>CANSGD010000903.1:0-121598 GCA_947645195.1 Patellifolia procumbens
AGAGAGCTTGGGGCATGTTATCATGACAATTCACGTCAACCACAATCAATACTATAGAACTTATCCTCTAGCATAGGACTTTTCAAAGCGGTGCTTAGATTAAAAGTGACCTCATCATCTCCTACAGATAGTGTAAGCTTACCGTTTTTCACATCAATTAATGCACCTACAGTATGAAGGAACGACCTACCCAAAATTATTGGAATTTGCTTATCTTCCTCCATATCAAGCACAACAAAATCTACGGGAATAAAAAATTTACCTACTCTAACAGGCACATCCTCTAGAATACCTAGGGGGTATTTAACAGAACGGTCAACCATTTTTAGAGTAATGTTGGTAACTTTCAGACTTC
Organism: Patellifolia procumbens; assembly: GCA_947645195.1. Classification (NCBI taxonomy): domain Eukaryota; kingdom Viridiplantae; phylum Streptophyta; class Magnoliopsida; order Caryophyllales; family Amaranthaceae; genus Patellifolia; species Patellifolia procumbens. The sequence continues at coordinate 356 of CANSGD010000903.1, forward strand.
CTATATTTAATTTCGAGGCGACATATAGTGGCATAACACTCACACTAGCACCTAAATCACACAACGCTTTATCATTGAATAATCTACCAATGTGACAAGGTATAAACAAACTACTAGGATCTTTTAATTTTGGCAGAGATTCATTTTGTAAAAAAGCACTGCATCGCTCAGTAAATGCAACTGTCTCCACCTCATAAAAGCCTTTTTTATTATCAAGATATCTTTCATGAATCTTGCATATGCAGGCACTTGGGTAATTAATTCTGTAAAAGGAACTATTACCTGAAGATTCTTGACGACTTCCAAAAACTTACCAAATTGTTTGTCCAAAATGCTCTTTTGTTGACGATTGGGAAAAGGGAGTTTGATAGGAGGAACTTCAATAGTAGGCTTTTTGGGCTCGGTTTGCTTAGAGTTCTCCTTGTCAGTTTCAGCTTCATCTTGATTTAGGATCCCTTCCGCTTTGTTTCTCACGCTCACAGTATCATCAGAAGTCAGGGTTGTCCCTCATAATGAGAACCACTGCAAAGAGTGATAGCGTTTACTGTTGGCTGAACAGGTTGTGCTGGGGGAAAACACCTTATTGTCTATTATAGTTTGAGTGGCCAATTGTGCCAACTGGTTCTCCAAAATCTTAGGGTGAGCTAGAATGGACTCAATCTGTGCCTTGTCAGATTGTCTGTCTTTTTGCATCTGCAAAAACATATTTCTCATCTCAACCATCATAGGATTGGTAGGAGGTGCTTGTTTAGAATGATTAAATGGTGGCCTAGAGAAACCAGGGGAGGATGTTAAGGGGGTTGTTGGTGATAACTCTTGTTTAGTTGTTGTGCTTGTGGTTGTGGTGCAGGAGGAATTTGGGACATTAGTGCTCTTGTATGACATATTCGGATGATTTCTCAACCCTGGATTATATGTGCTGGAGTATGGGTTGTTCTGTTGATAGGATTGAAAGGCATTAACTTGTTTAAGCGAACTCCTACACTCTTGTGACCAATGTCTAACTATACCACAATTTTCACATAAGATCTCAGATGTAATACCCAAAGCAGCAACCGTTGCGGAAGAGGAGAGTTACATATTGTCTAGCTTATTGTTGATGGCATTAATCTGTGTAGCTAATAGGGATATATAATCTATATCATACTTTACACCCTTGTTAGCTAGTCCTCGAGGGTTGCCATATTGAGAGTTTTGCATAGCCATCTCCTCGATCAAATTATGTGCAGCATCACTTTCTAGTTTCACGAATCTCCCATTTGCTGCAGAGTCAAGGATAAGTCTCGAGTTGTTCCCCCAAACCATTATGGAATCCCTGAATTAGGAACCATTTTTGTAGACCATGATGGGGACATTCTCTCTGAATATCTTTGAATCTTTCCCACTTCTCATGTAAAGACTCATCATTACCGTGGGTTAAATTTGTGATTTGACTACGTAACCTAGTAGTCTTCTCTGGAGGGTAGCACTTTCTGTAGAAAGCTAGAGCCAAGGTATCCCAGTATGTGATCCCAAGAGTGGTTCAATTAATCCCATTGTACCACATCTTTGCCTTGTCTCAAAGTGAAAATGGAAAAGAATCTCCCGAATCTGATCTTGTGTCACTCCCTGCTGCTTAATAGTAGAACAATATTGGCAGAAGTCCTGATAATGAAGATTAGGGTCTTCATTAGGTCCACGACCAAATTGATTTCTTTAGATCATGTTCAATAATGCAGGTTTGATCTCGAATTTAACAGCTTTAATTTCGGGCATTTGATTGCTCTTGGGAAGTTAAGTCAAGGAGGGCTGGGAAAAGTCAGTAAGTCTCTAAGCCATCTCTGATTCTTTTGGAGTAATGGAAACAATGCTGCTAGAATCAGAGTCAGAATCCAAGGAATTATCTTCCCCTGAATTATCTCGCAACTGTCTGAAGAAGTTCTTCTGTCTATGAAAGGATCTTTCAATTTCAGGATCAAATGGCAAGCAATCTGAACTCAAACTCCTGTGCATAGAAGAATTAAAGAACAAACAATTAAGAGATTTTTGTCCCGAAGAACAAGTGTTCTCTGAGACGAGAGTATATAATCTAGACTCTAAAACAATTAAAGAAAATGGAACAAAACTATTTTCCCGGCAACGGCGCCAAAATTTTGACAGGCTAATTAAGTCGTATCACCTAATCAAAAGTAATCCTAAAGTCCTATAACAAATAGTAGTCAAGGAAGTAGGGTTGAATCCACCGAGAAACAGTGTTCCTTTCCTAATTGTAGGTCAAATCTAGATTATAGGGAACGAGTGTTGTGGGTAATTATACTAAACTAGACTATAACTATATCAAGAATATCAATAATAAAGAGTCTAGGGCATAGGATCACCACGATCAATATTTCGGGATGAAACACAACAATAAATAATGAATAATGCAGTTAAATAGGTTGATTTGCTCTCTCGAATTGAAATCAACCACAGAACGATATTAACAGGCTCTCGCAATTTATTAATACCAACTCTACCTATTGAAACTAGCATTAGTATCAAGTTTATACCTCTTGGCGCATAACCTAATATTGCAACACTATAACAATCAAATCTGGCCAAATTGGATTGAATAGAAATAAAAACATTCAATAGGAATATACATCAACAAAAATCAATACTTTATAAACATCCCTTCATAATTGATCATGGATCCCCTTAAACCCTTGAAATAGACTACTAAATCATAATTGGGGAAAACGTATTCATAATGAAATAAATAGACATGAATTAATAATCAAAGATTGAATAGAAGTGACAAGAGAAGAGAAATAATACCAATTGTAGAACCAATCTTGCAAGAAGCTTCTATTGAAAATTCAATGTAAATTGGGGAAAAAGCAAAACTAGGGTTCTTGAGTAATTGAGAGAAAAAGAGTCTTAATCTAAAATGAATTAATGATAGAAAATAAGATAGGAAATAATAAAATTCCCTTGAGTCCTTATACCTTTCTATTTCCTAAAACAACTAGAAAAATAGAGCTAAAATCGTCAAAAGATAACGCCTAACTCGACTAATAGTACACGGAATAACACACGGACGCGGGTTTTCATCCTACAAAATAGCGTCAACTTGCAAAGGCCATATCTCACAAACTAGAATTCATATTGGGAGTGTGATATACCGTTGGAAAGCTTTTCAAGTCTAGTTTCCAACCCCACTAGAATCACTGGATAATGAGTTATGATCAAAAGAGTACACATGACTCGATTCCATACTTCTGACTTATTTCCGCTATGTTTTGGGTTGCAATCTAACTCGAAGATTTCCTTTGGACTTCTCATTTGACGTAGCTCCTTCCTATATGCTCCTCATGCTGAAACTTGTCCAATATTACTCCAATTGTATTTTCAATACCTGAAAACTATCAAAAACACCGAAAACACACACAAGAGTAATATTTTATCAACTTAAGTAACTATTTGCAATTATGGACTAAAATACAACTAAATGATCCTAAAATGAAACCTAAAATGCATCATAAAGACCTATATCAATATGACTCATCAACTTATCTTTTGAGAGGAAGGCGTCCAGAAGATGTAATCAAAAAAGACAACAAAGTTAGAGAAGGACATGGCTTCATCAAGAAGACCATCCAGAATGTGAATACTACACAAACACTTAACGGAAATGGCTCCAATAAGGAGGTCGTCTGAAGCTTATGCTATAAGTTACATAGCATAAAAAGCTAAAGGCATTAGACGAACATGAGTTTAACAAGGAAGTCGTCTGAAGCCAAGAAGGTACACTTTGCAAGACGAAAATGGTTTCGTTGTGCAAGGCGTCCAAGGACACAAAATATTGAAAGAAGATAAACTTTTAACTCAATTTATAATTGGAAAAATTGTTTAGAATAAGTCATCCTTTATGCCATCTTTTAATATTAAGTTAACTTTTGGATTATTCTAGAATAAGTCAAGCTTGTATGACACTTAAATTTAGATGAGTTGCTTTATATTGTTACCTGCAACACTAGGTAAAGCAGGTGCCGATTTAATCCTTTTTCCTTTATTTTTTTCTCATAATCTCCTCATAGATTCCCCTTCTTCCTCCTCCAGCTCCTCCCTCGTCCAAGGTCCATTCACAATAGTCCTATGCCTTGTTCGTTTTTTGCAGCTCTGTCACATGATTTACATTTCTTATCCAAAATCATGTCACCAACGCCACCAATGGAGGCATCCTCTCCATCGCCGGCACCAGAATTCCCATCGGTTGAACCAACTTAATAGCAATCAGCACCGGTAAATTCGTCCTCCACCTCGAGCCTAACCCCTCCTATGGCTCCAATTTTCCCCCTCTCTCCTTTAAACTTTCCTTTCTTCCTTCTCTCTCCTACCTCTGGACAGTTAAATGTATATTTACATTACTGTTGATTATGGAATAACTTCAATCTGTATCCCCAACAACTCTTCACACCACCCAAATCACCGAAATAGGTATGATTCATGCCTGATTTTCAGTTTAATTTTCCATTACCCAGATCCAAATCAGGCTTTTAAAGCATTTCAAGATCATCAATTGTTCCAAATCTACATTTTATTTAAAAAAAATGGATATGAAAAGGCAGATTACAACAACAAATATCATCAGAATAGTCATGATAATTAGATCATATTTCCCCAATTTCATCATACTTGCAACATTGCGATTAATTGTAAGTTTCAAATAGCCTGAGCTCCAACATATTTTAGCTTGAGTACTAGTTTACATAATCACTAGAAATAAGAAACGACGTATATAAATTAAATAATAATTAGAACAAAATTGCAAACTGGGTAGAAATAAATAGCACATGATGATGTACCATGAATTGGACTTACATGGAGACGATGAAGTCGAAAATGTTTAACACTACAGGAATTCATATCAACTAAAACAATAGAACCAGTTGCATTCAACCAGAAACTTAAAGCCTGAGTGATTTACTAGTTAAATAGTATATATTACCTCCGTTCTTTATTAATCACTACATATAGAGTTTTACGCCTTCTAACGCACAACTAACTTTGAATGCTAATAACTCTAATTATACTCAAGTAAAATTATAAAAAGTTAATTTTAATTAAGTATGTACCCAGACGAATCTAACAAGATCCCACATGACTATGCTTATCCTTGTACATAAATCATTATAGATAATTATAGGGAGATAGATGAATAGTGTCAAAAGCGAAATATACTGATTAAAAAAGAACGGAGGAAGTATGTAAGATGGTTTTTTTTAAAAAAAATTGTTTTTCTTGTGATTCGATGCTGGAAAATGACAACACATGGTGGAATTGCTTTAATGGAACTTCCGCAAAGAATCTATTTCGTGGAGAAGATGAACCAACATAGAGAGAAAGTGGGTCCACATTTTTTATTTACCGGTTAAATAGGTTGTAGGTAAACCAACCTATCTAAATTTAAGTGTCATACAAGCTTGACTTATTCTAGAATAACCCAAAAGTTAACTTAATATTAGAAGATGGCATAAAGGTTGACTTATAATTTGGACGGTAAACAAAACCAGACGCTTTGCAATTGCAAGCAATCCGCGTCCAAAAACTTAGCTTCGTGCATATCTCTCATCTAAGTCCATTTGTAACTTGGATAAGGATGAAGGATTTGGTGAATCCAGGTGTGACTAAGAGAAATATGTTTGTCTAGACCAAGCATGTGTCAACTGTTGTTAAAATTGACCAAGAATTCATGGACGAATTCCCTTTGCAAACAAACCTCGTCTCGAATGAATTCTGGACGAGCATTCTTGCTAAGTTGTGAGGTCGTGTAAGAATTTATGGACGTCTTCCCTTTGCAAGCAATCATTTTCTAAAATAAAACCTAGATGAGCATTGCTTGCTAAAGGAGGTCGTCTAAGAATTTTTGGACACCTTCCCTTTGCAAACAATCCTCGTCCATAATAAACTTTAGACAAGCATTGCTTGCTAAAGGAGGTTGCCCAAGAATTTATTAACGTCTTCCCTTTGCAAGCAGTCCTCGTCTAAAATGAATTTTAGACAACTATGCTTGCTATCGGAGGTCGTCCAACAATTTTGGACGCCTTCCCATTATGAGTAACCCTTGTCCAAAATGAATTCTAGACGATCATGGATTGCTAAAGGAGGCCTTACAAGATTCTTGGATGCCTTCCCCTTATAAGTAATCCTCGTCCAACATAAATTCTAGATGAGCATTGCTTTTTAAAGGAGGTTGTCCAAGAGTCTTGGACGCCTTACCTTTGCAAGCCATCTCCGTCTAAAATATGTTCAAAACTTTTTAAAAATGTGTCAAAAAAAAAAAAAAAAAATTAAAAATCCTTCAAAACTATTTTAAATCCGTAAAAAAAAACAAAATAAATAAACAATTTTTAAATATGTCAAAACGATTTTAAAATTCGTCAAAAAAAATAAAAAACAAAAAACAAATAAACACAAGACAACACACGAGTATAAAGACCTAGTGTCTTCGACCGTTTCTCTCTAGCAAGCTTATGTGCCTCCAACATGAGCACATTGTTGTACCTAACCAGGTCATCTCCCTCGTCTGCGTTTGAGAGAACGGCAACATCTACCTTTTGCAATAGAAACAAAGAAGAATGGATTTGATAAATGAAATGTGCATCCACAGTTTAGGGGCCCATTTTTAGTTTTCGCTACGGGCCCCAAAAACGTCAAATACAACATTGACTATGATAATACAAAAAAAATGTTGGAAGCTTATAAGATAGACTCAAATGACAACTTCATAAAAGCTTAACTAATTAAACTTTAAGAAATCGGTAGAGAATGTGTATGTAGTGTTCATTGCCTCAACATATACCTAAGGAAAGCAGTTAAAACTAACTGAAGTAGGCCCATTTATTATCCATATAACCAACATGGCTTGTATTGCACAAATGAAATTGGGCTACAACAAAGGTCAAAGAAAACAAGACGTCGATCCTAAATCCTTTCTAGCTCATGATTTGGAGAAGGAAAGGACTATGAGTGTCAAACAAATCTAATTATGTAATAACCTAGTGTCCTAGTTGATTACTTTATGAGTGCACTACCACCTCAAAAATTGTAAGAGCTAGCGCCCTTGACCGACATGTATTGCCTTCGAGATCTACCTGAATTGAAGGGGAACCTATAAGTTATGTTCTCTTTTCCTTGACCTAAGTTTTTATCATATTGGTTTTTATTGGCATGATTATAATGAGATGAGGCTAAGGACATGTACACCAATAAAATCAACAAAGATATATTTTCCTCTAATGTCTAATAAATATATCAGAAAGTATGAACTAGCAATATACGCTATCGTTTGTCAACTCATATCACTTGCTGACATGGCGCCAACTCTAATTGCAATATGTCACTTCTGCTTACAATGATAAAAAAGATCATCTAATGGGATTGGAACTATAACTTACCAATTTTATAAGTTACAATTTCACCACCATTTATCCCCTTCTTTGTTATTAATTTTCTATTTCAAATTAATATAATTTTTCCACCTCACAAACAATATATACTATTATTAAAAAGTTTAGATCAAAAATTACAATTATGATAGCCTTCTTTTGAAATTAACATGACAACAATAGACGCACATAATTTATTAGCAAATGTTAGCAGTCATACTTAAACCCCAACCGAAACCTCATATTCATTAAAGTAAATAATTTACCACCCTCCAACGATATGGTTCATGTAAACGTAGCAATTAAAGAAATAGAAAAGACATACTCATTAATTTAGAATCTTCACTCAACTTTTTCATTTAATATTTACTTTGTTCTTATAAATCACTACATGCCCCTTGTGCACACATATTAAGGAAATGCAAAAGGCCAGGCGGAAAAATATAGGAGATAAATAGTCCACAATACTATGTGCAAAATAGAAACATGAGAGTAAAGGTTAGTAAAAAGGGGTATATAGTGTTTTATGTGTAAACTTCTGTAAACTGTAAATATAGTGAATTCATAAAGAGTAGAAGACATACCCTTTAACACAATTGCCTCAACTATTTAGCTTTCTTTATTTACTCAAAATTATAATTTTTAAAGAAATTCAATATAAATTGAAAGATGAAATAATTACAATTTTCTGGTTAATTAGGTGATGATTTTCCCAACAATAAACAAAAACTCACAAATTCTAATTCCACGCCGCGAATAAAATGGGTATGGTTTATTTAGGATCTACCTAGACCCTTACCCATACCCTATATTTTTCAAGTCTACCCATACCCGCAGGGTCTAAAATTTTAATATCCATACCTATACCATTGGTATGGTGGGTATAGGCATATATGATTAATTTCCGAATAAAATTTTTGATATCAGATTATATGCAATGATCTGAGATACATGCCAACAAATAGTTTGTTTTTAACTTTGTATCACATAAGGTTCGTTCAAATATAAAATTCTTAGGAAGACAATATTTACCTTATTACATTCACTTAAATGTTTAACGAGGTATGTAATGATAATATCTTTATATCACTAGACGAATTATAAGACCAAGACTATGGCCCGGTTCTTTTGGACTGAGTTAATACAAATTGAATTTCAATTCATTTAGTTTAGTTCATTCTAATTCAGTTCAATTTAACTCAATCCACTTTGATATAATTCAATTGAGTCTAGAACAAACATGGCTTATATACCCCGCACTTCGCACGAGTAAGCCAAAATATCACTTGTTTGCATCATGTTAGAGCAGGTTTCATTTTCAAGAACTTTGCTCAGCTCATCTTATTATTTTAGACAGCTCATCTTATTAAGGGATGGGGTGGGCGCGGAGGATGGTCCCTCCATACCTAACCCACCTAAAAATCTCATCCCTATCCCCGCGCCCATCACCCATGATGGAGAAAAGTTTTATCCTCATCCCCACCCCAACAAGTTATCCATGCTCATCTCAAACCCTCCATACCCGCCCTAGCATATGTCTCATGTTCGTGAAAGTATGTGGTAAATTTTTCCAAAACAAATTATGTTATAATTAATTTGTTTATTCCATTTTATTAAATACTAGATAACTAGTATTTATGAGGTGGGAAAAAAGTGGGGCGTTGCGGCTGGAGATGGGGCGGTAATTCTAAACTTCACGCCTGCCTCATCATCCATAACGGGGATAATTTTTATCCCCGTCCCACGACATGCAAAACCTTTCCCATCGACGCCTAATTTGGGCTGGTTTGGGAAGGGTCTCCACGAACCCCACCCCACTAACATCCCTATCCCTAAGGCTCTCTACGTACAAGGGTCGATAGTACATACACATGCACCATGAGCATTGTGCACTTAATCAACAAACATAGATGGAACAATCAGTTCATTCACAATGAACAGACTGCCCCCAACACGGAATGAACATTCAGTTCCCTCATAATGAATAATGAAAAATGGGGCCAACTTTTCTATCTCCCCCGTTAACTCTTCCACCATTTTGAATTTAGAACATTTTGAATTTATTTACCAAAAAAATTTCCCTCTCTTCCAATTATCTCTCCCCCATTTTCTCTCTAAAAGCTCTTCATCTTCTTCCCAAAATCCACTTCTACTCACCATTTTCATTCAAAAAAATTGTAATTCAAGCCAAATTCCCACATCCAACTTATTTTAGTAAATATTCTACCCCCCTATTCATCATTTTACCTCAAAACTTCATATTCCAACTCAAATAATATTTTGAACTTCAACCTCAACCCAACAACAAAGCAAGTTTTGAATGGTAACAATATATGTGAGAATGATAATGTATTTAAAGTGTTTTTTTCGTAGATCTAGAATTCTTTTCAAATAGTATATTATTACATTCTTTGAAAACGTTCATTGAAAACATTAGCGGTGTTCAATTTATTTGTATAGATGTTCACTATACATTTGTTGTATATTTGACTAATATTGTTCTGGAAGTATGCAATTAAAATAGTAATGTTGTTCTTTTGTGTTTGTTTATAGTTTGAATGATAACAATATAACATATAATTTTGTCACAAATGCTGCCTTCTCATGCTCTGAACATGCACCCATGCATTATTGTGAATACCAACGCAAACATTGTTTAAGGAGCGAACCACTTTCGTTTTCAAAATGCATGGATAAATAACACCAAAGTCAGTGTCGTCATAAAAAAAAACATCGGCAATCCTACATCCCAGTATCACAGCTATATGCCCTATGTCAAAAGCTTCGAAGAATGAAAGTAGACCTCAAAAAATGGCGTAAAATGCACTATGACCATGTCTTTAAACAACTACATGCCAACAATCTGAAAAATTATCAATATTCAGAACCAAATAAATGCTGGCATACACAATGCCCATGTTTAAGCACATCATTATAGATTGCTAAAGCAACGTGAATCTCTCTTGTCTTTTAATCAAAAATACTGGGGGAAATTTGCAAGGAAAAATTAGCTGAACCAAGGTGACTGGAACTCAAAATTCTTCCATATCAAAAATCACAGAACGCCATAAGATACAACGAATCTATAAAATTAGAAACTCTTTAGATTAGTGGATTGACCACCCACCCGTAATTCTTGAGGAATTCAAAACACATTATCAAAATAGATAAAAAACTAAATATACGGAAAAGAGAGAAATCATATTACGATGTATCTCTATTAGCATTACTAAAGAGGACAAATCCGACCTGATTACACCCATCACAGACGGAGAAGTTCAAACAATGCTTTTTGATATCGGTCCAACAAAAAGCCCCGGATCCGATGGATTTGGCTCAAAATTACTTCAGAGCTAATGGTCCTTGATGGAAAAAGACCTTTCCCTAGCCATGCGATACTTCTTTACTCATGTGCACTTTCTCAAAAGTCTAAACCACATGCTCTTATGTATGATCCCAAAAAAAGAACAACCAAAATATCCTTCACACTTTCGACCAATCAGTCTTTACACTACATTATACAAAATCATTGTAAAAATTTTAGTCAACAGGTTGCGACCAGTTCTTGAAAAAATAATAAACCCTTTTCAAAGTGCATTTATCCCCGAACGACAAATCCATGACAACATTCTCATTACCCAATAAATATTTAATTCCTTCCACAAATCAAAAAGCCAAACACGCTGGTTTGCACTCAAACTCGATATGGAAAAGGCAAATGACCGAATCGAATGTGATTTCTTCTTCAAAAGCGTGACACTACTCGGATTTCACAAGCAATGGATAAACCGGATAAAGTTTTGCGTCATGTAGGTATCATACTCGGTCAACGTCAATAACTCAATTTCTAAAACTTTATTCCGTCAAGGGGACGACGACAAGGTGATCCCTTATCTCCATACCTCTTTATCATTTGTATGGAAGTTCTAGCCAGACAATTATTCTTTGCAGCATCAGATGCCAAATTTGGAATAGGCTTTAAGTTATGCCCCAGTTCTCATAAAATCACTGGGCTAGTTTTTGCAGATCATGGTCTCCTCTTTTGCAACACTACCTCAACAGCTAGCCAGAAATCAAAAAACGTACTGGATGCTTTCTGCAACAACTTGGCACAATTAATTAACAATCATAAATCAACAATTTATTTCACTGCCAGAACGCCCCCGCAAAGAAAAACACTAGTATCCAGTCATTTCAATATGTTGCCAAAACGCTCGTTAGGACGATATCTAGAATGACATTTCTTGACCCATAAAAGCACAGTGACAGACTTTAATGCACTTATCAATAGAACTGACAAACACTTAAACTCCTGGCCAAACTCTTTCTTGCCAAAAGCAGGACGTTCAATCCTTATACAAATCAACCTCGAGGCCATCCCCATTTTTACCATGGCCTCAACCAAAATTCCAGCTGATACTGCCAATAAACTAGGCTCTATCAATCGCAACTTCTTCAAGAAACAAAATAAACAAGATACAAAAAGTCTCCCTCTCATATCGTGGGATAAAATTTGCAGACCAAAAATCTTGGGAGGGTTAGGTCTCCGAAAAACCAAACATATGAACCAAGGTATGCTTACAAGCTTGCATGAAAATTTCTAATAAACCCCACTAACAAATAGGCATCCCTTATGCGCAAGAAATATCTAAAAATTGTTTCTTCCTTGAATACAAGTCCAAACCCAAAGACTCCCCAATTTGGAAAACCATACTTCAAACAAGTGACCTAATCCACAAAGGAAATCCGATGGAAAATTGGTTATTATAATGACATCTTCTTTTAGCTAGACAACTGATGCGCAAACAAAAGTCTGATTGAAATTTTAAATTTGGACCTTTCTCCCGCATTGCAAAACATATGATAGTACTATGAGTAGGGGTGTTCAACTTTCGGTCTAGACAGGAAAAATGGACCGGACTAGTCTGGTTCGACCCGGATCGAGATCGGACCAGTCTTTTTCCGGTCCGGTCTTTGGTCTGCAAATATTGAAAATTTGGTCTTCGGTCCGATCCGTTCTAAACCTGAATTTTTTCGGTCCGGACCGGTTAGACCTTTATTTAATTAAAGTATATTGAAACTTGAAAGTTAATCTAGAAATCTTTATTATAGGTCTTCTCATATACTTCCAACTTGTCAAACTTGAATCTATCAAACAATTTTTTATTTAAAGTAATTGTGAATTTTGAATAGTTTATGAAAGTATATAATAGTTATAGGATAAAAAAAACTGAAATGAATTTTCGGTCTAACAGGTCCGGTCTCGGTCCGAACCCTATAATTTTGGTCCGATCCGATCTCAAGACTGTTTTGAATTCGGTCCGATCTTCGGTCTCCATTTTCACAAATTTCGATCCCGGTCCATGGCCGCTCCGGTCCGAGACCAATGAACACCCCTAACTATGAGAAATAAAACATTATTTTAAAACGTAAAATTACTTAGATAATCATTCAATTATGATAAATTCATGTTGGATACACATCAAGTTCAAATAATATATACATTAATTCATTAACCACCAGAAAATAAAGAATAACCAGAAATCCAACATTAATGTGACCTTAATCCGATACGATTTTAGTCACAAAGTACGTTAAATACATGAAAAAAACTACTTATTAATATTAGATTTTAGTTTCAAACTTTCAATGGGAGGCCTCTAAAAGCCTAAAATCCTGATCTTTTGTTAATCCAATAAACAAAAATATAAAAAAAGGAAAATGAGAATAAATTTTTTTAAGACAAATAGCATTAACCGCTTCCCCACGTTATAGCCAAATCGATCTACAACTAACTCTCCCAAAAGAAAATCTTGACCTAAGGGCCTTGCAACTCAAAAAGAAACGTTCTTTATGTTGCTGATACTAAAAATCATGCTCTAAGGGAGATTGATTTTGTCAATGAGATGGTTGGTACAGTTGCTGGCAATGGAATAAAGGGATCTGACTACAAAGGAGGAGAAATAGGAACGTCTCAGCGCGCTCTTCAATTCTCCATCGAATATCAGTTTTGAGTTTTTGACCCTAATCAAGAAAAGATTTATATTGCAACGGATGGACAAAATCAGATTTGGGAGTATGAATCTTTCAAATGAAATGAAATTACCAAAGCTTTTAGTGGCGACGGTTATGAAAGAAACTTGAATGGTTCGAGGCCAAAATACACTAATCAACAAAGGTTGCTCATCCTCCTTCTTATATCTCTGTGGTTTTCTCGCACACACTATTTATCTCCTACAATTGAATAGTGTGAAGCGATTGGCGAAAATGTGAGTAACGACAATCTGTGTGGTTATCTTGTGACGATTATTGCAATCTTTGCGTTTCCTCATGTTTCTCTGTGAACCTTAATATCATATTCGTAGAAAGAAAATACTGATGTATAAATCTACTGTAATAGAAAAGGAGTTCCATAATGAGTTTGACAAATTACTTGAAACTTTTTTTTTCGTTTGTCTGGCCATCAAATTCATTTTTCACATATAAGAAATGGAGAATGGGGGAATGGAACAGAATAAATGGGAAGTAATAATGGCGCCAGTTATCCCCACTTTTTGCTTTATAAATTATTCAATTTTGTGTGTGATAGTGTGAATGAGTTTTCAAATTTGATAAAACTATTTTTGGCGGGATGTAATGTGGAAAGTGCAAATCCTCCCTACATACTTTGTATTAATAATATTAGATGAATATCAAAGTTATATAAAAACATATGTCAAAGTAAATTAAAACAAAAACTTGTTTGAAATTGAGTTGATTTTACAATGAGTATTTGGTATCAATAAATACACATCTTGAATAGCCATAATGAACATTAGTATTATGTGAAAATTCATATGTCAAATTTAATTGAAACAAAAACTTTTTTAAATTTGAGTTGATTTTACAATGAACATTTGGTATCAATAAATGTTCATCTTGAATAACCATAATGAACATCAATATTATGTTAAAAAATATTTGTTCAAGTTAATTGAGAAAAAAACTTCTTTGAAATTAAGTTGATTTTACAATGAATATTTAATATCAATAAATGAACATTTTTAGTAACCATAATGAACATTAATATCATGAAAAAAAAATCATATATCAAAGTTAATTGAAACAATATTTTTTTTGAAATTAAGTTGATTTTACAATGAGCATTTGATATCATTAAATGAATATGTTGAATAAATATGATGAACATTCTTATTGTGTTACAAAAACATATGTCAAATTTAATTGCAAGTAACATATTTTTGAAAATTTGAAATTAAGTTGATTTTAAAATATTTAATCTGAATAAATAAACATATTCAATATTTTGAACAAATAATTTTTAATGAGAAATAGAGGACTCAGAAAAGAAGTGAGAAATTTTTTGGGCAAATGAATTCAAAATGTTCAACAATGGAGCAGAAAAAGAAAAAACAACCCCGTTTTTCAGTGTTCATTACCGATGGATTGATAAGGATAGATAGAAAAAAGAAAGTCTTTAGTTCTATCTAGCTCTAATTGATCCGGTTGAAGAGAGCGCCGACTCCAATGTCCGGTCAGCCGAGAATGATCCAAAGTTCATTGAAGATGCAAGAGTGTTCATTACGTTGAGCACACCATGCGCATCATACGCGCGTGTGTATGAGGGCAATTGCATCTATTCTAAAAGATTTTTTTGCCAAAAAATGACATGTGAAATACCCATTTTGTCAATTATAGCCATCATCTTTTTCTCTTGTGAAATACTGTCATGGAAGACTAATCTCTAAGTAACTTGTTACCGTTTTACTAATTACACTACTAATGCATAGTTTGACCGGTCAAATCATATTTAACATCTTAGATTTTTTATAATTCAAGTTTACAATATTCTAAAATTATATGTTTTTGATACCAACAAGCCAAGTATTCGGGCATATACTTCGAGTTGCGTTTTTCGGACTGAAAACGACGTTTTTCGAAAAACGGATACTGTCGTGCACCCTTTATGGACATAAATTTTGCGAATCCCTACGAAACGAGTATCAACAAGCCGGGTTTTCGAGCACGTACTTCGAGACGAGTTCTTTGAACTGAAGACGACATTTTTTCAAAAAACGTACACGCCGTGTACCCTTTAAGAGCACGAATTTTGAGAATCCCTATGAAATGAGTACCAACAAGCCAGGTTTTCAGGCACGTACTTCGAGATGGGTTTTCAAAACTGAAGACCTATGGCGATGTCCGTTTTTCGAAAAAACGTCGTCTACAGTCCGAAAACTCGTCTCGAAGTACATGCTAGAAAATCCGACTTGTTGTTGGTACTCATTTCGTATGGATTCTCAAAATTCGTGCTTATAGAGGGTGCACATTACCATGTGATATATCAAAAACATATATTTTACGATATTGTAAAATGGAATAAAAAAGTTTTATAAAATGTTAAACATCATTTGAACGATCAAACTATGAATTAGTAGTGTAATAAGTAATACTTAGAGATTAGTCTTTCATGGCAGTAACTCACAAAAAAGAAAGATGTTGACTATAATTAACAAAAGAGTATTTCATATGGCAGTTTTGATAAAAAATTGTTAATAAAAAAATAGCAATAGTAGTGATGGGCCTAAGAAATTGAAAAACAATATGAGGCCTGGCCCCAATCTGGACGGAAGAACTCACCACCCTTTACAATTACAGCCATCATAGTATTCACATTTTAAAATCCATCTTCAATTCGCCACTCTCTCAGAGTCTCTCTGTGTCTCTCCCTTTGGAGGGAAATAGCGTATTTGTTTCATTGCTCACTCCTCCTCCTCCTCTCCTCTCCTCTCCACTCCTCTCCTCTCCTCTCCTCTCCTCTTGGCTCTTACTGCGCTTCAAAACACAATGTCGAGAAGACGACTTCGTACAGTCTACAGCTCTTCCTCCTCCGACGATGAAGATGCACCACCACAACCAAACCACCACCAACAACAACAACCAGAAGATGTGGTCTTTGAAGAAGCAATGTTTGTAGAAGAGGAGGAAATCGATCCTCCTTCTCCAAACCAATTCCCTAACATCGCTTCTGTCACTCTTAATTCATCTCACACTTCCACAACCACCACCATTACCGCCCTCGAACCTCCTTCCGTCGAAATTTCCGACGAAGATTTCATCGACGTCTCTGAAAACCTTTCTCCTCCTTCTCCGCCGGTGGTTACCAACGCGTCTTTTATCTCTTCTGGTTGTCCGGTGAATTATCATTTAAGGAATTTAGGTTTAAATTTGAAGAGAGAATGGCTTGACTCCTGTAAATTAGGGCTTCTGAACTCGGTCCCTGGTTTCGCTAATTTCGATGTCGAAGCTAAGGCTAAGCTGTGTTTTGGACAGTTTTTGTACTCGGACATGAATTATAGTGGTGCTGGTATTCTCCCTCAAAATGTGCATGACTTGCATTGTGTTGATCTTGCTGGCCCTTTTGTTTTACAGGTCTGGGATTTCTCCTTCTTTTTGGCATTTAACTTACTTTCTTTTCGTCGAATTTGGTTAATGTTGGTATTTAATTGTTACAAGTTCTAGCTTATCTTGTAAAATTGTAATCCTGACTTTATTAGCTCCCACACTGACCATTTCTTACAAAGATACTCTTTATCTAAGGCTGCAGTTGCGTGGAGCGTATTTGAGTTAAGTATGATAAGGTTTATAAGTGTTAAGAGTATGGCTAAAGCTCGAATGAGAATTTTATATTTTTCTTGTTTGAGTTTGGCTCGTGAAGCATTTAAGTTGTTTGAGCTTAGCTCGCGAATGCTCACCGATATTTGAGCACAAGCTTGAGTGGCTGAGCTCCAACAAGTTGTCATCGAGCTTTCCAGCTAATATTGCTATCTAAAAGGTTGGAGCAAGAGAATTCATTGAGTACTGAAACTAGCATGAATAGCTTAGAGTTTAGAAATGAAGCAATAGAAGTAAACTATAGCCCCAATTGCTAAAAGATAAACAACTAACAATATTTTGCATACTTCTTAGAGGCCAAAAACAATTCTAATAAGATTAATCTTGTTTTTGTTAGATGATATAAGTACTAAATGGGTTCTTCGTACACATTGACGAGTTGAACATGAAGGTGTTCGAGTTTGGCTTAATTAGTAAATGAAGATAGAATTTTTGTTTGGGCTTGTTCATTTACTTAATGATCGGGCTTCGACCGAGCGCCAACTGACTTCTTGCCTGTAGTTTGGGAACATTACATATTAGCTCATTTGCAGCCCTACATTTAACATACACTTTGAAAGCTCAGAGAATCTGTCTATACTCTTTATGTTTAAGATTTCACGTGAGTTTGCTCCTGAAGGGATATATGGGATATATAAGACTGGGGGGGGGGAGAGAGAGAGAGAGAGAGAGAGAGAGAGAGAGAGATTTGGAGTGAGTTTCTCCATTATTGTCAATTTATTTCATTTCAATCTTTGTCTTTTGCCTATTTTCAGGTTGATGAAGTAACTAATATTAGTTGTGCTTTGAGGGAGAGGTACAAAAATGCACCTCCCGGGCTTAAAAGATGTCTCAAGCTCTCCATGACAGATGGCGTCCAACGTGTATTTGGTATGGAGTATAGGCCGATCAAATCTCTTCAAGCCCTTGCAGCTGCTGGATTTAAGGTTTACGCAACGACCGCAATCATCTTTAATACGTTCATTTTTTCTTTCCAAGTTTGAAACTTTTTGCTTCATGTATTTATATCAAGAGTAGTTGATGGAGGTCCATCTAGCTCCATTGATTCCAAGACCAAGAACATGGTTGCTTGTGTGTTAAGGGATGTTCTGAATTCCCTTAAGAGTATTGAGTCCTTTAAGTCCCTTGAAAATGTCTTTAGCTTAGTTAATTGATTATTGACTAAGTTACTATCTTTATTGCTTTATTAGGAGTCTAGTTAATAAAATGTACTCTTAGTTAATTTAATGACATATTAGATTAACTAGGAAAGTCTTAGTTGAGTTGTAATTTCCATTTTTAGAAAGTAGAAAGTCAACTAGGGTTGCAAAGGGAGGCATGGACGAATGAAGCAAGGAAATGGCGCCTAACATATCAGAAAATGGCGCCTAGGGTTTACTAAAGATAAGATAGAAATTCCCTTCTATCTTTTATACAAAATGGGCGCCCAAAGTCTATCTTTTACACAAAATGGGCGGCCAAGCTACAAGGATCAAGGAAAAGGAATCATTTTCCCTCCAAAGCTTATCTTAGGCGCCTAACCTAATCAGATTAGGGTTTGGTTTCCTACTTTGAAGGGATAAGTGAGAATATCAAGGAAAATGGTCAAAGACGGCGTCACAAATGGAGGGGAGTGAAGTGGATCGACTTCAACCCTAGTTAGGATAGGTTTAATCTTAATTAGTTTAATTATTCTTTTTATTTTCAGTAATTATCTTTTAGAGAGTCAAGGACATGTATTTAAAGGGCTTGAGTCATTAATAAACATTCATTAGACGTTTTATACACATTGAACTTTCGAGTTTCTTTTGCTTTGATTAATTCATCATTAATCCAAGCGCCTATGCTAGCTTGATTTTGAGCTTGAATCAAGTGGTGTTCTTAGGACCTTAATATTGACTTAGTGGTGATTTCTGTATCTAAGTTAATTTAAGTAAAGCTTAACTATCAATCATAATTCATAATCAAACCTATTCTGCCTAGAGTATAGCCAGAATATAACAGTAGTGATGCTTCCATTGCTAACCTCTGTTTAGTACTACTATTCCTATATAAAGTTGCTAGTGAGGCTCACCCACATGCACACCCTGCAGTAGTGATGCTGACTTAAATGGTTTCCCGCTTTCCACTAAAACGGCTGTCTGCATTTTCTTTAAGATGACAGTATTACCTTAGAAAGGACATGGATGGAACTCATTGGATGTCCATAAGACAGTTGACTGAGATAAGGCTTTTGATTAAGCATTATAAGAAGTTTGTAGGCATGGGGCAGCAGCCCCTGAAACTGTTTTATCAGTGAGTTGTCATATAAATTTTGTGAACTCGTTGATATTAGTTAGGGTTTTGCTTTATTTTAAGTTTTTAGATTGTTCTAAAATCTTTTTTCTAGCTTTAGATTTGCTTAGTTTGACGAGGTGCTGGCTTTTTAGGGATTTGCCTTTGTTGTGAGATTCGGAACCTTTATTTATTTATTTTGTAGCTAGGCCGTCATTCTTCCATGTTCAACTTCTAAAGAAGTTTGCTTTGAACTGTGTCTTGTATTAGGCTGGGGCTAGAGCTATGGTTTTATTGTCCTCCGTGTTTCTTTATCTATTTTCTTGAGACTTGAAGTTGTCGTATTTCATTTGTAACTTGCAAGGGTGATGTAGGTTGTCCACCTGGTTCTCTATCCTTGTCTAATTACTATAATTTCAGTGAATTTTGTTTGTAGGGCCTTATGGTGGCTTTATTCCTTACATTTGTTCTTGAACCATTAGAGAATTGAGAAGGATATCTGTTATGATACCAATGCTAAAATGCTGAGCTCAATGTACTTTCTAGTTTCTAGATTAGGGTCTGTTTTGTTGGATTGATGCATTTTGCTCAATTTATGCACTGATTTTTTTTCCGCATCCTTAAGCTGAGCAAGGAGAAATAAAGTAGATACACTGGGTCATTCTTTGCCATAGAAATAATTGTATTCTGAAACTAATTGTTGTTCTTGTGTAGGTTATCATTCGGAATGTAAATGTACGGCGTGGACTTCTAATGATGGTTCCTGAAGTTTTGGAAGTTCTTGGCGGCTCTGTTGAACAGCTTGAAGCAGCTAGACAAAGGCTAGTTCATGAAGTTAATAAGCCTCCAAAGGGAAAAAGGTATAAACAAGTGGTTGTTCTTGAAATTGCAGGAATGAAGAGACCTTTGCCTGCCTTATAATTTTCTATCGTAATTTTTTTTGTTTTTGTGTGTGTGTGTGTGTGTGGGGGGGGGGGTCTTTTTGTTTTCATCTTGAAGTTCACAATTTCACATCTTACATCCTTCTTTAATTAGAGCAAAACAAACATGAGTTGTTGTTCCAAATTGAGTAGCAAGCATATGAAATTCTGTTACTAATTAGGGCTAATTGCAAGTGGATCGTTGTTTGCGACGGCGTATCGACCATAAAATAATACTCATTGTATGAATTCTGAAGTTAGTGAACCCCTGAAAAAATTAAAAACAAAAATCTGAAGTTAGTGTATTGATTAATTCATGGTTTGTGCTTTAGAGCTCACTGACTGGAAACCTAAGTTAGGCTCATATTTGACTCATATCTTCACAAGATTTATATAAACTTGCAAGTTTCTGGACTTTCTTCCAAAATTTGGTGTATATTTCTATTTTACTGCTAGACCACTAGCACAAGAATGAATGTGTGTGATAGTAAAGAAGATTTCCTATTTTCTAAAAGAAATGACGAATGGCATGAACTAATATGTTCACATATGCCAAAAAGACTTGTAGTTTAGCTTGCACATTTCTAATGAACTGTGCATGTCAAAATACCAGAAACATTCATCCTCTCTCTTTAGAATGTCATCATGTTGTCACTTTGTACTTGTTTCTTACCTGTTCTGCTTTATCTTTTAAAATTTATCCAGAACAAGGAGTGGTGTTCTTCCTCCATTGTCGACCAGAGCTACCCTTGCTGCTTGGGCACAAAACACTGTTAGTAATGATGCTACATTGCAGAATGATGCTAATCATGTCCCTGGCAACACTGGGAACTCTATACTGCATGCCGCAACTCAGTTCCATGAAAATCCCTCTGGTGAGCATTAGCTTCTTTTATCTTGATGATTTAAAGTTAATAAAATAAACCTTTTCACAACTTTTTCTGCCTCCTTTTTACACTGTTTCAAATTAGTTGCCTTATATCTTATTATCATTTTGGTATTGTAGGGAAACAATGGCAACTAAGGTTATAATAGTCTTAAATCTTGAGAGAATGAGGATGTTCGTTTTGTACAAAAAAACCATTTATTAATTCCATTTGCAAAAAGGCCAAACAATTTATTTTTGCCTTTTTGTGTGTAAGCCACATAATTTTCAAGTTCACGAAAGAAATTCATTCTTGGTGTCTGGTTGCGTAACATCCATGGATTATTAACTTAAACTGTTTGGTAAACGAATTTGAAGCGTTGAAGGGAAGTAAAAGGGTAGTTTGTAAGTAAAGCACTTCATGTCATTTTCTCACAGTTAATTATTTCTCGATACAACTTAAATCAATTATACCATTGAGGATAACATTGTTTCTTCGGTGTCACTGTTTAAATTTATTTCATATTTTTTTTTGAGATCGCCCCTTTGAACTCAATCATGTTAAATTTCACCTCAATCGGTGATAAGTGAAATAACTCGCCACTTTATAAAGTGAACAACTCTTCTCTCTTTCCTTAATGTGAAACAGCAGGGCTTTGGGGGTGCCATTCTTTTCATCAATCAAAATATTGTTGGGAAGTCATGTATCCCTAGAAAGTTACTACTTGTGCTGAGACACAATTAACGTACCACATGAAGCCTCTTTCCTTTCAGTTCCAGAAAGGTATTGGCATGAAATTTTGACCACAATCCTTGCCATGTATATGATGAAGAGTACATTTATAACTTCATTGACCTTGTTGTTCCTCTTGTTGTGTCTCTTATTTTGGGCTCGGGTAGAGATATGGTTTCTTACTGTAATTTGAACTAGAGTAAAAGTCTAACTAAGTTAGGGTTGGAAACAATAAACATGAAAGTGAGTTACAAACAATTAAACAAGTTTGGGAAATAGAGGATTTCCCTCTACAGTCTTAGTGATAGTGAGGACATGATTGAAAAGGCCTAGTTCCATCCCACAGTCTTGTTCTGACTATTGTGAGTTCCTGACATATATATGATTTTGTAGTTTAATATGCAAGCTTTTGAGGAAATCTAGTACTTCAAAAGAATGTCAGAGTTGTTTAGTAGCTTCTTTTTTGTTCTTTGCCTTTCTCTGTTTATTCTACAGTCTGGTCATTCTGTTTTAAGCAAAGTGTTTGCTCTTATAAACATTTTTTTGCTTCTCTGTGGCAGGTGTTGATCCAACCAGTAGGCTTAGGCAAGTCCCTCGCGCTGGCAGAGTAATTACTGAACTTCCTTCTTCAACGAGAACTGATCCGCAATCTTTAAATGGAGAATCTGCTCAAAATTATATGAATAGAGAAAGTGCTCAACTTTATAGCAGTGGAGAAGCACGTGTGCTTTCTGTGAGTAGGGAAGCTACTGAGCCACTTCATGATGGAGAATCTGCCGAACATCTTATTAGGCGAGAGACTGCTCAGAGTTCTATCAGTGTAGAGGCACATGAGTTGCCTACAAGTACCATAGCTCCTGAGCAAGCTCCTGCTGGAGAGCACACTGAGCTCAATCTGCTCTCTGCCACTGTCACAGAAAATGAAGATGCTCATATGGCTGATCATATGGAGCATCCATTCATTCTTAGTGGAGAAAGGGAGTTGCCTTTTATTTATTTGGCAAGTTTGTCAGCAAAATGGAACGCAGTGCAGGAATACGAGCCATTTGTCCAAGGGAAAATCAAGGTATATGCAACTGTGTTATCATCGTAAGTTCTTAATGTTTCTCTCGATGCTTAAAAAATCTTTGACAATATATCATATCGCAAAAGAACTGTGTGGGTTTAGTATTTGCATTGGGCTGATCAATGTTGAACTATGCAATGTCATTCTGAGGAGCAGATACTCTGCAATAAAAAAAATAAGTCGTTTTACTTTTAGCCAATCTCCTTTACTCCAAAATACAAGTCATTCTACTATATCAATGCAAGATTAAAAGCCACTTCAAAATCTAACTATAATATTAAGGTAATTTTAAGATGTTACTTTACAATATTAATGTACTTTTAACAAAATTTAACTGACCTCTTGATGTGTAAAATGGCTTAAATGGGTTGCATTTTGGATAAGAGGCTGTCAATTGGGTTCTAGAAATATCCATACGCATGAAGAGTACAAATTCTTGCTCTATACAACGTCATTGTAATTATGATGGAATTCTACTGGCAAGAAGTTTCAGCTTTCTAGTACACCATGTCCATGATCTAATTGCTTTGTTAATTAACGCTCCTTTTGGTTGGACCGAAAATCATTTCCAACGAAAAACTCAATTGTAAAATAACTTTCTTTGTTTGGTTCCTTACATGAAATTATGGAAGGTTTTAGGAAAAAGGAATAATGGAAAAGAAATGAGAGGATATATGGGAGAAAGGAGAGAGGAAGTTAAGGAATAGGGAGGAAGTGTTTGCCCTCCATTCACGGAGGAAAATGTTTTCTACTCCATGGAAAACTATATTCAATCATTGGGAGAACTATTTTCCACCTCTTACAAACCAAAGTGAAATGGGGAAACTGGTTTTCCCGGAAAATTTCTTCCTCCCAACCAATAGAGACTAAATGTAAAAGTTTTGAAATCTTTTCCTTTACAAAAGTTTGGTCCCAGATAAAATTTTCCTATGTGAATTCCGAAATATCGAAAAACAAAGTGTTTCCACGACTCTACCCTTTCATGGCCATATATCTTTCTGGCTAAGAATGGGAAATCTTCTCTTGCATCAATCCAATTTTCATTTCATACGGGATAACCATCTTTTTCTTAAATTGCTTGGATAAGAAAATGATAGCAGCTTGTGCTGTATATTAGATGAGTGGCATTTGCAAAGTGCAAAAAGTTTTAAAATTTTATAAAGATACGAGTTGCATCTCTATGATAGTACAGTGTATATCTGATGTTAAAAGTGTTAACATTAGAGGTATATCTTCAAGCTGAGGTTTGGTTGATACTTGGCTTGCTTCTCCCGAGTATTATGATTTGTGATGCTCTCTTGATGCACCTCTATCTTTGCTTCTCGCTATTAAAATTTTTGTTTATGAAGAAAAATATGCTCGTCAGAAGATATCAATCCATTGGTAACTTTTTAAAATTATGTTGGTCAAGCAAAGCTGCATTTGGCGCAAGTTATCACTACACTATCATCTCAAGTTTCTAAGCCTGTTTTTTGCAGTGCTTTTTAACTGGTGTGAAGAGATTTCAGTACAAGGGACGGTCTACATTTGAGCTTCGAGTTTATGCTGATGATGGGAGTCTCATATCTGAAATCCTCATCCACCATAATGTGAGTTAAAGTTGTTGTCTGCTTCCATAATTAATGCACTTTATTCAGACGCACTAATATGTAAATTCGTTATCTTTTAATAGGTCGTGCAGAAAGCAATAGGTTACTCACCTGAAGGAGTGACTGCTGCTCTTTCCTCCTCTGACGACGCAGTAGTTGGTGATATGAAGAACAAACTTAAACAATTTCAGCTTTTCTTGATTAATTTTGAGGCATGTAACAAGTTCTTTTGGCATCGACTTCTTCTGTAGCTCATTTCTATAGTGGCTTTGAGAATGTTCAATCATGAGTATCTGTTTAGCCTTGGAAAGAGATGATAGTCATATCCACATCTTACTTTTACTAGGGTACGATGCTCCTGGAGATGAACAAGACTTCTGCAGTTCCTGTTGCCATTGAGATGAACCAAGGCTGTCCAGCGTCAGATGCATGGTTACTTTTGCAAAGGCTGAGAGCCGTCAATTCTAGCCCATTACGCCAAAACCACCAGTCAGATGTGATCACTTTATCACCTTGAGCCATTAAAAGCATATTGGAATTCTTTCTATTTCTTCAAAATGATGGGCCACATTGAGGCATCAGCTCAAGTTTCTCGACTGGTAAGAGGGGGAGGTGTTTGGTAAGGTTGGTCAAAAGAATTTCAGGCACAATTGCCCGAGTGTGATTGGTTAGAGTCATATGATTCCAATTCCCGAAACAACCTATTTGTCCGAACTCCGAAGGCAGGAGTTCATTGTACATTTTCACTGATTCTGATTCTAACTCGTGATTGTTTCAGAGCATGATGGATATTGGGATAATTCATTTATGGATGCTAATCCTCTTAACTTGAATTGTCTCAGCTCTCATCATCTTTTTCTACTGCAACTCCTCGACTGGTGAAATCTTCATATTCCTCAGGATTCAACAGAGGTACTCTTCAAATTCATTCTATATTCATTAAGGGTCTTTTTTCTACGACTCAATAATTCATGGAGGTTAATTTTAGTTATATCTCTATACTATAAGGGAAGAGGGCGGTGGACACCAAAACTAAGAAAAGAGAAAACATTAAATAAATCAAGGAAGTCTTCAATTCCTCTAATTAAGATAATTCTAATTCCAATCTTAACCATCAAATTTTTATCGAAAAATATTTACAAACTAAAATATCTGAAAATCTACGAAATAAAAACAATTTTAAAAAATTATCAATGGTTACATTTCTTGAGATCTTTGATAGACACTCACTTTGCTATATTTTTATATAGTTTTGATTTTCTTTTTATTTTCAAATACATGAGTAATGATTGCTCATGAATGAGGTGCATTTGATCAAATTGATCATGAAACATGATAAAGTAGAGAATATGCATCATATACTCAGTTGTACCATGAACATGGTACACCCAAGTCTATTTGATCAAAAAATAGCCTCGGGTGTATCATACTCATGGTACACCCAAATCTATTTGAGCAAAAGATAGCCTTAGGTGCATGGTACACTCGGATGTACAATGCTCATGGTATCCCTAGGTGTATAATACTCCCCCTGTCCCATATTAATCAATACACTTTCTTTATTTGTCCGTCCCACATTAGTTGATATACTTCTATAAATGACATGTGAGTACAATAGAAATATTATTTTTTAATACTAATGGGTCCGCATATAATTAATTTAATAACCCACCAACCCCCAACCACATCAAGGACATGTTCATTTCGGCGTAAAACAATTGAATTGAATTGAAAAATATACTGATATGTAAGAGGAAAAATATTGTCCAAAGCTGAACTGAGTTGAATTATTGAAAATAAGTTTTGAAGAACAGACCCTAATATGTGCTTTATGTACTAAAACAAATACTTATTCGTTTCTTTTTAGTTGCAACATTTGCCAAATATAGAAATATCAATAGTTGCAGCAATTGTCTTCTTTTCTTTTCTACAAGTCAATTCTTTCTATCTCTTTCTTTATCACATGTCCTACTTTCTCTCTCAATCTCTTTCACACTCACACTAAAATTTTGCCTAGGAGTTTACCCACATTAGTTTGTTGCAATTAAAAAGAAACAAACGAAGTACTAATAATCAACTACTCTCAATAAAATAAGTCAATTAACACTCGTAAAACTGTAATATGGTACGGAGGGAGTAAAAATTGTAGATAAAGTATTTTAGAATGAGTGAGAAAGTGGTAAAGAGAGGGATGATGTATTTTTTAGGTTTCGTTTTCTTCGTCTAATCTAATCTTAATTTTTCGAATCAGATTTGAACTTTTTTGATCTGATCTGAACTTTTATAATCCGATCTTATTATAGTTGTTTTTTGTTCTTATTATTTTCTAATCTGATCTGAACTTTATCTGTTTTAATGTGAATTTTTCTGATTTCTTTTTCCTGATCTGAACTTTTCTTTTCTGATCTGATTTTTTTTATCAAATCTGAACTTTTTTTGATCTGATATGATCATTTTTGAAATAAGCACTAGAGTGCTTAAACAAGTTAACAAGAACATAGCCTTACTCTCGAGCGATGATGCTCTAAATGCCATCTTCCATTTATCTTTGGTAATATTTTGTCTTTCTTGACGTTTAATTTTTAAAACACTATTGCTTACTTGCTCTCTAATATTTTTATTACTTGTTTTTTACATGTTTATATTGTTTCACTATTTAAGCTATTTTGAGATACAATTACACTTTCTAAAAAACAAAAGTAACTAAAACTTAATGATTATTTTTAAAAATATGTAAAATATGTATACACTTCAGTGAAGAAATTATAATGTAGTTTCTTCGAAATCCTTACATATTACTTTCTCGCTATAAGACTAGTTATAATTATACCAACTCTATCATGTATATGGCTTTCGAAAACTGTTTCCATATGTTTTTTAAAGTTATGATTTTTTGAGCCCTTGATCATCGCCCTCTTGATTACTGTTCAAGTATAACAGAATTTGGTATGGCTATCACTAATTTCCGCTAATCAGTATCTCAACTTTCCAAAATTGCTATATATAAAGAAATCTTTATATGTACTTCTGCACCAAGATTGTACTTTGTATGTACTTATGCACCAAGATTTCTATATAAAGAAGATTTCTTCGTATCTACTTGTGCACCCTGCTAATATTGCTCGGATGAAAAGGCTTTCTTGACAGTTAAATTTTGACAACGTAAAAAGTATACCTCGGTGTACGTATTTTTACGTATACCAAATGAGTATGAGTTGGTCAAAATGAGTATAAAGTAAAATGAGTATGAGTATGTCAAAATGAGTACAAAGCAAAATGAGTATGAATATTCAAAATGAGTACGAAACTAAATGATTATAAATGTTTCAATTGAGTACGAATAACCTAAATGAGTATGAGTTTTTTTATGAATTTTCCAGATGAGTATGATTAGCCAAAATGAGTATGAAGCCAAATGACTATGAAGAAGCCCGATGAGTATGAATTAGCCAAATGAATATGAAATAGTCAAATGAGTATAAAATAAACAAATGAGTATGAGTTACCTAAATGTATATCAATTCGCCAAATGAATATGGAATCATTGATATGAATTACCTAAATGATTATAAAGACAAATGAATATAAAGCCAAATGAGTATGACTAAATGAGTTGTCATGCTCTCTCCTCCTCTCTTGGTCTACATCTGCTACTCTGTTTCATTCATGGCGTAAAAAAAAGTGTGGATTAACATCATATTAGTTAATTTTTGTTGTTTTATTTGCTTTGATGTGTTTATTTCTCACTCTCCCATTTACTCCTCCCTCTAAACAAAACACAAAGAAAGACAAACAAAGAATGGCGGTCCGGCATCAACCAGAGGAAGTAATCAGCTTCATCTTCCAAAAATCAAAGAGAAAGAAAGTTAATAGCAAATCATCAAAGAGGTAACTGTGTAAAATCTAACCCAATTACAGCAAACAAAGATAGGAAAAGGGCAGAAGAGAGAGAGTAGGTGGTGGCGCTGGCGACCCCCACCCAGATCCTCTGGTCGTCCACTCTCTCCAGCAGGCGATCACGATGAATTATCGGCGAGAGTTTACAGTTTTGCCCCTTTATTCCACTATAGTTACGTGAAATGCCCAGGTGTACACAATAACTTGCGTTAAATTTTCAACAAAGATCTCGTATTATAAATATAATTCATATGACTCTTGACAATTCTATGCATTATTGGATTGAAGGTGGATACATGATTGTTTTTACTCCTGTGAGATCTAAGATTTTTTTGCTAGGCGCTTCTGTTGGTGGTATTTTAGGTCCTGTTACAAATAGCATACGGTTGGACCACTCTATTATCTCGGGTAGAAATATCTTCCATAGGACTGTTACCCTTATCCATGATGGGATTGTCAAATATCTATCACCACGGCAAGCACTATCCACAATGACCTTTGCACATCTCTCCACTGGTTCTACTGGGACTGCGCTTACTTGTACCTGCCATCATGTATGTTGAACAATAAAGTAAAAAACTCGTAAGAATGCCATAGTATTTCTGGAACATATGAATTATGATGTGTACACTTGCAATAACAAGGCTACAATGATTTATCTACCAGTTGCAGACATGAACTTCGTACTAAAACCAATTTACTTTTTAAAAATATTCTCTCAGTGTACTTATGCATGAACAATTTGCGGGGTTTCAAATTTTCACTGAAATTGGATCTGGTTTTCCTAGGTAGGATAGGGTCAAATTCCTAGTTTAGGTGCAATGTCGTGTTATTCTTAGCAAGTGATCTGGGTTTGAGTCGGACCGGCTTAAAGTGCAATTGAACCAACATATCATGGGCATTCCTCTGTCAGGATGGATGCGGTGTCATGTTTTGACAGTTTTAGTTTGGATGGGAAGTTCACAACTTACTAAACGGATGCTGCAGATTTTTTTTTCTTACTACTAAAACAGAAACTGCTGCAATTTTTCAAATCTGTTGT
Organism: Patellifolia procumbens; assembly: GCA_947645195.1. Lineage (NCBI taxonomy): Eukaryota > Viridiplantae > Streptophyta > Magnoliopsida > Caryophyllales > Amaranthaceae > Patellifolia > Patellifolia procumbens. The sequence continues at coordinate 29,805 of CANSGD010000903.1, forward strand.
CCATTATAGTATCCTGATGGGCAAACACTTGTCAAATTGAATTTAGAAAAACAACTGACAACCACTCTGTAATACTAAAACTTTCCGGATCCTGTTGTTTGGTAGTTTGAGTTATCAGATACTCTGAATAAATTGTTAACTTTTCAGTATGATCTGCCTTTGTATGTATTTGGCAGGTGACGTGAATGAACTAATTTCGTCTAAGTAAATTTTGGCGCTGTGAGGGTGACTTCTTTGGTATATACTATCGTTAAAGATATGGAAAATGCTTACATCTCTCATTTCTTGGTCTAATACTATTTTGCCTTCCTTTGAGAGGAATTTCCCTTTTGTTAATTCTGACTCGATCAACCCTGGAGTCACTATCGTGATCCCTATGTCTTGCCCAAGCTCGACTCTCAGTGTCTCGAAGAAGATCACTAGTGCTGCTTTGCTTGCCTGTAAGAGCCATAGATAAACAAGTGAGAAGAAGAAATGCTAAAGAGAAACGAGGGACTGAGATGATTAAGAATCGTGCAATATTTACAGAGTAGAAAGCCAGCCGGGGCGCAGGTAACCATGCTCCAGACGAGGCAATAACTATAATCTTGCCCCTGCTTTTTCTGAGATGTGGAATTGCGAAGTGGGTACTATATACTGAGCCCCAGAAGTTGGTTTCCTGAAAAAGAAATGATGGCTTACACATTCGGTTTAATGCAAAGGTCAAACCATTATTAAAAAGCTGGAAACTTGGGTGATTGATGTATACCATCACCGGTGCAGCATTGGTTACGTGAGTGAAGTCTTCAAGCATGCTCATTGTGGCAATTCCAGCATTATTCACCAGATAGTCCACTATATTCCCCAGCATTGGATATGTGAGTGAATTCTTCAAGCTATGGAATGAATGGTGTATGGAAATACTCCATATGCATATTCTGAATGGAAACTTATAAAGCTTCATGTATAGAGAGTATACTTACATCTACCAAAATGTCTCACTGTTTCATTGATGAAACGCTTAGAATCCTCCACTTTGCTAACATCTGCAGGGATGACAATGACATCAGGGGCGCCGAGATAACGGGCTGTGTCAGCAACATTTTGAAGAAGTTGCTGCCTTCTAGCGACAAGGGCCAAGCAGGCTCCTCTCTTCGCATACTCGTATGCAAGATGCTTTGGAGATCAAGATAATGTGTTGGTGAATGAGAGAGAATAACACCAATATGTACGATCTATATCTGAATGTAATATTAATACTTCCATATAATAGTTCCTATATATGCTATGAGCCAACTGAGTACCACTTGGTCTTATGAGAAGATTTGATATCTCAAAAGTTGTGAAAGTTGTAAGATCAAACCCCATTAGAAGCCCACTTTCGCTTAGCTTGTTAAGCCAATCCGGGTGAACATATAGAGTTTTGGTATTGTATGACACATCTTACTAGTTAGAGGAAAAATTTGTCATGCGCCAACCATTCTAACGACTCCTAAGTGAAAGGTTTTATTCACGAATCAGCTCCTTAAACCTCAATAAATTACAGGTTTGTGACTACATTTGTGTTCCAAAGGCTTTTAAAGTCAATAACTGCTTTGTACCCAATTGTTTGCTCATTTGCTTTTTCAGGTCATTAATCTACATGTTTGATTGTTACTATTTTTAATTACATATTAACAAATTAGGAAATGTTCAAAGTTACAAAAGTCGTCCTTTGCAAAACAATGAGGCAAAGATGGAGGGAGTAATAATCGGCCTGATTAATGATTTTCTAATTTTATTGATTGATTTGATGAAAATTTACTGAAAGAAAGTGCTTTCACTTTTTCTTTGGGAAATTCTATATGGTGGCTTCCAAGTTTCAATTTTTCTATATGGTGACAGGGCAATTTTTTTTTTGAAAAATTCTACTTAGTGGCCTTTAATTTATGAAATGATGGCTAATCAATTAAACCTAAATTTTTTCTTCTCCCTCATCCCCTTTGTCTCTCAAAATCCAATTTCCAAACCACTGCACTGCCAGCCGCTTAGCACCACCTTCGGCCCTCCTTATTCGTTGTCTTCCTCCAACTCCACACTTACAACAACCAACATGCTCACAATTACACCCGCCACTGCACTACTACCACACAAACACACCCACAAGCATCTGCATTCACAACACGGCTGCCACATCCACCCACACTCACATCCACACCCACACACATAATGAGTTAATCTTTCCCTTATACTATTGTTTTTGAAGCATATTTTTTAGCAATAACAATAAAGAAGAAAGTTCTCATGTTCCTTAGGCGAACTTAATACGTAAAAGGGGATTTGGAGCTTCAACTATTGTTAATGGTGCGCTTTTGAAACTGCAAAAGCTCAAAAAAATGGAATTACAAATTTGGTTGTACGCGTGATGGTTGGGGTGTGGTAGCGTCGGTGGTGTCCGGGCAGACTGTGGTTGTGTGTAAGTGTGTGGGTAATTTCAGGTGAGCTTAGGCGTTGGTGTAGGTGATTTTTGGATGTGGTTTAGGTGGCCAGGTGGGTGTGTCAATGTGGTTATGGGTGATTATGGGTTTGGTTGGATGGTTGTGGGTTTGGTTGGGATCGTTGGCTGTGGGTGTGGTGTAGTTGGGTGTGGCAGTGGTGCTATGAGTGGGTAGGTGGTTTGACGGCGTTGTAATGGTGGTTGGATTGTTTAACGACAAGGAAGGATAGAGAAAGGACTAGGGTTAAATCGGTTAGCTACCAATTAAAGAAATAAGGCCACTATAAAGAATTTCTCAAACTTGGGAGTCACACTGTATAATACTCCCTCCTTTTTTCAATAAGGATACTTGGGTTTGCATATGTACCAAGGAAAAAGTACAAAAATAGGAGAGAAGAAGTGAAAAAGTAAGAAAAAAGTACAAAAACTAAAGAAAAGAAGAGTTAAAGTAAGAAAGAGGTGCATTCATGAGGTGGACCAACCTACCACAGAATTTAAAAGTGTCTAATGTACCTATTAATAAAAAAACATTCATAAATGGCAAAATGTCCCTATTAAAATAAGCGGAGGGAGTATTATTTTCGCCTTGTCACGATATAGAAAAATTAAAAGTTGGAGGCCACCATGTAGAATTAAAAGTTAGAGATCACAATATACTTCCACTTTTTCTTTTTAAGTAAAAAAATTTGACTTTTACGTTTGTCAAATGCTTAATTTTAATTATTTATATCTTAAATTATTAGAAGTAAAAAACATAATTTTTTTATTTTTCAAAAATATATAGTGGGATGATTCTAACGAATCCCTACATGACTATAATTTATCTTTTAATTATCAATTTTTTTGTCAAAATATAATTTGTGAATAGTGCCAAATTCAAATTATGTCACTTAAAAAAAATGAAAGAAGTATCTTGTATTTCTAAGAGTACCTCCGTTTCTTCTTAATTGCAACAAACTCAAGTGGGTGGACTCCTAGGCAAAATTTTGGCGCAAGTGTGAAAGGAATGGAGAGAGAAAGTGGGGCATGTGATAGAAAGAAATGACTTGTAAAAAATGAAAGAAAACATTTGTTGCAATTAATTTGACATTTCTATTTTTGGCAATGTTGTAATTAAAAAGAAAAGTTTTATTTTTGTCTTACTAGTTCCAACATTGCAGTGGGCCACGATTTAAGGAAAGGATCAGAGATAGTAAATGAACAAGTTAGTTCTATAATTTTAGTCTTGATATCCTAAACTTGTAGTCCCTCAATCCTAAAAAGATTTGATACTTGTTATCCCTCTCTTCCCATTTGATCATATTTTCCTTTGTGAGATGTTTCTAAAAGTTCTTTTCATTTGAATCTTTTTAATTTTAAGAACATTTATTTCCCCACCTTACCCTCCTACAACCAAATATTTACAACACTTTTTACTTTTTGTCTTACACATGGGTCCACTTTAGAATAATTTATTTCTCAATCACCCACTTTTCTTTTTCTCTATTACTTTCTCAAAAAACAAAAAGTATCAAAATACACTTTATACAATATAAAATTCAAAAAATTCTCATCCACATCAATTTGCATTGGTTTTCCCCCATATTTCAAATGAGAATATCAAATGGGAAAAGAGGGAGTAATGCGTTATCAAATACTTTATTATTTGTTGAGAACTTAGATATGATAGGAGTTTGTGGTATTATGAGAAAGAAAGTTATTCGGTAATTTTTCTTGTGATGAAGGTAAGATGTGTGCCAAGAGGAGTGGAAAAAAACTAGTGAGGTTAAGAGATAGTAGAATTGTTAATTGTTCAAACTAATCTAGAATAAATATAAAAGGAAAATGTTCAAAATAGTCTGATACACAGATAGCAGAGGTTACTTTCTTTGGTTACCTTGTCTAATATTTTCCTAAGAGTTGATAATTAGCTAACCCTATTTATCAAGTTAATTCATATATTTGATTTTCAGGGGGCGTTTGGTATGTTATGGAGTTATAGATAGGAATAAGGATAAAGGTTGGGATATGGATAAGGAATTGATAGATGGGATAAGGAAAAATAAAGTGTTATATCTTGATTGGTATGAGATAGGGATAAGAGTAGGATAAGCAATGTAAATTCCATTATACCCTTTATTAAATCTTTCCAACCTTCTTTTTTTTTATTTCATTAAGGGTATAAAAGTAATTTTAATTATAATCCTTATTCCTCCCTCCTTATACCAATCCCCCATAGGTATAAGATTTGAGGGATAAGAGGGTCCTTGTCCCTATCCTCCCCTCTAATCCCTATCCTTACAAACAAACATTGCATTTCTCATATTCCCTCCTCTTAATCCCTATCCCTCCTCCCTTATCCCCTAAAACAAACAACTTTTCAGGTATAAAACTTATTAAACTTCATAGGTTAATTAACATCTAATAGTATATTAAAGTAAACATCAAATGAATTAAATTCAAAGATTAAAAAGATACGGAATAATTTAAAATATTGAAATTCGTGTAGATAAATGATTTATCACGTTAGATTTGGGTTCGAGAGTTGACCCTAATCCAATGTGTTTGATAAAAGGGGTCGTGTTGGGATAGCCTATTTAATTAAACTGTGTCGAAAATGAAAAATCTAACCCAAACTCGCTAATTTCACTTCTGCTTGTCTGATTGTCTTAACTTTTTACCCCTTCAGCTTTTCCTAAAAATTACGTGCCCATTTTAATGCTTCAAACTAAAAAAAACTGCTGGAAAAGTTGGAAGATGGACAAACCTCGCCAATGCCGGAGGACGCCCCTGTGATGAGCACAACATTTCCATTCACATCTTCGCTGAACATAAATTTAGGAATTGAGAAGAGGAACCTCATAAAGAGGAGAGCTGGGAGAGAAAAGAGTAGCGTAATGAAAGTTATGAAGGAAAAAGCAATGTTCAAAATCTGGTGAACAACATCCATGGCTAATTCCTTTTGGGTATGGTGTGCAAAGGTGCAAGGTGCAAGAGAGAAAGAAAGGCCTTATAATTTGAGCATGGTTGATGGAATGCTTCCAACTTCCAAAGTTCCAAGCGTCTGTATTTTGTGCCGAACTGGGTAGTGAATCACACCATTGTATCGTAAATGTAAGACACGTATAGTAAACAAAACTTTTTTCGTAAGAACCAGTACTTATTAGGTTCCGAGCGATTAGGGATATAATATCTAGTGGGTGATCCATCACTCGATTCATCCGATGTATAAAGTTGAGTGGAAAATGGAGTTAAATGGGTGATAGCCGAACGACGGGTGAATGTGTGAGGAGTGATGGATAGATAGAATTCAGGTGAAAAACTTTCACCCATCACCCGACCCATCAACTGTTTACCACCCGCTTTGTCACCCATTTTTTATATTTTTCTTAAATATTTATATTGGTTTAACATTAATGATCTCTCTTACTAGATGATATTTTTGGAGGTGATGCTTGGATATCTAATGATACCTTAGTTTCTTTGCTTGAGCTATTAAAACAATTCGATAGAGTTCAATAGTACTAGTAACATGGGGACCACATCTACCTCAACGATGAGCTTCTTTTATACATAAAATTTATTTTTATCAGCTTCAATAGCATCGATATACTTCTCCCATTTAAAGACAACTCCACACTGGTAGTTGAAGTCACCTCTATATCTCTAAAAGCTGTCAATTTATGAAACCAATTATCCTCAACTCCTTTTCTACCTAAATCAAGAACTTGTTCGTAGTCTTATTAAGGTACTTCAAATTTTTTGTGGCGGCGGTTTTTGACCTTCATTTGGATTATTTTGGCGCCTACTTGTCAGACTCATGGTATACAACACGTTAGGTCTTGTATATATCATGACATACATGATTGATTATATTGCAGAAGTAAAAAGGAAATGTACTCCTTCATTCAAGATCATTAGGCTTCAAAGGGCACTGTTTATTATTTAGAGTGACATCATGTGACACCGGAAGAAATCCTCTTTTGGAATTTTTCATATTGAACTGTGCTAGGACCTTATTAACATAATTATCATGGGTCAATCCAATCATCCTCTTGGATCAATCTCTATAGAGCTTGGTGCCCAATAGGTACTGGGCCTCTTCTAGGTCTTTCATTGAAACAAATTTAGCTAGTCTTTGACTGATCTCGTCATTGAATATCATTTCCAATAATCAGTATGTCATATATGCCCTCCGTAACGGTTTAATGGCCACAATTGGTTTTGCACGCATTTTAAGGAAGCGTCTTAAGGGTGTAAATGAACAAATTAATCAAAATGGTTTTAACACAATCAAGAATGAGATTAGAGGTTACTAATATTGAAAATATCTTTGATTAATTTCTTCATTTACATCCTTAAATCTCTTCCTTAAAATGCGTGCAAAACCAATTGTTGACATTAAACCGTTACGGAGGGAGTTTATATGATACTAGGAAGACTACTTTTTCTATGTAACCTTCTTGTAAACAAAAGGTTCCTCTTTATTCTTGACAAAATCAGAATCTCTAATTGTGTAGGTGGCAAGCCTTGTGAGAGGACATGCTTAAGCGCACAAGGTCCTTCCATTAATCTTGGAATGGGACTGAGGGTTGGAGAGAAAATTGACTAAGTGTTGAGAAGATAAGGTTTTGGGAATAAGGTTTATTTTAGCCGATCCCAAATCATTTTGGGAATAAGACTTAGTTATTGTTATTGTTGTTGAGAAAATACTTTAGTTTATCAACAGGGACAAAATAGAAGTTTCCAATGAATCTTTATGGGGTCAGATTCATAACTCACGTTTTTAAATTAAGAATACGATTAGGGACAATGATGATAAGGAACAAATCTATAAAAAAAAGTCACAGCTCCACCGTACCGCGCTTCATAGGGGATGACTGTAACTCATTTTGTGCCGAAGATGGATTTGGGGCGAAGGTACTCTATCATGATGCATGTGCAATTATAACCCTACACAATTGCTAACACTGACTTCCTCAAAAGTGCACATGTTATATTCTAATAAGATTGCCAACAATGTCAATAGAAATGATAATATATATATATATATATATATATATATATATATATAACCCTTATAAAAGGGGTAAGAAATTACTGTTCATGTGAACAATATTTTGGGTCTTAAAACGCTGGAAAATACTATTCATTTGAACAGTACACAAAAAGCTCTATTTTTTGTTTTAGCGTTTTTATAGCTGTTTCTTACCTTCATTTGAAAAGGTGAAAGAGACGTCTCATCCTCTGTGTCTTCTCTCTCTACCCTCTCTCTACTCTCTCTCTACGAGACTCTCTCTATTTCTTCCTCCCCTTCTCTTTTATGGCTTCCTTGCAGACAAGAGCATATGGAACACCCGTTCGAAATTATCGACATATTGCAGGTATTCTTCTCCTTTCTTTCTCAAATCAAAAGCATCAACTGAGTTACATTTTTTCTGGGTTTCTTTGAAATCTACCATTTGTATCAAGTTCGAAGTTCGATTTTTTTCTGGGTTTCTTTGAAATCTACCATTTGTATCAAGTTCGAAGTTCGATTTTTTTCTGGGTTTCTTTGAAATCTACCATTTGTATCAAGTTAATGCCTTTCTTGTCAATATCTGATCAATTCATAGCTCATTTCCTCTTACGACACTTTGATTTGGGGATTTAGGGTTTAGTGTATATGTCTTTAGTTTCATTATATATTTTCTCATTTATTTCTTCTTTTCGTTCTTTTTGCAGTTGCTGGTGATTCTAGAGTTTTCTTCCAGGTATTTCGATTTTTTTTCTTCATTTGTCCCGATTTCATGGTTGATTTTGGTGAGTCTTGGTTGTTGAAGGTGTATGCTGGCATCAACACGTCTCTGCCACTTGCTTGCTAAGGTTTTTGATGGGTTTTTCATCTTTCAATTTGGGATGGGTTGATCCTTGTTATTTTTTTTATTTTGAATCATTCCCCATTGATGCTGTGTGTGATTATGTCTATGTGACAATTAGGAATCTTGATTCACTTTCCTTTTCATTCCCCAATTTGCTCATTCTATGGCTACCCCTCTTTCTTTCCAATCCACTGAGTGCTCTCAATATTTCAGCCCTAGCTGCAAAATGGTGAAGAAATTCAATGTAAACAGCAAATGCTGAGATTCAATGTTTGGCTATTCAGTATTTCTCTAACATTTTTCTTTCACAGAGCTAAGGCAATGAGATCCTGAAAGGGTGAAATTGCAAAGAGCAGTTGGAGTGAGCATTTGCGAGGACGACGATTAGAGTATATCCTTCATCTCCCGCTTCACTCTGGTAATATTTCTTCTCATCCTTCTTTTTGTTTGTTCTCAATTCTCAGGTGTTACAGCTTCCAATTTCGTTTCCAATTTCTTTTCCGAAATTACTCAGTTTTTCGACCTCTACGATCCCACTTTTCCAATGCTTTTGTTACATTTCCCTATTTGTTTGACTCTTCAATTTAATATGTAAATGATTATATGTCTTCTGGGTTGTTTTCTTAAGCTGTTTTGTAAGAAATAGTGGCTTAATTTGTCCTACATAACATTGAGTTACATTTTATTGTTTAGGGATATCTTGACGAAGTCATCCAAATCCCTAATTTTAAGATTTTTGTATTCAACTAATTGATTAAGGTTGAGGACCTTTCAAACACAAACCTTTCATTATGATATTTGTCTTAATTTTGAAGAAAGTTTAAAATTTTAATCATCTTTTGGGTTAGGCAGAGAGATTGTTCAATGTGAATGCGTTGATTGTTATCTTTTTTATGATTGTCTTTTAGTTCAATGCTTATGTTGTTCAAGTCTTCACTTCTCATCTTCACGAGCTCACTACTAACATCATCAATTCCCTTACTAAAGGTGCTGGTGATGATGGGTTTACGGTTCATTATTTTTCCCTTGATACCTTTAGGCAAGTAGATTATGCTGAAAAGTTCAGTTCAATTTCTCACAAAATGGTTTTCCTTAAATATCAAGAAGATTTTTTGATTTTAACCAATATTCAACTTAGTGGCAACTAAATTACAACTGATTATGCCCACAGTGCATAATATATTAGATTTCAATCCATCATTCAGACATTTAGCCTTCTCTTCCACAGTGCTGGCTCATTTGATTGTCTCGGGGATCCATATATTAGATTTCAATCTCCTTGATCCATATATTAGTTGTGTTATATTCTGGCTATGCTCTAGGCAGAATAGGTTGGATTATGAATTTAATTGATAGTTAAGCTTTACTTAATTTAACTTAGATACAGAAATCACCACTAAGTCAATATTAAGGTCCTAAGAACACCACTTGATTCAAGCTCGAAATCAAGCTAGCATAGGCGCTTGGATTAATGATGAATTAATCAAAGCAAAAATAAACTCGAAAGTTCAATGTATAAAACGTCTAATGAATGTTATTAATGACTCAAGCCCTTTAAATACATGTCCTTGACTCTCTAAAAGATAATTACTGAAAATAAAAAGAAATAATTAAACTAATTAAGATAAAACCTATCCTAACTAGGGTTGAAATCGATCCACCTCACTCCCCTCCATTTGTGACGCCATCTTGGACCATTTTCCTTGATATTCTCACTTATCCCTTCAAAGTATGACACCAAACCCTAATCTAATTAGGTTAGGCGCCTAAGATAAGCTTTGGAGGGAAAATGATTCCTTTTCCTTGATCCTTGTAGCTTGGCCGCCCATTTTGTGCAAAAGATAGGCTTTGGGCGCCCATTTTGTGTAGAAGATAGAAGGGAATGTCTATCTTATCTTTAGTAAACCCTAGGCGCCATTTTCTGATATGTTAGGCGCCATTTTCCTCATTTTCCTTGCTTCATCCGTCCATGCCTTCCTTTGTAACCCTAGTTGACTTTCTACTTTCTAGAAATGGAAATTACAACTCAACTAAGACTTTCCTAGTTAATCTAATATATCATTAAATTAACTAAGAGTATATTTTATTAACTAGACTCCTAATAAAGCAATAAAGATAGTAACTTAGTCAATAATCAATTAACTAAGCTAAGGACATTTTCAAGGGACTTAAAGGACTCAATACTCTTAAGGGAATTCAGAACATCCCTTAACACACAAGCAACCATGTTCTTGGTCTTGGAATCAATGGAGCTAGATGGACCTCCATCAAGTTGTCTCTTACTCTCTTCATTTATACTTCTTCCGTTTTTTTAGTTGTAAAACTTCTGTATTTTGGGAAACTGTTGCAACACTTAAGGTTTCTTTTCTTTTTCGTTCCTCTTTTCATTGGCCCCTTTACCATTTGTCTTAATCTGTCTCATCATCACTTGGGTCTCCTAAAACTTTGCCCCCCCCCCCGCGTTGCAACTAGAAGATCTAAATATATGTGCACGCGTACATGTGTCTGTGATATATGTTTTGTGCTAGACATTTGTCTCATCTCAAAATTTATTTTCCATTGATATTGTGCTAAGCCACTTAATCCATTTCAGGAATTTGGCTAATTCAATGCCTTGTCCAAAGTGCAAGCGACCAATATAGAAACCAATTCAAGGATGCATGCATATAATTTGCACCCCACCATTGAAGTTTGAATTTTGCTGGTAAAGATTTATTAATTGTTGATACTATAATGTTATTTTTCTGTAGTTTGATAAAGCTGAAAGGAGTTCATGTTATGCTTAGCTTGTCGCAAGTAGTTGATAATTGGAGACTTTTGTGTCATCTAACTTTGTCATAACGTTGTCTTCCCTGAAAGAAGACTGATCATTTGGATTAAATTAGGTAGAGTATCATTGAAACTCATTGATCATTGATTGCGGTATAGAAGCAATAGGTGATGCTCTACTAGCACTTTCTGTTTAGCCGAATTCTATATCTTTTGCCTTGTTCTTTGGTGATGCTCTGTTTCTTTTGCGCTATTCTATATCTTTGATTGCAGTATAGAAGCAATATGTACTCTACTAACACTTAGTGGGATGCGTGTTTCACTCTAAATCTCTTCTCCACTTATAAATTGTGCTAGACTCCTATTTAGATTAGGATAGCTTATTATCCTTTTTGATCAATTTCTTTCAATCAATGTCTATATTCTTTGCTTATAACTCCCGTAGTCATATAAATGAGACTTGAAAAGGAGGGTCAATCCACCTCCAATTTTTGGTGCTCAGGTAAATTCTTTTTCATGCCTTCATACTCTTCTTTTTTTGTTTTATACACTGATTGATATGCAAGACCTTTATTTTAATAATTTCCACTTCTTGGATGATTTTCGCTTTTGTGTTCCAATAAATCTATAGCACCAAACTTGTTGGGTTTTGTTTCACTGTCGAGCAAGAATGCAGTGAAGAGATCTTCAGCATCATAAGCTAGCTTTTGTACTTCACTAATTAATCCTACAATCTCAATGAAAAGTCTTCAAAGATTGAGTAGGTGCTGCACTAGAAACATGAGAGTGTTTTGTTTTTCCTACCTCAAGAGCATATAAGTCTGGCACAATTTATGAGTGGAGAGGAGATTAAATTGAAAGTCTGGCATCAGTTATACCTTCAGAAATTGTTATTGTATTAGGTACTTGGATGAAATCAGTGTAAGATTTAAAGAGTTCTAGGTTAGAGCAAATGATGAGACAAGTACCTGCAACTGTAATTGTGCTAAGTGGCACCACTATCCACTTTGAATTAGAGCAAAAGATGAGACATGAGCTGAAAGTTCAGGTTCAAGCTCTGCAGTGTGTTGATTTACTCCCTGAATTTAGGACGCTCATTAGCTTGTTGCATTGTTGTTAAGTAGTTGGAGAAGAATCAAATTAATTTCCTTCTTTTTATTTTGGTCAAATTTCTCATCTTTGCTTCTGGGTCTTCCTTACTTTTAGTAATACGATATTAGATGAGCTTCTTCTTCATTGATTTTCATCAAGATCAGATTGCAGTAAGTAAAAACATTTTAGGTCTTTGGTGGTTTTCAAAGTAGTTGATTGATAAAGATATAAATTGTGTCCTTGTGGATATTATTTATTATCATTGCTTACAGTTTTGTCTTTGGTGGTTTTGGACTTACGGTTTGTATGCATCCTGGGAGTAGTTCACGAGACCAGTACTCAGTGGTTTTTGTGCTTTTTATGGTGTTGATTTTTGGTTACTGACAAGCTGTTGTCTGGTGTTGAATGGTTTGGTTTGGAAAGATCAGTAAGTGGTAATGACTAAACAGCGGTTTGGGCTATTAAAAAACCACTGCTCTGCCTCGTGTTGAATGATTTGGTTTGGCATGATCAATAAGTGCTTTGTATAGCCCGAACAGCGTATCGAGACAACGGATGTTGTTGAATAGTTTGGCATGATTAGTAAGTGGTCAACAAAGTATAGTTTCACAAATAATGCTTTGTGTGTGTTGTTGAATGGTTTGGCATGATCACAAACAATGGTAAACAGGAAGAATATAACCTGAAGAAATAGAAACTTAGACATTGTGAATGTCGCTCTATAAATCTGAGGTTAAACTATATGGGGGTTGCTCTCCCTAGCCCAAGTTTGCAACCCATGTTTTTATAAGACGGATCCTGGCTAAACTCGACTGTGTAAAAATAGAGAATAGATGTATATGCATTTGATTCTCGCAACCCATGTTACAGTTTAATAGGCCAAAAAAAGGAGCTCTTTCTCTTTTTCTTCTTTGTTCGGTTATGTGTGTATATTTTAGAATATTGTTTTTATTGTCGTTTTCTTTGTTAAATAGGGCTTATAAGACTCTTAAACTCAAGAGTGGAGTTCGAAAAAGTTTACAAAGGAAATCAATTAGCGTAAGCAATCAAACTACTATTATGTTTTTTAATTATATCATTTGTATTCATCTTTATATTTATATGATCGATATTTTCGTTTTTGTCGTTCTTTTGTAGTGTTCTCGAATGCTCCGGGGAGTAGAGTGTGGCTATTATGTCATGAAATACATGTGTTCATATAGTTTCACTTGTATGTGAAAGAAAATATGCGTATTCTTGTCATTAAATCTACACTTTTAATATCACATTAGTTACTTATTACCTCTTGTTCTGTTTAGTGTAGCATTTTTCATTGGAGCCATACTCTCAAGAGGAGATTGATCACATACGGTAAGTGTGGTGTAGATTCTTCATTGATGAGTGCTTGTGTTTTGAACCGTGAAGTTCAGGGGTGATCGATCTTTGTATTTTTTTACAACAATTTGCTAAACTTTCAATGCTGTTAAGATTTATCCACAATAGCTAGATTATATACTGTAAAAGATAATATATTTTTTATGATATGGAGGTTGTGAAATGATTGAACATATATATATTTAATATTTAACGTTTAATTTTAATGTAATGAATGCATGGTAGAATTAATACTTTATACAGTAAAAAAAATTAAATAGAAGTCTATGCGTCCCCTGCTAGGTTGGGGATGATTTGGATGTTCCATCCCAAATTTATCCTCTCTCTATAGTGTAAATAGGAATACCGGACCTCCAGTGCACTGGTGAGGATCTCGACTTGTCATTCTCTAAGTAATCAGCAATTCAATTCTAGAGGGCTACGTTGCCAAAAAAAATTTAAGGTGTGGTGTGTATTTGAGGTGGTATGTCTCATGAAATTGAATTATTTTGTTCTTTGTATGCAGGGATGGATACACTAAAAGCGCAAGTCACAGGGTTGCTCTAATGGATTATTGAGCTGCAGACAGAAGGCGGCTTTCGAAACTAGATATTTTCTGTATAAGTTGTTTGATGCTGAGGTGTCATCTCCCCTGGAAATCTATGTTGCTAATGCAAATATATATCCTCAGTCAATGAGGTGGACTTGTAAATTTAAGATAATATGCTGCTTTCTTCTGTTAAAAGCTTTGTTAAGCTATAACACAATTGTTCATGTGTTATCGCATCTTTATTATAAGATATATTTTTCGTCAGTTCAAAAAAGGGAGTTTGGAGCATAGCTGAAAGTAGAGTAGATGTAGAGATAATTTTTGTATAATTTTTTTCAAAAATAAACTAATTGCAACAATTCAAATGTAAGTTTAAGAACTTTTTGTCAAAAGGGATCTTTTAAAACATTTTGGTTGTGAGGAGTTACCCATTAAAATTTTAATTGTGAATTACCACACAATAAATAAATATATTTGTTATTTAGGACCTACACCCCATTTTCCGGCAACTAAGTCAAATTTTCGGCATTGACTTTATTAAAACCCCCTTTCTAAAAAAGGTGATTGCACCTTACTCTCTTAATTAAACTGCTACTTTCAATTACGCAGATTCAATCACCCAAATTCTCCACACCCTGTTGTTCTTCGCCATTAAATTGCTCCTTTCAAACACCCACATCTACTACATTGATTAGCCCATAGATACTCAACAATGATACTTGCTCGCTCATACATTTATAAAGATCAAATCATTAATTCTAAGCGGCGAAGAAAACCAGGATCAATGGGAACAAACAAATTTGGCGAAGTATCAATTAATTCACAATTGTCCTCAGTCCAGTAATGTAAAGATTCAATTCAAGAAAAAAATACCCCGATTCGAATTTAGGAAAAAATAATATCCCAATTCAATTAGTTTTTTACTAATTTAGCAGTTAGATTTAATTTACGCATTTTTATCCTTATCAAACATAAAGATGAACAATAATCAATATAGAGATTGAATTGATTAAGTAATTCATTGAAAACCATAAACAGAGATTAACTCACCGGAAAAAAAGAAAGACTGAGTTGGTCTTCGATTCGAGTAAAGATGAAACAGGGGATGGGAATTGGGGGCAGCTTGGATGAAACAGGGGATGAGAATTGGGGGCAGCTTTGTCTGAGTTTATGCAGGTTGTAGTAGCAAAAATAGAGAAACAGGGATATGATAGTATGAATGGCGAAGAACAGGGGTTGGGAATTTGGGTGATTGGGTCTACTTAATTGAAAGAAGCAGTTTAATTAAGAAGTGAGGTTCACTCACCTTTTTTTTAGAGGAGAGAGCGGGATTTTAATAAAGTCAATGCTGGAGAAATTGACTTAGTTGCCGGAAAATGAGGTGTAGGTTCTAAATAAAAAATATATATTTATTTATTGGGTGGTGGTTCACAATTAAAATTTTAATGGGTACCTCCTCACAACCGATATGGTTTAAAAAGTCCCTTTTGAATTTTTTTTCTAAGTTTAATTGTTCGTTTTAATTTGTGGCCATGCATTTTTCAGACTTTCTTTAATTTGTAGTTGAAAATTACACCCTTTAATTCTTTTAAGTTTTGTACAAGAATATCGTACGTTTTTCAAGGGCGTACGAGCTCAAGAGACGTCTCATCAGAGATAATATAAGTTAATATTTACTGATTTTGAACGGAGGAAAACCCCACTCTCTTCCTACTCCTTACCTTCTTCCTTACTTCGCTCACATTCTTCTCCATTCTTCCTTTTGCCATCGACTTTTCGTAAAAGGAATTAGCTAAAGTAAAATTGATTTACGATAATTTTCCGTTGGATCAATGGTTTTCAATAATCTTTCGTCCATTCATACGGAGCCTAAAACCAAATTAGCTAGCTCGTTACATTACCTAGGTATATTTCACTACCTTGGGGGGTCGCGCGCATCGCGCGCGGGCCCACAACTAGTATATATTAAAAAGCGTAAGCATAGGATGCAATCCGCCACATGTCACTCTCCGTTCTTTACAACAATATTCTATCAACGTTTCTCTCATAAAAATACAAATTGTCCATGAGAAGTTTCGAACCCGCGATCTCGGGTGTGGAAGATAAATGCTCTAACCATTGTGCTACTACATTTTTGTTGCTTCTTTTATCAATGTAATAATGATACTTCCTCCATTTCTTTTTAATTGCAAAAAAGGGGTATTATTTGTGAGACATAAAAAATTCCTTTGTTGCAATTAAAAAGAAACGGAGGAAGTATTAATGATATTACATGTTTTCAATGAAAAACAATATTAAGGTACAATAATTTAATTATATTTATGAATAAAACTACTAATCTATGACTTTTTACTAACATCTTTCTACACCAAATTTTAGTTTCTTGAAGTACTAAAGTATAATACATATAAATCCCAGAGCATCGCCTGTTTTTATCTTTTTTTTAGTGACAAGTTTTTTCATGCTAAATGACATTAATTATTTTCAACTATTAGTAAATTGTAATGCATAAAAATTCTAAAGCAGAGTCCGGGTTTAAGTACTAGTTAGTTCTTTAATCACTCAAAATACCATCTTAGGCTTAAGTCTGAATAAAATTGATTCAAGGCATCTAACAATCATGTAATCCAAATCTATCTATACTAATAAAACAAAATACAAATCCTACATGTCAAGCTCTCCTTGATTTAAGAGCCACATGGCAATTCATCAGTAAAAACTGCCACGTGTCACACATATACGGGGCGTACAATAAGAGAAGCAAGATGCCACAAGTCAAAATTATATGATTTTTATCATTTTTGGAATGAAATCTGAATATATTATACTGTATAATCAAACAAATAAGGAAGTAAAATATTAGGGTCAATAATAATTTTAAGACAAGTGTTTTAGAAAAAGATGTAATAGTTTTTTTCGAAAGTTTTTTCAATGGTTAAAGAAATACTCATTCTTACTTAGGCCATGTTCAGTTCAACTTATTTTTACTAAACTGAACTTATTTTTACTGAACTGAACTTATTTTTGCTGAACTGAACTTATTTTTACTGAACTGAACTTATTTTTACTGAACTGAACTTATTTTTGCTGAACTGAACTTATTTTTACTGATTCATGTTTTTTTTCTTCTTTGCTCTACTGATTTTTACTGAACTGAACTTATTTTTACTGAACTGAACTTATTTTTGCTGAACTGAACTTATTTTTACTGAACTGAACTTATTTTTACTAAATATTATTATTTTAAGGTGAACTGAACAGGGCCTTAAAGGAATTATTATATACCTGCTTCTAAAAATGATATAAGAACTTCTTAGAGAAACGAGTGAGATATACTTTTCTTAGTTAAAAATATACTCATTCTTGCTTTTTCTTACTTAAAATGACAAAAGAAAATGATGTAATTTTAAGGCAAGTAATTCTTATATCTCATTCAAAGTAGATTATTCAAGGTCATATCTACATAATTTTGTAGCTTCATGTAATTGGATATAAAAATCTTAAGTAATGTTACGTAATCCTTATATTTATTATATTAATCATATGCAAGTATACCAAGTATATAATTAGATAAAATTCAAGGGAAGATGGTATGAAAGACTATGGAGAGCATACTGATACAATCCTTATACAAAATCATTTAATTTTTTTTTAAAAAACAGAAAATTTGAAATATAATATGGGAAATACTGATAAGATATAAATCTTTCGTTTCTATTTAATAATTACACTTCACTTTGGTGGGGAACCAAGTATACTCCTTTCATTTCTATGTAATAGTTACACTTTACTTTGGTGGGGGAACCAAGTAAGGTGTTTGAAAAACATGGGATGACTGTTTTGAAAGTAGAGAAAGTAAGGGTCTCTTCTTTGCAACTTTTTTTTAACTTATCTGAACTTATTTTTTCTTATTAGACCATATTTGACCTTATTAGATGTTATTTTAGCTTATTAGATGTATTATATTATTAGACCTTATTCAACCTTATAGTAATTAAAATCTATATATGAAATTCAAATTTTTCATCAATCTCTTGGAATAATAATATACTAAAAAAATATATCATATAAAGATAAGAAATTCATATAGAGAATTTTGATAGATAAGATATGAAATACAAATTATATAAAATTCAAATTTTCTTCAAGCAATATTTATGAATATATATTATGAGAACTTGAGAAGTTACAAATAAAATATATTATATGGAATCAAAATGTTTTGAATAATTTTTATGAAAAAGGATTATATGAAAATATATTAACAACGTATATAAGATGAAAATAAAATTTTAATTTATGTTCGGGAATATACTAATGCAAAATATTGAGATTTATGTTCAAAAATTTTGAAAAAAAATATACATGAAGATACTAATAAAATCATTTTTAAGAAAATCATTTGTTTTTCAATAACTGTAAAAGATGTTCCCCAAACTATAAACAACTAACAGGCTTAAGATTTTTAATAAATTTTGTGGTGCAATTGAATGTATTATAATATATCTGCATAAATTATTGGCTATTTGATTATACTCGGTAACTTTTTTTCTTTTATTCAGATAGATAATGTAGTAATTGTTATTCTATTTTATTAGATCACATTAGTATATATGCCTAATTGTTATGTGATAAATTTTACTAATTATTCATCTATTTGTAGGATATAATCATAGGAAAGATACTATGAAATTTACGAATTATTTACTAAAAAATTTCACTACTAACGTAACTATCATACAGCAAGACATATGAATATAAAATACACCGAAAAAAATTCCCGTGCATTTTGCACGGGTCTGAAACCTAGTTGTATAATAATTATTTGTAGACAATAATTGAAACAATTAATATGAAATCAATCCGTCAATTAAATATTAAATTTAAGCCCTTCAAGAACATACCTTCGCTATTCTAAACGGACTCATTTTGATCACCTTGTATCAATATGGAAAGGAAGATTCATTGATTTAATCTTCAAAATTTTATGTTTAATGTGTTCACTGAGAGAAAATTACGAACATATCTATTGTATTTTGGGTGTGGGGGGGGGGGGGGGTGGTGGGGGGGTGGGTTTGAGATCTAATTCGAATGTTTCTCCATCTGTTTTTCCACCTCTTGGTCGTTTTTTAAGGGTGATATCTTAACAACCCCCTAGAGTAGTTGCTCCATATTTATTGTGATGCGTGAGGTACACGCATGTACCATAAGAAGGCGGGTGGATCATGTGGGCAACATTCATACGCATAGGGGTGTAAACGAGCCGAGCTCGAGCTCGAGCTCGACCAAGCTCGGCTCGGCTCGGCTCGGTGGCAACTTGACCGAGCTCGGGCTCGGCTCAGAGCTCGACGAGCTTGTAAAGTTAAGGCTCGAGTTCGGCTCGGTTGCAAAAATCCGAGCTCGAGTTCGGCTCGGTTGCAAAAATCCGAACTCGAGCTCGACTCGGGCTCGGCTCGAGTATCTTTTCCCTCATTATTGGTTAACATTCTTGCAAAAAAAGGTAAAAATTAGGTCATAATTCAATAGAGATAATTTGAATGTAAATAAGGTCCTTCACGTCACTTAACATTCAACAACCGATAATGTTAATCATCTATTTAAAGTTAAAAACTTAGGAATAACAACATATATTTAAGTAAAAGAGCCGAGCTTAAACGAGCCGAGCCTTGTTGGGCTCGAGCTCGAGCTCGGATAGCTAAGGCTCGGCTCGAGCTCGGCTCTGGCTCAAAATTGGCCGAGCTTTGACCGAGCCGATCTCGAGGGCTCGACGAGCCGGCTCAGCTCAGTTACACCCCTACATACGCATATGAAACTACAATGTAACTTCCACATGCCAAGTATAAGGTATTAGTTTTTAGTAATTTTTTTAAAAGTAAGTTTCCGAAAATGACTCTTAAATAATCTTGTACTAGTTTGTGCCCGTGCTAATGCACGGGATATCTAATATATAAAACTATGATTTTTGGCCATGTCGATGCCTCCGGTTATAATATTTAATTTTATATTAAATTGTTAAATGTAAATATATTTTGCATAGTTTATATTTTTTATGGTATAACTATACAATCAAATAACAATTAGTATTTATTTACACCTTTAACTATAAATATAAAATTATCTTATTTTATTTTTTTTATTACAAACTCTTCTTTTCATTTAATCATTTTGTTTGAAATATGTTGTTCTTAATAATTTCGGGTTTTTTACTTTGGTTTTTTATTTAAATTTGTGTTTATTTCATTTCGGTTCAGTTCCTCACAATACTTCTATTATCATATTTCACTATTCCTTTCAATTTAATTCTTGTTGAGTTCAGCATAAAACTTTTACTCTCACATTTTAATGTTCCTTCCGTTCAACTCGGTTCGGTTTAATTCCATTAATTTTCAGTGCAATCTAATTTAGTTGACCTGTTTATAAGCAAAGAGAACATGCTCTGTGTTCCATAATCCTAGCAAGAGGCATTATCTAATTTGATTTAGTTGTCATTGAGGCATAATCAATCGCAATAGACCAACTACATGAAAAATGTTTATTTAGAAGGGTATGTACATATCAAGATCCTTGAATTTTTATTAGACTACTTAAATGAACTTTAAACAATTTATACTATTTTAATGATTATTTTGCTAAAGTTATCGCTAAATGATTATGAAGAGTCTAAGTGTAATAATGACTTCAATAAATAAAAAATAATAAAAGTGGTATAGCCCCTTTTTTTCAACCGTAGTCCGTAGAGTGGTATAACCTTAGGTAGCATTAGCATAGCATAAATCAAATGACACTAATTTAGTGCATGCATCCCAATAAATGTGTGAAGCGTAAGAAACTTTAGGTTGCCTTTTATTTTTAACTTTTATGTTGCTTTTGTTCTTTCTCTTTCTACTCTAAGTTCAGTGTTTCCCCTTCCTTCTTCAGTTCACCTTCCCACTTCAATTCTTGTTAGCCCAATTGAAGTTCTTCAGCTCTAGTTCTCATGGTACTATTACAAAACAAAAATTTATCATATAATTTTCACTCCCTAAGTAAACCCAAAAACAAATAAATAAAATAATAGTGATTATAGAAAGGGATATAATCCGGGGTATTTCTATTCGAGATCATAGCAATTCAGATCAGGCCTGAAAGACAAAGGAAATCCCCGCAATTAAACATGCAAAACCGTGCATGAACGAAGATGAAGGCTATAGAGCATGTAAGTATGTACTTGACGACCGGCATTTTGAAATCCTATTCGGGGTTTTTAAATGGTTGAAATGATTTTGTTCATCTTCTTTGGGGAAAATTCTCTATGTTTTGGGAATTTCATCAACTGGGTTTGTTTTGTGATGTGCTCTATTAAATATTTATTTTTTGTGGGTTTTGATTTTAATTTACTATTCTCAATTTCATTTTGAGCTCTAAATATCTCGTGAGATTGCATTACGGAGCATGATTTTTTTTCTAGACTTAGTCAACTCGATATTTAAGCTTTGAAGAAATTTGTTAAATTCGTTTATGATATACTTAGTGTTCTTATGATTGCTTATGGGTGTGTTTTGGGGTTTTTTACTTTAAATTTCGGGGTTCTTTTCCCATGAAATTGAGTTTTTCTCTGTTTATGAATTTTGGGTTTGATACTCTTCAACTTTAGAAAATTCTTATTTAAGTCGAATTTTTCTGCCAAAACTTGTTTATATTATCTGATACAATTGGGCTAACATTTCATAAGTTTTTTGAGCCTTTTTATGGTAAACATTAATGCTCTACAATATAGGAGCTTGGGTGTTAACCGATTCAATTTGAAGAGTTAAGTATACCATTAAAGAAATTTTACCTTTATAGCGTATCTATATTATTGCTCTTCTTGGAATAGAGTGCTTGGCAAAAAGTACCTATATTGAAATTCACACGAAAATGTGCTGTTTGATCAATAACACAAAGAAATTTCAATTTGAAGAGTCAAGTACAAAGTTAAAGAAACTTACATTTGCCCTTATATCCTTTTCACTATTTTGATTTGAACTTGAGATTGACCTTATTGCTCCTCTTGGATTAGATTGCTTGGCTGAGTTACCCTATGTAAAAAATCAGACGCAAAATTATTTGATTTTATTATAAAATATCTATTTATTGGGTAAGGAATAAAAACAACATGGAGATTTAACATAGTATTTTTAGATTTTGCATTACCTGGTTCTCAATCCTTACGTTTGTCTTTTGCAGATATAAAGGGGAAGAACAAATATTTTATTTGGAGGTGATGATAACTTCCTTTATTTGGAGAATTGGAGAAAGTAAGAACTTGTAATAGGTAGTTAGTGTTTTCTTTAAATCATTGCAGAATACACGTTATGTAGTGGGTGGTTTTTTTTTTCCATCCTATTTCTCTTAGAATGTTTGAAGTTCTCTTGTAATTTGAAAACATCAAAAGTTTTTTTTGGCGGGATGGAATGAGAGCAAAGCAAATAGCAAATAGAGCAATTCTAGAGTCCATCAATACTTTGAAATAATAATGTTAGATATTTCAACCTTTTGAAATCTCTCTATTGTACCCTTAAACTTGCATTTTTTAATTAATAATTTACCCAAATACAAAATTACCAACATGGGGCAATGAAGTAAAGTCCTAGTTTTTAATAATTAACATGCCAAACACCCTTGGCATATGTGGCTCACACATTATAAATTTACAAGGTTGCAATTTTAGGCAAGAATAATAAATATATTTCAATAATATTTACAGGGTTAGACAAAAATAATAAAAAAATTATAAAAATAGTACTCCTTCCGTTCCCATTTGAAATATGGGGGAAAACGAATACAAATTGAGGTGAATGAGAATCTTTTTAATTTTATATTGTATAAAGTGTATTTGATACCTTTTTACTTTTGAAAAGGTAAGAGAGAGAAAGAAAATCGGGTGATTGGAAAATAAAATATTCTAGAGTGAGTCATGTGTAAGACAAAAAGTAAAAAAGTGTAGTAAATATTTGGTTGTTAAAGGTTAAGATGGGGAATTTAAATATTCTTAAAATGGAAAAGATTCAAAGTGGGAAGAACTTTTTGAAATATCCCAAAAGGAAAATGAGAACAGAACAAAGGGAGTAGTATATCTTGGAAATTGAAGATATAGATTTTTTTGAAAATTCTAAAAATAATAATTATAAGGTATATTTCCAAAATCAGATAATGAGAAAACATCAAAAAATGAATCACTTAATGTTTCAATTTTTTTAAAGAAACTCAAATTATTTTACTATAGTATATATATTATTAATAGCCTTATTTATTTAACTAATGTTGAAATGAAAGGGATAGAATATTATTCTTTTCCATTATTGAAAAATTTGAAAAATTAAAATTTGTTTAGAAATTCGATTGAATAATTTCAAATTTAAGATTATTGAGGGAGATTTTAAATTAAAATAATGATATAAATTTTTTCTCTAAAAGATGTCTTGGGAAGAAAAAAATTACTTTCCTATTAAATTATTTGCAGTTATCTAACGGGCACACAATTTATGAAGAAAATTAAGATTATTATTTTATTAAGAATTGATCGTTTAAATTTTTTGATATTAGTAGAAATGTGGTGGTCTAGTCCTGGTTGAATTCGTTTACATTTCACTTGCTATATTAGTGAACTAGTCTTTAAACTCATGCAAATGCAGGGGAAGATTTAACGCCCATATAAAATGCACGAGTAACAAAAAGTTAAAAAACGGTTAGAAAATAAAATCTACAGAGAAACGGATAAATAATATTCTTTTTTCGAAGATTCAATATCAACAATGAAATGAAAATTGACAGGTTAGAACTGACACGGTCGTTGCACGTGCCAAATTAAATACCTAACTTAGCCTAATATAGGGTCAGAAAGGGTCGAATCCATGAGAAAACAATGATTAATTAAGGTTTGAATGAGATTTAGCAAGCTAAGCCTATTTTGGGTTTTTGAGATTAAAGATCAACTAAGAAATTAGGAACTAAATAGCTAGCAAATAGACTAAGTGATTCGAATTAAACTATATAAAGAGGACACTAGGGATAGGGGATTCACGAGCTAACATTTAATTAAACAAATTGCCAAGCCAGTGGGATTCATTAGGGTCGATTAGGGGACTAAGTCACTCAAATGTTTCCTAATTACTCTCTTGAGCTAATTACGAGGACCTGATCAACTAATTTTACTTATTCTCATGGTAAAATTAATCAACAATGTATTTCCACAACTCATAGTGATTCGATTGAGGTCCTAGGAAGTCAACACTTATTCTCATGGTGAAGTCAACCCATTGACTAGCTTAAGGTCAACCTAGGCTTCATTTCTCAATCCATCACCTAAGATACCCAAATCTAGTTTAAATGGTAATCAATCAATCAAACATAGCGATTAATTTAAACTAGACAACCTAATTTTACCTAGGTCAATCCCCCTAGCTTGACTTTCAAGGTTAACTCATGATTAGCAAGGTCATCCACTTTCCCTAGCTAGTAAACTACTCACTAGCCATGAAAAACATGAAAATAAGCTTCAATCAACAATGGTGGAAATCATATTAAATAAGCTAATCATGAACTAATTACTACTAATAAATACTAAATTAAGGTAAAACAAGTATAAAAGCAAATAAAGAAAAGAGATAGAAGAAATACTCAAAGATGGATGGAAATCAAATGCAAACCTCCATTAAAATAACTTCAATCTTCAACTTTAAACTTTTAGATCTAGGTTCTCTCTCTATACATTCAACTTCTTTATCTACTCTCTCTCTAATTAAAGCTAATTAAAATCTGGAATTAAAAACTTAGTTCATTATTATTACAAAAAATGGGTTTTTATACTACGTAAACATAAGGGCAAAGATGTAAAAGACGATCCAAAAAAGAGCAGTTGTGGGCAAAGGAGCGCCCGCTCCATGCTTGGAGCGCTCTCTCCAGGGTCGCTCCTCTTTTCATTTCTTCATGGACGGAGCGCCCGCTCCGCCTCTTTTGGAGCGCTCGCTCCCCTGTTTTGGAGCCTCTTCCTTGGAATTCTAGCTTTAAACACTTCAAGAAGAGATTAGATAGGGGAGGGGGGATGCACATGCACATGTAATGATCTATATGCAACCTAACTACATGCAAATGAACTAAAACTAAATTCAAAGCATGAGAATATGAGAAATGATGTAAAAGGGGAAGAAAAGGGAACTATATGGCCTAAAATACATATAAATGACCTAAAACTAAATGCAAATTAGTGAACCTAAAGTCCACTTATCAAATTCCCCCAAGCTTGCCAATTCCTTGTCCTCAAGCAATTAACAATCCCAAGGAAACAAATGCATGCACTAAAAGTAGAAAGAGCATCACAAAATTATGGTCCTCATCTTATAAGAGGTGTCAAGGCAAAGGGAAATCTCGACCAACTTTCGAAGCTTATAGCCGTCTTTCCTTATCCATAAGTTAGGGGTCAAAGGGGTGGTCTAAACTAGTGTGCAAAGAAAATGATCGTCCTAAAGGTCCCTCAACCATCACACAAGCCCTCATTGATTCTAAGTGAAACCTTTTCCCACAAAATGGAAAAACTCGCTCAACCGTGTACCAATCACGCCCCACAAGTTTCCAAATTCCCCCAAGCTAGCCCTTTTATTAAATAGTTAACAAAATTCCTAAGGCCCTAGACTACCTCCTCACGCGGTCCACCTCTCACTCGATAGTCATGTTTCTGAGGCACGGTACTGAGCACTCGGTATGAGACACGATAAGAGGGTAATGTAGCTCATACCAAAGGCATTGGAGGCCGAACCATGATTTTTTTTATAACTATAGGCTACTACCTTGTGGGCTCTCATGCACCACTTATCTGATCCAATTGGCCAAATGGCTCTTTTTCTTTTCAATTTTTCAATCAATTTTTTTTAATTGTTTTTTTTTGTTTCCTCTTTTTTTTTTAAAGGGTACAAGCCTTGCATTTTATTGAGCTACAAGGGTTCTCAAGGTCGCTAAAGGGCTTATCCAAGGTCAAAGGAGAGAGTAAAGACTTTTTATACGGAAATAGTGACACTTATTCACGCTAAAGGCGAGTCTCGGACAATCGAGGGGTCTATTCGTAACAAGTCCTAGGCATCCAAGCTTAAAACACCCCTAATACTCCTAACGAGCACATAAGACACTCAAGCTACTACACCCCAACTCAAAAGTTAAGTTCCGAACCTCTAACCTCTAACCTCTAAATTCATTATATAGAGTCATTCCTTAACTAGGTGATGCAAAATCTTTTTGTTGTTTTTGAAAATTTTAAAGATTTACATGCAAACTACCAATAGACAAATCCTATATGCAATTAATAAGGTACATGCAAAACTATCATGCTATGAAACTATACTACATGCAAGACTAAGACTAAAAGGAGTTAAAAAGAATATAAAAAGAAAAGTAAAGCAAAACGATATATATATAGAAACAAAAAGGAAGAAAATAAGAGAAAGTCATGTACATGTAATATACAAGGGAATCAGTCAACCATGGTCAATATCATCAATATCCTCAAGCCATCAAACAATAAAGCACACTCTCTTATCATGCCCCGTAATCCCGACCTAGCATGCATCTTCTCTAAGAAGCATACCGAAAAAGACACCCCAAACCCTCAAAAAGAAGCCACATCCCGCGAGAATAATCAAATATAAACACCCCCCAAACAATCAAGGCGTCGTCCTCGGTGCAAACATACAAAACAAGTAAAGGGGGAGTGGGGCAAGAGGAACTAGTCCTCGTCCATGTGAGATGGACCTTCTCCTGAAGGGGGAGGTGGTGGCATGTCTCCCGAAGGGGGAAGGCACAACATCGAGCCATAGAAGGTTAAGGGGGCGGGGCCATGAGGCTCCCAACCGCCTATGTAGCCCGACGGCCAAGCGCCATAAGGGTGGGGATAGGCGGGATCACCCATGGGGTTGGAACCCCCGGGTGCCCGCCAATCATAGGGTGGGTCGTGGTGGGTCCAAATACGGGTACGTGGGTTTGCGTTCATTCAATCGCGTTACCGGCCCTTGTGGAGGAGGCCAATTAGGAAAGTTGACATAGGGTTCAACATTTCCTCTATCCACGTGGTGATGGTACATAGCATTAGTTTGCACCATCATACCACTCAAGTCTTCTCTCATGCCTTGGATCGCATTCATCATGCGATCCTAGTTGAGAGCAAGACTATAGTAGGCCCCATCATAGTCAAAGAGCAGGACGACACTGAAGCACGACGACCGAAACTTGGCTCCTCTCTTTGGAGATGGGGAGCTAAGTAGTCGCGTGCGACCTGGGCTTGCCCGACGGGGGGCTCAAAAGGGATGATAAAAATATCAGCATCCTACCCGTCGCGTTCAAGATGGGTCACCTCCCGGTATGGTAAGTAGAAGTGATGTCTACCCCTTACCTTCCAAACAAACCGCTCAGTATCGGGGATATAATCAATCCATCCGGCGGCTTTAAGATAATTCATATCCAGGAAGGGGTTCTCATCAACTGGAGTCAACAATGGGAGTTTCTCCCCAAAAGCAAGGGCGGTGGCAATGAGAATCACCATTCCCCCACAATGAATATCGGATTTGAAAAGTTCCCCACGGCGTATAGCAAGACACTGTTGGAGAAATAGAAATATGACATTCAACTTGCCCCCATTTTCCCGAGGGTTATGGGCGGCAAGGTAGAGTGCACTCACCTCCTCGGAGGCCACCTTATTCGGCTCCTTTTTGGACTAAGGAGGCGGTGAATGTATCTAAGGACGGGGGAATGCATATGAGAGGAATACCCCGTCTTTACATCAAAGGGGGCATATCTGGCAATGTCTTGCCAAAATACGTCCCTTTGATAATAGACGTTATGTTGCCAAGTTTCGGGGTTACGAATGGCGTTTGAGGCATCACAAAGGAATATTTCGTTAAGCCTCACTAAAGAGATGCATTGGGGTTGATTGAACAATTGGAAGGAGATTTCATACTACTCCTCATGTCCCTCAACCTCACGTCTCTCGAGAGAGGCTAAGAATTTCAAAGTGAGGCGCGCATACATCAAAGCGCAAAACGTGTGAAAGCGTTCCATGCCCATAGCAAGCAAGGACATCCTTACATCACGCCTAATCCCTAAACTTTCAAGGGTATCACCATG
This sequence comes from Patellifolia procumbens, assembly GCA_947645195.1. Lineage (NCBI taxonomy): Eukaryota > Viridiplantae > Streptophyta > Magnoliopsida > Caryophyllales > Amaranthaceae > Patellifolia > Patellifolia procumbens. The sequence continues at coordinate 57,991 of CANSGD010000903.1, forward strand.
GTAAAACTTGGAAGCTTTAATTAACTAAATTCGTCATACCAACGTTTATGTTCTGTGTTGACAAACTTAAGGGCTGGAAGGGTGCCCTTTTGGTTCTTTTGTGAAGAAGAGCTATGGCCTTTCTTACTCTTTTTGCGAAGATGGTACATACTTGGAGTTTATAGAGAATAAATCAACCAACTGGTGGATTTAGAAATCAAAAGACCACGAGCTCAATCTGAGAAAGTAAGCTCAAAAATGGAGGCATCGACTATGATAAATTTCAAAATAACAAAATGAAACAAAGAAAATCAAGTATTCACACAAATAGAAATCAAAGTAAAATTAATAAAAAATTAAAAATAAAAGAAACTTGGAAAATTAAACTAAATAAGCTAAAAGGAGGAAGAAACTAAAAAGCAAAATAATGAAATAAATCACACAAAAGTTCCAAATAGATCAAATAAAAATCAAAATCTATCTAAATCTACCAGCTAAGTCCACAAGAATCACCAAAATCATCATATTTTTAAATTCTAAGCCAAATCTAGAAGAAAAATGAAAGTTAGGATTAGGGTTTTACCTCCCTCTTTAAGAAGGGTGAAGAAAATCTTCAATTGCTAACAATGTAGGCGTTTTCAAGCTCCAACCGTGCTCCTTAACTTTTTTCTTCAAGAAATCACCCCCAATCTTCAATTTCAAGTGATGACTGATTTTCCAATTTGGGGCTTTGATACGTGTCGTTTGCGTATACAAATTAATAATTTATAATACCTATCTTAACCTCAAAAATATACACATAGTAAAGGATAAGTAGGGTCGATCCCACGGAGAGACTAACTAATTCACTAAAAACCAAAGTTTGACTAATTGGACGACTAGTAACATAGAAAGAATAAAGACAACTATATACATGTTCACATTGATTTGGGGGGGTTTGTTCGGAAAATAACTATCTAAACTAAACTAAATACTAATAACTAATATATACAAGTGAAGACAGGCTACCCATTAAGCACATAATCTTAGAAATACTCAACCTTTTAATAACGAACTTGGATCACATATTAGTCACAAAATCAATATGAAAGGTTAATGTTAGCAATTTTGATAGCAAAGTTTCCCCTTTATCCCTCTTCTCAAATCTAGCCAAGGAAATTGTCACAGTCCACTATGACTAAATTATGAGTGGTAATAGCTAACTTTAATCTAGGCCAAAGTTAACTCTTACTAATCCTACAATCACCAATAATTCGCAACTAGCAAAATTCAGATTAGTAGCATTAAGAACGATTAACCCAAGCAATCAAAACACATAGATGTATAAATTAACTTGGTCAAGTTATAATCTAATTTAAACCGGAACTATATCGCAAACCCCAATTCAAATTAGTTGCTTCTCGGATTACATAATTTGTATAAGAACGAACCATGTAATTAGCACAAGAACACACCTTAATACTCAAAAGATAGCAATTAAGCATAAAGTTGAAATCTTTAAACAAGAACAAGTATAACTTGAATATCATACCAAAATTCGAAACTACAATGTAAATACTAATATTCAAAGACCCAAAAACATAATTGAAAGATTAAATATACTAAGTATAAGATCATAATTTGTGAATTGAGATATCTAGATAAAATTTGAGATTAAAGGTGAGAAAAGAACTTATAATTATGCCCGGAAAATCGCCGTTCGAACTCGGTTTTGACACCTCAAACGAACCCGACTCTCGCTCTTCCTTGCCGTACAGGATCTGTACTTTCAAGGAGTGTTCTTCCTCCACTTCACTTCTCAATCTTTACCCAAAAACTTCACTCTCAAACTCCCTTTTTATTCTTGTAAAATCTGCCCAAGCTTGCTTGCCTTTCCGGACTGAATTAGATGGGGTTTTATACCCAAACAAATTGTGGATCTTCATGATATAATTTCACCCTAAAATCACTGAAGGATAAAATTCTATCTCAGGGTAAACTTTATCTTCTGCTTATCTGTTGGCATTAGATGGGAATAGAAGATGAACTTTATCTTGATTGAATTTGTTGGCCAGTAGAAATCAAATTGAAGATCTGTTAAAGAAGATAAGTAAAGCCCTTTTCTTCGGTACATGTTGTTGCCTACCTCTGTATCTGCTCCTCCTTATTTCCTTTTTATTTCTTTTCTTTCTTTTGCTTTATTTTGCTTATTTGGTTGACTTTATCAAGTGTAGGAGTAGTCTTTTGCTCCTTCACTTTGGTACAGAAGCGATGCTCGTCATTAATCAAGTCCAACTCCTCTAATTTAGGCATCCAAATACCTGTCATAGAATACTAGGTAATTTAGCCCATTTTAACAACAATTATAATATTGCATAAATAAAGCTCATAATCTATAAAACTATTAAATATCCCACAAAACGCCATGAAAAGACTGTCAAAAGAGTGAGATTATGGAACAAAAATATCGACAATCAGACACTTATCAGGCTTTTTAATGAAAGTGGGTTCTTTGTGTAGAGGAGGAGAAATGGTGAAGGTTTTGTGAAGGAAGTGAGTGAAAAAGATGAGAAATGAAGGAGATATGGAGGTTTGAAGATGGAAGTTTAATGGAGTTTAGAGAGAAAAGGGGTTTGAAGAAGATGAATGAGTGAATGAATGTGAGGGTGATGTGAGTATGAGTGGATGAGGTGGGACAGATGGGGGCGGGGTAGTAAAAAAACACGTGCAACTAAAAATTGGCGAAGGGTCGCTGCTTCCCCATTGGAGCGCCCGCTCCAGGCCTGAAGCGGGGCGCTCCGCTCTCGCTCCACGAACGCTCCAAGTTCTGCCAAATGCTGCTTTTCTTCGGACAAAGGGAGTGAACGCTCCAGTGTCAAAGGAGCGACTGCTCCACTGGGCGAGCGCCCCCCTTCAGCTCTTTGGGGCTAGCTCCTCCCCTTATTCTTCCGTACTTAACCAAATTTTGGTCTTGTTTCATTCGTCCTCCAATTTTTCTATTTACTCCTCTTTTCGTTCTTTTTCTCATTTATTTTCATTCATCATTTTTTTTATTTTCATTTTTTTTCTTTCGTTTTCTCATTTTTTTTTGAAATGCTAAGAACCCGGGTTGCCTCCCGTAAGCGGTTCTTTAAAGTCATTAGCTTGACCTCCCTATGAAGAAAAACCTCATAGGGGAAGGGGGTAGTCATCCAAAGCGATATGGCAAATGCTCTTAATCTGGGTTCCATCGTGGTATACCTTGAGTCTTTACCCATTTACTTTGAACGTCCCTTTTTCTTCGCTCCAAACTTCCACCACCCCATGCGGGAACACCGTTTTAACTTCAAACGGCCCACTCTATCTAGACGTAAGTTTTCCCAGAAAGAGTCTTAGCCTAGAGTTGAAGAGAAGGACCTTGTCTCCTACCTTAAATTCTCTCTACATAATCCTTCGGTCATGCCATGCCTTAGTCCTCTCCTTGAAAACCCTACCATTTTTATAGGCATCTCACCTAAGCTCTTTGAGCTCATGTACATCCAAAAGTGTTCTTTCCCCGGATGCCTTGAGATCAAAATTCAAAAGGTTGATGGCTCAATACGCTCCGTGCTCTAACTCAACGAGCAAATGACATGATTTCCCATACACTAGCTTGTAGGGGTTGTGCCAATTGGGGGTCTTCTAAGTCGTTCTATAGGCCTATAAAGCATAATCAAGCTTTAATGACCAATCCTTCCGAGATCGGTTCACGGTTTTCTCCAAGATGAGCTTCTCTTCCCTATTTGACACCTCCGTTTGGCCGCTACATTGAGAGTGGTAGGAGAGCCCCATTTTATGACGTACCCCTTATTTGGAGAGGGGCACTTGGAAACTCTTTTTGACGAAATGGGATCCCCTATCACTAATCACGGCCCTCGGAACCCCGAACCTTGGAAATATCACGGACTTGAAGAGGTTGGTAACTACCTTCGTATCATTTGTAGGAGAGGTGATTTCTTCCACCCATTTTTAGACATAGTCAACCGCCACTAATATATAGGAGTTAGCAAGTTAAGAAGGGAAAGGTCCCATGAAATCCACCCCCCAAACATCAAAGATCTCCCACTATAGAATGTTGGTGAGGGGCAATTCATGCCTTTTTGAGATGTTACCGACCCTTTGACACCGATCGCAAGCTTTCACAAAGCCCCAAACATCCTTGAACATTGTGGGCCACAACAATCCACATGATAAGATCTTAGCAACGGTCTTGTCGGCGCCCATATGTCCTTCACAAGGGGATGAATGATATTTCTCTATCACACTCGCTATCTCATCATCGGGAAGGCATCTCTGATATAAACCATCCTCCCCCCCGCTTGAACAAAAGTGGGTCCTCCCACGTATATAACTTAGAATCATGGAGGAACCGCCTTCATTGTTGATAGTTGAACTCAAAAGGAATGATACCACAAGCCAAGTAATTCGCCATGTCGGCAAACCATGAGTTATCAAGGGCTTTAATGGATTACAAGAGATCATCCTTTAAGCCATCATCAATAGGAAGCTCATGGGAGGGGGCGTCTTCAAGAAAAGGTAACCGGAAAAGGTGATCGGCCACCAAGTTCTTCGTTCCCTTCTTGTCTCTAATCTCAATATCAAATTCTTGGACGAGAAAGAGCCATTGAATCAACCTCGGCTTTGCATCTTTCTTGAACATAAGGTACTTGGTTGCCGAGTGATCCGTGTACACTACCAGTTTGGAGCACATAAGATAAGGCCAAAACTTATTAAATGCAAACACAACCACCAATAACTCTTTCTCCCTTGTGGCGTAGTTCTTTTGCGCCGAATCAAGTGTCTTGCACGCATAATGAATAACATGAATCTTCCCTTTTTTTCTTTGCCCTAACACGGATCCCGCTGCATAGTCAGTAGCAACACACATTAGTTCAAAAGGCAAGCTCCAATCTAGAGCTTGCACAATGGGGGCGGAATAAGGGCATGCTTTAAAGTCTCAAAAGTTTTCATGCATTCATCATCAAAAACGAAATCAATATATTTTTGCAAGAGGCTAGATAGGGCCTAACAATCTTAGAGAAGTCCTTTATGAACCGGAGATAGAAACCGGCATGACCCAAAAAACGCACTCCCTTCACCGTAGTAGGTGGGGGCAACTTCTCTATGACCTCAATCTTGGCCCTATCTACCTCAATTCCCTTTTGGGAGATCTTGTGTCCCAACACAATTCCATCCTCCACCATGAAGTGGCACTTCTCCCAATCAAGCACTAGATTCATCTTTTGACATCTTTAAAGCACAATTTTCAATTTCTTGAGACAATTGTCAAAAGATGAACCTACCACGGAGAAGTCATCCATGAACACCTCAATGGTATCTTCTAACATATCCGAATAGATGGCGGCCATACATCTTTGAAATGTAGAGGGCGCATTGCACAATCCAAATGGCATCCTTCGATAAGCAAAGGTACCAAATGGACTTGTGAATGTAGTCCTTTCTTAGTCATCGGGGTGGATGGGAATTTGAAAGAACCCTGAATAACCATCAAGGAAACAAAAATGAGAATGATCTGCCAAACTTTCCAACATTTGATCTATAAAGGGGATGGGCAAATGATCTTTCTGGGTGGCTTTATCCAATCTCTAGTAATCTATGCACATGCGCCACCCGGTAACCGATCTAGTAGAGATTTGCTCTCCCTTTTCATTGGTGATGACGGTCATGCCTCCCTTTTTAGGGACCACATGGATGGGACTAACCCACCTACTATCAGAGATAGGGTAGATTATTCCCTCCTCAAGGAGTTTCAACACCTCCTCTTTGACCACTTCTTTCATATTGGAATTCAACCTCCTTTAACGTTCAATAGAAGAAGCATGATCGTCATCAAGATGAATTCTATGCATTCATAGGGTAGGACTTAGCCCCTTGAGATCTTCAATGCTATACTCAATGGCACTTCTATGTTCCCTAAGGATATCAAGAAGTTAAGTAAGTTGAGTGCCTTCAAGCGTAACATTGACTATAACCGGGTAAGTCTAACCCTCACCAAGAAATGCATATTTTAAAGAAGGGGGGAGGGGTTTCAACTCTATCTTTGGAGGATGCTTATAACTCTCCTCTTTAGGTGAAAGCACTAGATTCAACTTCTTTCTACTCTCTCTCTAATTAAAGCTAATTAAAATCTGGAATTAAAAACTTAGTTCATTATTATTACAAGGGAAATTCCCAATAGTACACTCATAGAATTTGCTTCTCTTAGTGGTATACTTCCACCTTTTTGACTTCTTAATGGTACACCTGTAGTTTGAAATCCTCCATACCGTAATCATTCCGTTAAGTAAAAGGTTAGTTTATGGTTAATTAGGGTTAGGGATTTGTCTCGTTTTGCGTGCTTTGACATTTTCAAGGTTGAGATGACGTTTTTTCGAAAAACGGACACCACTGTGCGCCCTTTATGGGTAAGAATTTCAAGAATCCCTACGAAATGAGTACTAATAAGCCGGTTTTTCGAACACGTACCTCGAGATGACTTTTTGATAGCCGAAAAAGCACCCTTGAAATATGTGCTCGAAAATTCTGACTTGTAGGTACTCATTTTGAAGGGATTATCAAAATTATTGCCCATAAAGGGTGCACGGTGGTGTCCGTTTTTCAAAAAAACGTCATCTTCACCTTGAAATAGCCAAAGCACGCAAAACGAGGTAAACCCCTAACCCTAATTAACCCTAATTAACCCTAAACTAACATTTAGTTAACGGAATATTCACGGTAGGGAAGATTTCAAACTACAGGTGTACCATTAAGAAGTCAAAAAGATAGAAGTGCACCAGTAAGAGAAGCCAGTTCTAGGAGTGTACTGTTGGGAATTTCCCTTACTACAAAAATGGGTTTTTATACCCCATAAACATAAGGGCAAAGATGTAAAAGACGATCCAAAAAGAGCAGTTTTGGACAAAGGAGCGCCCGCTCTAGGAACGCTCCTGGGTCGCTCCAGGTCACTGCCCTCCTCTTTTCATTTCTTCATCGACGCAGCGCCCGCTCAGCCTGTTTTGGAGCCTCTTCCTTGCAATTCTAGCTTTAAACACTTCAAGACGAGATTAGATAGGGGAGGGGGGGTGCACATGCACATGTAATGATCTATATGCAACCTAACTACATGCAAATGAACTAAAGCTATCTATTCTGTTCCTCATTATCCTCCAAATCCTCTCCCAAAAGTACATCTTCCAAGGGGTCCTTCTTACCCCATACTCTTCAAACTCAAGACCTCCTCATCAAAGCTATCTATTTTCTTTACCTCTTCCATGATTGGAGACTTTATTGATTGCTTAAAAGTAAACTCCATGCTCTCATCTCCAACCCTTAGTGTAAGCACATCACGCTTCATATCAACAAGAACTCCGACCATTTTAAGGAAAGGCCTCCCAAGTATAAGAGGAACTTGGGAGTCTTCCTCCATCTCCATAACCACAAAGTCACAAGGGATGAAGACCCTTCCAAATTAAACCGGCACATCTTCCTACTCTCCAACCGGAACTTTCACCGATCTATCGACGAGTTAAATGACTCTCCTTGTAGGATTGAGTTCAAAATTGAGTTGCTTAGCTATGGACAAGGGCATCATCAAACTCACACTCGCCCCCAAATCCGCCAAGGCCCTCTTAGGCTCCAAGTCCCCCATCTTCAAAGAAATAGAAAATGACCCCGAATCTTCAAGATTCTTGGGAAGCTTGTTTTGAAGTATGACACTAACTTCGGCGGTCAAAGCAATAGTAGCACTTTCCTCGAGCTTGGTCTTATAGGAGAGGAGCTCCTTAAGAAACTTGGCATAAGTGAGCATTTGAGACATGGCATGGTGGAAAGGGATGTGCACTTGAATTCCTTTCATGACTTCCAAGAACTTCATGAATTTATCATTGAGTTGCTTCTTAGCTAGTCTTTGAGGAAAAGGATCTGGAGGCACATAAGCCTTTGGTGCGGCTTGGCTATTCTTTGTGTTTCACATGAACTTCTTTCTCTTGGCTCGGTACAACATCACTTTCATATTCCACTATTACTTCTTCAAGAAGCTTCTCAACCTCTCCTTCGCCCCCCCTTTTCTTCACTTTCGGGCTTTCATTCACCTCACTGGGCATCTTGGGCCCCTCATAATTTGCTCCGGATCTCAAAGTAATGGCCTTGGCATGCTCTTGAATCACGGGTTGGCTAGGGAATTGAGTAGGAGAAGAGTTGGAGTTGCTTACTTGTTGAGCAATTTGAGCAAGTTGGGTCTCAATCATTTTGTTGTGAGCTTGCATTTGTTGCAAGGAAGATTTAATATCTCCAAACTTCTTATCATTATTGGCATTGGTCTTGGTTTGTTGGTTAAGGAAAAGTTGGAGTGTAGACTCAAGTAATGAAGGCTTTGGTTCGTTAGGCTCAAAGGGTGGTCTTTGTTGTTGTTGGTTGAAATCGAGTGGTCGATATGGATCGATGTAGTTTTTGTGATTTTGTGATGGTGGAGGTTTCCATGATCCTTGAGAGGGGTTGTTCCACCTCCCTTGGTTTTTGAAGTTTGTGGGCCCTTCTTGCCTTGCACCAACCCATGCCACATGTTCCGTAGATCCTCCACAATAAGAGCTTGCATGATCGGTGCCCTCACAAATATCACAAGAGAAAGCTTGGGAAGGTGGTCGGCTTGGGGATGCCAAGTTCACCTTCTCAAGTTTCTTAGCAGAGTGTCTAGCTTGGCATGGATATGATCCATAGCCTTCACATCATGCTTCCCTTTTCCACTAACCTTCTTACTTGTAGACCTTGTATTCCCCCAAGAGTAATGCCTCACAACCTCTTCAATGGAGGGCTCAATGTTATCAACCGGTAGCTTGGTGAGTTTACCCCGCTCCGGAGTCAAGACTAGCTCTAGTCATGGGAAGCAACCCATCATAGAAACTTTGCATCAACATCCATTGACTATACCCATAGTGCGGACACGACCTTCATAAGTCTTTGAACCTATCCCATGCCTCATTCAAGCTCTCATCCTCATCTTATGTGAAATTAGAGATCTTCCTCCTAGCCTCAGAAGTCTTCTCTTGGGAATAAAACTCATCAACAAAATCCGTCGGTACTTGTGCCCAAGTAGTCAAGGAATCGATAGGCATAGATTGTAACCACTTCTTGGCTTTCCCCGTGAGAGAGAAGTGAAAAAGGTTAAGCCTCACGAACTCTTGAGTGACATTATTTTGCTTGATCGTGGCACAAAGCTCAAGAAAGTTCGCCAAATGATCAAGTGGACACTCATGAGTAAATCCTCCATATGGCTCTTGCTTGATCATTCTAATCAATGTGGAGAAAACTCAAAGTTAGCGGTTGTTGTCGGCCTCCGTATCCCACTTTTGAGCTCAAACGCTTCGGGGTGACCATAGTCCCTCAAAGCCCTTGGAACGGGTGTATCCTCCGCCATTACACTAGAAGTAGAAGTACTAGATTGATCTTCCTCAAATACCTCCCTCGGTTTCTCCTCACTAGTAGATAGTACCCTTGGTTCCCTAAAAATCCTCCTCAACTACCGTAAAGTGCCCTCAAGATTGTGGTCGATTGGAAGCAATTGATCTCCTCGTAAACTTCTTGACATGCAAATACAAAAGCTAAAGAGCAAGATTAGCAACACAAGGCTTACCACCAAGTAGCAAGCAACCAATCGGTAACCAAAGAAAAATAAAAATAGAAAGGGGGAAGGGAATAGAGTTAACTTAGACTCAAAAATCACAATTCAATGTAATGTGATCCGTTGCTTCCCCGGCAACGGCGCCAAAATTTGACACGATCGTTGCATGTGCCAAATTAAATGGCTAACTTAGCCTAATATAGGGTAAGAAAGGGTCGAATCCACGAGGAAGCAATAATTAATCAAGGTTTGAATGAGATTTAGCGAGCTAAGCCTATTTTTAGGGGTTTTTGAGATTAAAGATCAACTAAGAAATTAGAAACTAATTAACTAGAAAATAGACTAAGTGATTCGAATTTAACTATATAAATATGACACTAGGGATAGGGGATTCACGAGGTAACATTAAATTAACCAAATTGTCAAGCCAAGGGGATTCATTAGGGTCGATTAGGGGACTAAGTCACTCAAATATTTCTTAATTACTCTTGCGAGCTAATTAGGAGGACCTAATCAACTAATTTTACCTATTCTCATGGTAAAATTAATCAACCAAGTATTTACACAACTCATAGTGATTCGATTGAGGTCCTAGAAAGTCAACACCTATTCTCATGGTGAAGTCAATCTATTGACTAGCTTAAGGTCAACCTAGGCTTCATTTCTCAATCCTTCACCTAAGATACCCAAATCTAGTTTAAATGATGATCAATCAATCAAACATAGTGATTAATTTAAACTAGACAACCTAATTTTACCTAGTTCAATCCCTCTAGCTTGACTTTCAAGGTCAACTCATAATTAGCAAGGTCACCCCCTTCCCCTAACTAGTAAACTACTCACTATCCATGAAAAGAATCAAATAAAAAGCTTCAATCAACAATGGTGATCCAACAATGGAGGAAATCATATTAAATAAGATAATCATCAACTAATTACTACTAATCAATACTAAATGAAGGTAAAACAAATATAAAAGCAAATAAAGAAATACTCAAAGATAGAGGGAAATCAAATGCAAACCTCCATTAAAACTTTAAACTTTTAGATCTAGTTTCTCTCTTTAAACATTCAACTTCTCTCTCTACTCTCTCTCTAATTAAAGCTAATTAAAATCTGGAATTAAAAACTTAGTTCATTATTATTACAAAAATGGGTTTTTATACCCCGTAAACATAAGGGCAAAGATGTAAAAGACGATCCAAAAAGAGCAGTTCTGGGCAAAGAAGCGCCCGCTCCTCATACTGTGGAGCACCCTCTCCATGCTTGGAGCCCCCGCTCCAGGAATGCTCCAGGGTCGTTCTAGGTCACTGCCCTCCTCTTTTCATTTCTTCATGGCCGGAGCGCCCGCTTGCCTCTTTTTGAGCGCCAGCTACCCTGTTTTGGAGCCTCTTCCTTGCAATTCTAGCTTTAAACACTTCAAGAAGAGATTAGATAGGGGAAGGGGGATTCACATGCACATGCAATGATCTATATGCAACCTAACTACATGCAAATGAACTATAATTAAATGCAAAGCATGAGAACATGAGAAAGGATGTAAAAAGGGAAGAAACGGAAACTATATGGCCTAAAATGCATCTAAATGACCTAAAACTAAATGCAAATTAGTGAACCTAAAGTCCACTTATCAAGAACAATATGAAAGTTTACTTGAGGTATGAATATAATATTTATCAATTCAACTTTAAGGGTTAATCGCAAGGAATTTATACAAAAAATTGCTTAGCTTGAATTACGATTTAAAATATGCTCTTACTGGCTTCATATGTACATGACGCTTGCAAAACCATGATAAACTTAGTTATTAAAAGTGGATAATTATCTAATTAGTGAAACGACTAAGATATTTTTTTATTCTATTTAATTAGTTTTTTTCTATGTTCATTTTACTTTACTACCCAATCTAGAGGAGGGCATACCATGGGGTGGTTGAGCTTTAACGGAAGCAAGGAGGTATCGAATTTACACTCAGCATAGAGAGTGCTTGAACGACAATAAGAATCTTTCTTTTTTAATACCCCCAAATAGTCAAATTCTCTATGTTTTAACTTTATCAGATCTCTTTCAAAGAATAATTTCACTAATACAAGACCTACCCGTCGACAAGGGCAAAAGCGGCCTTAGTGATTCGACGATGCCGAGTGGAAGGACCGTCGCTCAACGAATAAAAGTTACTCTAGGGATAACAAGCTGATCTTCCCAAGAGTTCACATCGACGGGAAGGTTTGGCACCTCGATGCCGGCTCGTAGCCACCTGGGGCTGTAGTACGTTCCAAGGGTTGGCCTGTTTGGCTATTAAAGCGGAACGTGAGCTAAGTTTAGAACTTTGTGAGACAGTTTGGTCCATATCCAGTGTGGGCGTTAGAGCATTGAGAGGACCTTTCCCTTGTACGGGAGGACCGGGAAGGACGCACCTCTGGTGTACCAGTTATCGTGCCCGCGTTTGGTAGCCAAGTGCAGAGCGGATAACTTCTGAAAGCATCTAAGTAGTAAGCCCACCCCAAGATGAGTGCTCTACTACTCCGACTTCAGAAAATACACCACAAGGGGTTGAAGACCTAAAAACAAATGTACAAAAAGAATTAAATTGTGTGAACAGAAAATTCAACATTGCTATTACAACTTACAAGAATTGCAAAACATTATGGGTTGTTATTATTATCTTACTTATTAATAATTTTATCATTCCCACTTGTTGATATTATGGAGGATCGAGATATAAGGTTTTTATTTATGAAAAATAGTTATAATTGGAAAACGACGCGATATGGATTGTGTTCATTCAAAATTGTTAATGTCTGTCTACGGGCGCCTCGAAATGCCTTCGGAGTCGTGCCCATTCGAGTTGTCTGCACTCCTCCTACGGTGCTATTTCGCTATCCACTGTACAAAAATATCCAAAATTAGGAATAGCCAAATATTTAAATAAATAATTTATAAAAAATTTTAAATTAGGAAATTATGTAAAAGAAAAATCCTAAATCTATATAAGAATAATATATATATATATATAGGGGTGGGATCCGGTGAGAACACCCCCCTTAGGTGAGAACACCAACCTATATGAGAACACTTCAAAATTTAGAACATAAATACATTATTTTGTAGTAGTGAGTTTGAGTGCTAGCTCCAGAAATTCATCTTGATTTGTCAATTGAACATATATAATCATGAATCAGTTAGATTAAAACAAGTGATTCAACACTGACTTTGCTAACGAGTGTTGTGCTAACTCTGTTAAATGGGTTTTGAGTGCTTGACTAGTGTGATTACAAGCCTAGAGTGATGAACATGTGGAGTTGGAACATGTATAATCAAGAAATCAAGTCGCCTGATTCTTGATTTGTTGATTATAGTGCTAAACGCAAAGCTCTGAAGTTCACCCTAGAGTATTAAGAATCAGTTAGGCTAAAAAATTGTTGTGCGAAATAGGTTAGTGTAGAGAAAAAGAAGAGAGAAGGGATACTGTCATGGAGCTGGAATTGAGCGAGGGAGATTAAAGATATTATTGTTGCCGAATTAAAAATTGAACCCTTAGATCTTAAATATCCAATGGTATGTACTCACACAATTGAGTGTTCTCATATACGAGGGGTATTCTCACGAGAGTCTAGCCTTTATATATATATATATTCAAAAACTACAAGTTGTATTTGTAATACAACATTTAACTACAAGTTTGATTTGAAATTCCAAACTAGTTATATAAAGTAAGAAAGATTCTACGAATTACTTTCCAAATCTATGGCCACTCCCTTATCTATTATATAGTTGAGATGATGACAAATAATTTTATACATTTTCCTCGCAACTGAATATTTAAGACAATCAGGCCCGTTACTTATACATTGGCCGGACAACAACTTAATTAAATTACAACGGTTAGAACAATGAGAATGCAATTCATAAGTTAGAAGTTTGGAACCACGTTCGTGTGAGGGAAGTAGTCAAACATTATTGGGTTGACCTTTGAATCAAGTTTATTTTTTTCTTTTGTAAATACATAGTTAAAATAATAGAAATGTAACAGAAAAGAACAATGAACTTCAAATTTCCAATATAAACAATAGAAGTCTTAGAAGACTTATCTTATATTTAATGTTAGAACTGAACAATAGCAATGGAAGTATAAGAAATGATTTCAAGGTTGTGCCATGGTAGGACATCACTTACTTGAAAGCAATTCTCACCGACAATGGTGGTGATCGCAACTGGCCGGAAAACTCTTTAACAAGGCTAGCCTAATTGTTACCACTAACAGAGTAGGCTGTGGAGATTAGCACGTAACCATGATGGAAGAAAAGAAGAAGAAGAGAGAATATTTTCGAATGCTAAACTCAAGCAGAGTGGATCTGGTTTTATTGGAAAAAATTAGACCCAAAAACGGAAGGTAGCTCTAATTCCCATAACCCAGGCTGAGTCCGATCCAACTCGGTCAAGAAATAGAGCTCAACTCAACTCTAATTAACAAAACCCAAACCCGACTCAAGCGGGCTCCGCGCACGTGTGTGGGGTAAGAAGCCCAAGCCCAAACACAATACACTAAGGAAGGGAGGGAATAAATAAATAAGAGAGTATTCCTTAACATGGTCGATATGGGACCTTTGGCAAAACCAAAGGTAGATTTGCAAGCCTTGATTCCAACTTTATTAATCACATAAATGGGTGGTAAGCTAATGAAACCTTTACATTATAGAATTGCCTTTTATGTTGATGATATGAATTGCAATCAAAATATTGCTACTTTAGGGTTGTTGAGGGTGGAAGAAAGTTTTATGATTCAAGGGAACGATTTTATGTGAAGATTTTAACTAAAAGATGGTTGTTTAGGTGTGTAGTTTAATGGAGTAAACGAAATGAATCAATAATGGGGATAGTAACCTTTGAATCTCGGTCCAAAGGGGTAGAAGACCGATCTCAGTTTTTCTTCAAAGCTAAACAAGCAAAGGTATTCAACCTAAATTCACAAGTATAAACTCGCAAAAATAATAAACTTCTAAAACTGATTTTTATTAATGAAAAACAACAATATAAATAGAGGAGACGTGACTAATCCTAATACTAATCCTAAACAAATAAGATAAAAAATAATCCTAGTCTAACAAGATAAAGATAAGAAAACCTAATATGATTAGGACAATCCCCTTACTCATATCTTTAAGGAATCCTAATCTTATCTTTTTAAAACAAACTCATAACAACCTAATCTAAATTAATTAAAGAAATACTTAAATTAACTAAAATAAATAAAGAAACTAATTAAACTAAGCTTAAAATAGAAAAAACCCTTTTCAAGTAAAAGGTAAAAATCTATAGGCAAAACCCTAATTCAAGAGGGAGTAATTCAACTAAGGAAAACACATCATTCTCCCCCTCTTAAAAGAAACGTGTCATCACGTTGCATGATCAAGGTACGAACTTATGGTAGCTTGCTGTACCATGAAATCATCCATACGCGATGAACTATTTCCCTTAGTACCATCTCCATCATAACAGAAAAATCCATTTGACAATCTTGAAACTTGGTTAGGCTCGTTAGCAAACAAGAAAATTTAGTAAAAGAACAAATAAAGCTTGAATCTTGTATAACTAAATCAAATCTGTCCATACTGCAAACTCCATGCTCCTCTTCATTGGCAAAATTCAGTTCTTGTGTGCAGATAGGAACATCTAAAGGAGGATTAAAGATTATGTCACAATCACGAACCCAAACCCCTTTTGTTGGTTGCACGTCATGAGGAGTCTCCAAGAATGAATCTTTATTGTCAATAACTAAAAAAGAATCATTCTTTGACTCTTCTTGCAAATCAAAAATATCTTCTTGCAAATTAGAAGTATATTATTGCAAATCTTTATCGTTCTTGATCTCTAGTTGAAAATCAAAGCCATCAAAAATAGCCGTCAATTGTGCATCAACAACTGCTTGTGGACAACATCTATAAACAGACAATAGATAACTGTCCAGGAGTGAAAAGATCTCATCTTGGTCAGTAGTCATGAATGTTTCATAGATCTAGCCGTAATACATCCTTTTCTCCAGTTCTATCATTGTGGCTGAAAGTTTATAGCTACTGCAAATACGTTTCTCAACCAAATTTTGTAGGATTAAAATTTAAGATGTTAGGAAACCAACCCAACTGGAATTGCTCAAAAATTCCAAGTAATTAAACCTCAGTAAAGAAAACAAGTCATTCGCGTCGGAATTGACTGAAAATAGAACACGTTGAAAGATTAATTCCGGAAAAAAATAGTAAACGATTTCCAAAACTCATGAAAATTTCCAGTCTAAAAGTAGGCAAGAGTACACCCAATTTAGAACCAAGAAACTCCAAAAAAAAGTTGTATACAAGGGAAACGAGTTGCTCAAAGTTACCTAAAAAACTGTTTGAATCTGAGCAGGTTGTTTGTGCTTAGAAAATTACTTCAATGGGCACGAAACACCACTCAAATCTTCGAAAATCAGCAGCAGCCACACCAATTGATATGAATTTTGATCCAAAGATTGCTACTTTAGGGTTGTTGAGGGTGGAAGAAAGTTTTAGGATTCAAGGGAACAATTTTATGTGAAGATTTTAATTAAATATGGTTGTTTGGGTGTGTAGTTTAATGGAGTAAACGAAACAAATCAATAATGGGATAGTAACCTTTGAATCTCGGTCCAAAGGGGTAGAAGATCGATCTTAATCTTTCTTCAAAGCTAAACAAGCAAATGTATTCAACCTAAATTCACAAGTATAAACTCGCAAAATAATAAACTTCTAAAACTGATTTTTATTAATGAAAAACAACAATATAAATAGAGGAGACGTGACTAATCCTAATCCTAAGCCTAAACAAATAAGATAAAAAATTAATCCTAGTCTAACAAGATAAAGATAACAAAACCTAATATGATTAGGACAATCCCCTAACTCATATCTTTAAAGAATCCTAATCTTATCTTTTAAACTAATCTTATCTTTTTAAAACAAACTCATAACAACCTAATCTAAAAAAATTAAAGAAATACTTAAATTAATTAAATAAATAAAGAAACTAATTAAACTTAGCCTAAAATAGGAAAAATCGTAAAAGGTAAAAACCTATAGGCAAAACCCTAATTCAAGAGGGAATAATTCAACTAAGGAAAACACATCAGTTGACTAAAGAAATCTCAAATTATAATCTGTTTACTCTTGAACGAGTTTCATTGAATCTGATTATTAAAAAAATAATGTTGTAACTTATAAATTGCATATTATTGTAGAACTTTTGTTACCGTATACTTTGCACTAGCGTTAAAATCTCCCCTGCATTTGCACGAGTTTCAAGACTATTTAGTAATATATCAAGTGCAAAGTGAACGAATTCAACCAAGACTGAATCACCCCAATTCTACTAATATCACAAATTAAAAAATCAAGTCAAAATGAATCCCAATTCTCAAAAAAGAAAAAAACGAAAAATTGCCGATCGTTAATTCAAACTTACAACTGAATTTGATGGATTAAATCAAATTGTGGTACTAAAAAAATTTCAACAATAACAATGGCAAAAGTGGTTGGGAGGAGGATGCAAGAAAACTTTGCAACGTCCTCCTTTCGAGCATTCGTTTTGAAGACATAAATCGTTGCAATTTTTTTCACTTTCTTGTCCTGGGGTGCATGTTCCTATATGGTTGTCGAAACAACACTTGAGTTTGGTAACATCTTCAACTGGTGCAGGACTAAATATAAGTGAACCATCAGCTGATGCTGCCAAAAACAAAAATCCATCAGCTGCCAAAAGAATATAATTGTCACTAGTAAATACTCCCGCCCATACAACTATTATCATGCACCCGGGTGCACCGTGCGCATGGTGCACCCGGATACAATATGGAAACAGTTATATACTGAGAGCGTGCAGAAAGTAACATAAAAACTGCTTAGCCCAGTTGGTCAGCGTGCATGTTTGAGTTGTTTGATGGTCGCGGGTTCGACTCTCTTACCAAGCAACTTATTTGGTTTTTTCAATTTTGTCTTTTTCTCATAATATTTGGTTTCTGAATCTCATTTTTTCTTCTACAATTATTCTTTAAAATATTTTTTTTTCTTCCATAGTCTTACTTCTTATTTTTGTTTATTTATTCTTTTCATTTATTTTGCATATTGTTGTACTAGAATTATTGTTTCTAAATTATTAAATATTTAATTTTACGGGTAAAATATATAGTTTATTTTAAATTCACTTTAATTTTTAAGCTTCCAATATATGACTAGAATGAGCAATACATTATACATAGTTCGAATGAGCAATGTATTTTAATTGAGCAAATATCTATTTCTAATGTTTTGAAATAAAAAATAAAAAGAGTCATAAAAATTAAGAAAATGAACAATATTGCTTTCAAATGAGTAGTAGTTTTACACTCGAATGTGAAAAATAAATAAATGAGTAATTTATCTTTTAAATGAGCAATTCTATAATTTTTTAAAACGATCAGTTCATATTTGAAATGGGAAATATATTTATTTTACTCATTTTGACAAATGAGCATTTTTTTTAGATAAGTAAACATTTTGGTCTCAAGTGAGGTAAAATAAACATGCTCATTCACAAAATGAGCAGTTTTATTTACTCATTTGATCAAATGAGTAAAATAAAATTGCTCATTTGATCAAATGAGTAAATAAAATTGCTCATTTGATCAAATGAGCAATCTTATTTTCACAGGAAGATCAATAATCTCATCTTGAGTGAGGTAAAATAAATCTGCTCATTTACCAAATGAGATATTTTATTTTACTCATTTGATGAAATGAGCAATCTTTTTTGCACAAGAAGATCAGTTAACATTCTAATCTTGAGTGAGTTAAAATAAATATGCTCATTCACAAAATGCGTTGTTTTATTTTACTCATTTGATCAAATGAGCAATCTTTATTTGCACAGGATGAACAGTCTACAATTTGATCTTGAGTGAGTTAGAATAGATCTACTTATTTAAGAAATGAGCGACTGTTATAGGTTATGATATTTTTTGTTCTAAGCCCATATTTTTTCATCTAAGCCCTTAATTTTCACTTCATGAAACAGTCGTTCATCTTTTTAAAATAATCAATTCCATTTTGAATGAGCAATTTTTGTTTCAGATGAGCAACTGCGTGAACAAGAAAAATAATGAGGGAAGACGACAAAACAAAATAATGAGCAATTTTTTTTAATAGTTTTGAAATGAGCAAATTTTCAAATTAGCAATTTCCTAAGCAAGAAAACTAGGGGGAAAGATAAATAAAAAAAGAGGAATTTAAAAAGTAGGGAAATAAACAATAGAGGAAAAGATTGTTATAAAAATAAATTGAAAAAAATAATAAGAAATAAAAATAAGTTCAAGGGGGCTCGAACCCACGACCTCCTGAACACTCACTAAGATGGAATGATAGTGCAACCATTGTGCTACACCTTCTTTATTGTAGAATGTTGCACAAAAATAGTATTAGAGTTTTGATGCTGAAGTTCGCGAAAATTACGACTATGCCACCGGGTGCACCATGCGCACGGTGCACCTGGGTGTACGGTGCATGGTCTCCTCCCGCCCAACATGTACTAGCAAAGTAGAAAAAATATTAAAAGATGCACTTTACTTCTAGTTTTCATAAATTTAGACCAAATCAAACGAACATTATATTAACAAGTTCTTTTCATCTTCCCTAAAAAAAAAATAAGTTCTTTTCATCTCACTCTAATTTAATAGGCCCACACTAATTCTATACATCTCGCATGGCACCAATCTAGCCATCCCTTCTTTTCTCTTTTCTTTTTCCCCTTTCTATCTCAAACTACAACATACAATTATAAAAAATAATCCATCAGATTTATCAAATGGATTAAACTAGTCAATAAATGAATTAATCTAGTCAATGAATTAAAATTGTGATATAAAAATGGATTAAACTGGTTATAAAATGAATTAAACTTCACGAATGGATTTAATTAGAAGCTACATTCAAAAAGACAATTCGTTCTATACTTAATTGGACTCAGGCCATTGCCTAATTGTAATTTAAAAGTAGGTGATCTCTTACATGACCAACTCAAAAAAAAAAGAGTTCACAATCCAAATTTTGGTTTCTAACCTTTTAAAGTCTAATGATATTAGTCATTTTAAAATTAAAAATTAGCCATTATTAATACTCCTATTAATTTAGACAAGACCCTGGGGTTTTTTTTTTGTTAGGAAGATCCTGGAGTTTTAATCTCAATATAATATACTTTACCAGCTCTAATTATATTATCGTGAGATAAAATTTTCATTTCGTGTTTGTATATTATATAAAAATCATTATATTGTATTTAATTTCTTGTATGCATCAAGATGTACTAAAATATAGGGGTTAATTTATTTGGCTTAATGGAGAAAATTTATTTGTTTCAATAAGTAAATAAGCATAATATTGTTTTGGAGGAATGAGCAGTTAAGCACATAAGCAAAAAATTCTTTTGGATGAAAGCAAAGTAGCAAAATTTTTTAGGAAAAAATAAACCAGGATAATCCAAACTATGCTCGTTCCGCCAAGAATAATCCCTACTAATCTTTATTCCTGTATAATCCCAATTATTGGGGAGATCCGCCACAAACGCCCCTAGATGACTTGCTACCGGTTAACAAGGTAAATTTTTTATTATTCTTTTTTTATTTTCTACTCCCACCCCCAAATCCCACCACCACCACATCAGCCACTCTCTCCCCTCCTCTTCCTCCCCCATTTCCAAACCCCTCCCAACCACCCCTTCCCCTGATTCTATTGCCCACTCTAAGACCACCTCCACTGCCTCTCCCTCCCCTTCCTTTTCCTCCCTAACCACCAAAAATCATCACCCTAAACCTAACCACCTCCAAATTCGTCAATCTAAACCCTAACCACCGCCAAATCGTCGAGTCTGGATCATCTATCCAACATAGTGTCCCATTTGGTATCCCAATTTCTATTATTTTGTCCCATAACTTAGATAAAATAATTTTTTTCCTTATTTTGTACATTCTCTCTACTAGTAAAGCCTCCTCAAAACAAAAATATAGAAAATAAACTTCACTCATTAAAATAAAGAGCGAAAAGGAAATAAATCGTTTTTGCCCTTTATTTTACTAAGTAAAGTTAGTTTTTTTATTTTTTATGTTTAGGGATGCTTTACTAATAGGGAGAATGTACAAAATAAGAAAAAAAATTATTTTATCTAAGTTGTGGGACAAAATAATAGAAAATGGGACACTAAATGGGACACTATGTGGGATAGATGATCCGGACTCCAAATCGTCACCCTAAACACCCCAATTCGAAGTTGGGTGGGTTTATTCGAAGGTGAGTGGGTTTTCGAAGGTGGGTTGGTCATTTTCGAAGCAGGTTTTTGTTTATTCGAAGGTGGCTGGGTTTTCAAAGGGGTTGGGAGTGGTGGCGAGGGAGGGTTGTCGAAGGTGTTGGGGCTGGGTTTTATTTTCGAAGCTTTCGATTTTCGAAGGGGCTGGGAGTGGTGGCGAGGGAGGGTTTACGAAGGTGGTGGGGCTGGGTTTAATTTTCGAAGGTGGTCGATGATAAACATGAACAAGTCAGTCGCCATTATCGCCGGAGTTCACTGAAACCGGCAAAATACTTCTCCGATAGCAAATCGGAAACAATGCTTAACCCAAACTGGAGTGCATAATTAACTGAAATCACAAATGGAAACGTAGGAGAGAAACAAACAGAGGAATAATTAAGTGATGAGGTTAGTAATCTGAAGAAAATGTTAAAAATGGAACCCTAATTGTGAGTTGCAGAGTAGAGGAAGGAACAAAAGAGGGAAGAAAGAGCAGAGAAGAGAAGAGGAATATTTGGAGAGGGAGTTAGATTAGGTTTAAATTTAATTCGAAGGTGTTTTGCTTTGGCGAATCTGGGTGTTGGGTCTGTAGCAGGGGAGGGGGAAACGGGGACTACGAGTGGTGGCGAGGGGAGGTCGGGTTGGGGCTAGGGGTGGTAGCTAAGTGATCGGAGGTTCGGGGCAACGAGTGGTGGCGAGGGGAGGTCGTGATTGGGGCTCGGGGTGGTGGTGGTGGCGAGGGGAGGGGAGGGGAGGTTGGTAGAGCTGGTAGGATGGGGAAGGAGGGGGGAAGGATGGGGGAAATTAAAAAAAAAGTAAAATAAATAACAATTACAAACAACCAATTAAAGTATGACACGTGGCATATTAACCTGTTAAACAGGTTTCCTTCCGGTCACGGACTATTTGTGGCGGATCTCCCAAATAGTTGGGATTATACAGGAATAAAGCTTAGTAGGGATTATTCTTGGCGGAACGGGTATAGTTTGGATTATCCTGGTCAATTTTTCCAATTTTTTAATGTATGTGTGATAAAAACATGACTCCAACCCGAGTATCCAACTACTTCTTCCATTTAGTGCAAATGGCAACAACTTAGACTTTTTACATTTGCCAATATACAATGACATCTCTCATCGGCTATTGATAAAAAAAAATTTTGAATTTGAATTATAAAAATAACATACATCAAAACTAATCCAAGAATATACATTACATAATGACATTTTTATGAGAAGAAAAAAAGTTCAAAGCTCCTATCTAAATTGCGTAACGGTTTAACTATAAGTTGCAATTTATATGAGCTAATTAATCATAAGGTCTACATGAAGTCCATTTCTATAAGGCTCATTCACTTTAGTTTTCTATCTTGTGATTATAGAGTGGGTCTAGCTAGACTACTTGATGAATTATATTTTGCTACTAAATTGGTACAATTAAAAAGTGCAAGAAAGTCAGTTGACTATATTCAACTAAAATATTTCTTTCAAGCACGTGCACCAATGTAAAAGGCTTACTAACCCGAACAAAGAAGAAGGGCAGCTAAGAACATGGACATAATAATACATATTTTCCCCATGTGTTCCTTCAGAATTCCTTGCTTGTTGCTTCCCTAATGAACTACATAAAACAACAAATGTAACTGTATATTTATTTATTACTATCAGCAGTCATAAGCTAATTGCAAAGAAAATAATCAATAAAAAGGGTACAAGTATATTTACTAAGGGAAGGCTATCAACCTAGCTTTTTTTTGAAAGAGGTACAAGAAACTTTTGGGGAATCCTTCTTTCAAAGGCTATTAACATAGCTACAACAACATATACTCCTTAGTTAAGTAAAAATTGAATAACGAATCAGTTTTTCAACAACACCAGTATTATAGAGATTACAAATGTTTTTTTTGTCTCATGAACAACAAAGGGCAGTAAATATTGCTTTTCCTCTCGAGATTTTACCAACTAAGTGAAACGATCATAATTATGTGCATCCGATACAATGATAAGAGTTGATTTTAAGTGGTTTATACTTCGTCAATTCAATATCATGAAGTAGTATAAATTTTAACTATGCATGCTTGGATGTTCATGATGAAAAGGAGCTTATGAAATTAAACACACAATCAAATAAGTAATTGAGAAAGATATGCTTTAATTTAAAGATAGCACATAGTACCTTCAGTTAGTTGGTTGTATACCACTAGAAATATCGGGTGGGAAACACCAACAACTAGTGTATATTCAACTTGGAACCCTAAGACTTATTTGTGACACTATACATGTAACCTCTTTTTTTATATAGATGAAAATAAATAGTATTTGCCCTTTAAAATCATGTCTTTTTATGGGATGCAATATTAGTTTCCTCATTAGAATATATTATGTGGTTTATTTCCTACAATGTAATTGGTTTTATGATCTTCTTCACAAACAAACATACGCTCCTCCCTGTTAAGATACTTTGTTTTCTGCACCACAAATTTGGTTATTTACCTGTGTGTACTCACTGTTTTTGTAAGTAATTTAAATTATCTTTTATATCAAGTTAAATATAAATAAATGTCAACTAGCATAATGGTTTTGATATAGTAGCATACAGTACTAAATGAAAAAGTAATCAAAGTATCATGTCAATTCATTAAAAAGTTTTAAAGATTAAAAATGAAGAGAAACTTTGCTTAACTAACACTTCCCCCGCTCTACATTAATTGCAATTGTTCCACTTTTGCACCAATGTTTCACTTTTACCATACTTATTGCATTCCCCCTGTCTTTAACCATTCTATGCTAATTTTTGTTAGCTTTTTGAAGGTAAACTAGTGTTTAGACCCCGGCGATGCTCTGGGATCTTTGTACATTGAATTTAATAATAGTTAATATAATTGATATCATGTAGTGTGAAGATTATCAAAAACAAATTTAAAACAACTTTTCCTTTTTAAAATTTACAACTTAACTCTTGGTTTCTATTCATACATCATTATTGATTTTCATAAAAGAAGCACTAATAGCATGTTGGAGTAGTGGTTGAAACTCCTTATTGCATATGCAAGGTCATGTGTTCGAGGCTCCATGTTGACATTTTTTTAATATATTGAGAATGAAGTGGATAGAATGTCATTCAAAGATGGATGGTGACACGTGGCGGATTGTAATCTTTGTTTACGCTTTTTAATATATATATAGACTAGTTTGTTGCGCGGCGATGCCGCGGGTCCATTTTTTATATTAATTGAGTTGGCATAATATCTTCGTTGATGAATAATTTTTTTATTTTTAAAAATAAAAATTAAGGGCATAATATTATAACCAATTAACCAATTTAAAAGGATCATGAAAGATTGTAATGAAAGAAATCTCTTTACTTTTTCACAAAGTTATATTAAGGTAAAAGGAAATAAAGACTGAGAAAATGAAAATACCTCATCCCATCTATATTATGCATTTGATTGTAGTTTAATTCTTGGTTGTCATTTAAACCCCATAATAATATTTTTATTTGTGATAAGAAAAACCATTAAGATTGTGGTAGAGTAGCGATTAAAACTCTTTATTTCACGTGCGAAGGTCATGGATTTGAAACTCCATATTGATGACATTTATATTTTTTTCTTTCTTGATTGTCATTTAAACCCCATAATAATATTTTTGTTTGTGGTAAGATAGCATTAAGAGTGTGGTAGCGCAATGGTTAAAACTCTTTGTTTCATATGCGGAGGTCATGGGTTCGAAACTCCATATAGACAACATTTAAAATTTATTTTTTCTCTCTTGATTGTCATTTAAACCACATAATAATATTCTTATTTGTGATAAAAGAAGCATAAAGAGTGTGGTAGCGCAAGGGTTAAAACTCTTTATTTCATATGCGGAGGTCATGTGTTCGAAACTCCATATTGACATGATAATGACATGGATAGACTGTAATTGAAGACGGGAATAGTGCCACGTGACAACCTACCATGATTACTTACGCTTTTTAATATATATGAACTAGTTTGTAGTCCCGGCGATGCTCCGTGTCCATTTTTATGTTTAATTGAGTTAGAATGATGTTCTTTATTAGAGCATCACTTTTTTCATTTTTAATAGTTACAAAATTTGACACAGTTTAAGAACTAAACAAACAATATAAAAGGGTCGTGGACAGATTGCATTACTTTTTGCTAAATCTTGATTAAGGTAAAATGAATTGTTAAGGGATATGGTTTTTGTGGTAATGCCTATGACATTCCAACTAAGAGGTTGTGTGTTCAAAACATATTACTTGCATTTTGAAAATATTTAAAAAGAAACCCGGAGATGCTCCGGGTTTTTTTGTTAATTGCAATCTAATAATATTTAAAAAATAATTAATGTCCTGTAATGTGA
This sequence comes from Patellifolia procumbens, assembly GCA_947645195.1. Lineage (NCBI taxonomy): Eukaryota > Viridiplantae > Streptophyta > Magnoliopsida > Caryophyllales > Amaranthaceae > Patellifolia > Patellifolia procumbens. The sequence continues at coordinate 83,272 of CANSGD010000903.1, forward strand.
AATATTATTAAACATCTCATTTACAATATGGATTTTGAAAAGTTATAATTTAACTCTTAGTTGACATTTATACATCATTATTAATTTTGATAAAAGAAGCACTAATAACATGTTAGCATGGTGGTTGGAACTCCTTATTTCATACTCAAGGTCATGAGTTCGAATCTCCACGTTGACATTTTATATATATGAGAATAAAGTGGATTGAGTCTCATTCAAATAGGGATGATGACACGTGACAGATTGCACCTGCTTACGCTTTTTAATATATATATAGATTACGAAAGAAAGTTTGCACATAAAATCCATTGGACATTCCATCACGCAGTTTTTAACCTCTAAATTCTACTCCCTCCATTTCCTTTTGATGTTCCCATATGGAATATGGGAGAAAACCAATGCAAATTGATGTGGATGAGAATCTTTTGAATTTTATATTGTATAAAGTGTACTTTTGTACTTTTTGCTTTTGAAAAAGTAAGAGAGAAAAAGAGAACTGAGTGATTGAGAAAGAAATTATTCTAAAGTGGGCCCATGTGTAAGACAAAAAGTAAAAAGTGTTGTAAATATTTGGTTGTTGAAGGGTAAGATGGAGAAATAAATGTTCTTAAAATGGAAAAGATTCAATATGGGAACAACTTTTAGAAACGGCCTAAAAAGGAAAACGGGAACATCAAAAGGGAACGGAGGGAGTAACTTCTAATTTATTTGCCTAACCTTTCCTCTCTTCTTTTTCTAGTCAGCGACTAAACACCATCTTCAAATAATATAGTACATCCCTGCTTTTTCATCTAACTTTTTAAAATGCTACTCTCTGTCTCTCCATTATTATCTCTCATTACATGGATTAATTTTATTTGGCAGTCAGTAAATTTACTTAATTAGATACAATATTATTATTAAATAATGAAAATTATATTAAAATTAATATTGAAAGTTATCTGAAAATTTGATTTTTTATTAATTTACAAAATATATGAAAAATTCAATAATTGTTCAAATTAATTATATTTAAATTTATATAACTAAGTACACTTCTGTCCCCAAACCAAATGTCACCTCCGTTTTTTTTAATATGTACATTTGTTTTTGCGCGCGTACCAAAGAAAAAATGCAAAAGTAATAATTAGGTGGGCCAACCTTCCATTTATGGAAAAAAGTAGAAATGTACCAATTAAAAAAATACCAAAAATAGAAAAATGTGTATATTAAAAAAACTGAGAGAGTAATAACTAATTAACATTCTCTTTAAAAAGATTATGAAACCTACCATCTTATTGAAAAATTCTCAGACTTAATCTATTCTAGATTAAAATATTTCAATTAAAAATTTGTTAGAACAATTTTTTTTAGTGCCCAAATCATGTGAAAACACGTCTTGTCCTTGATGGAGGTGTATTTTCACATGTGTGGTGCATTCGAAAAAATCTAAAAAATCTAGTTGTATTTGTTCAAATTTAAATCCCAATGAAATAAAACAAGGTCCAACATTTCAATTTTACTAAATCATTCTATGCAATAGAATATTCCATTGTCAGCAGTACAAACAGGTAGTTGTTATTTACTCCCTTCGTCTCTTTCAGTTGCTAGATTTGTTTTTTCAGAGTTTTAAGACACAACTTTAAAAATAAAATCTCAAATTCAGCATAGTATTATGAAATTAAATATTATGAAAGTACATAATCAGACGAATCAAACAAAATATTATATAGATTTTGCATTACGTATATAAACTCAAAGACCGTAAAATTAAACAATGTGAACGGTGGTTACAATCAATGTGGAGAAAATAAAAAGAGATGGAGTGACATGTGTATCGTTCTAGGGAAGTCTGTAGGAAGGAACTGTTCTCCCCCAACTTATTTTCAGTACAATTGCATTTAGTTCAGTTTAGTTTAGTTTAATTCAGTAAGCTCCATTCATTCTATTACCATTGTCGTTGATATTATCATATTGTTAATCTTATTTGTTTTACTAATAAGAATTGGTATTGCTATTATTATCATTAGTAAATATTACTATTATTATTATTATTATTAAGTATTAATTCATAATTGTTACTTATTATTATTAGTTACTATTATTATCAATAATTATTGTTTATAATATTATATTATTCTCCATCCGTTTTTTTTGTCCGATATATTGTAGCTCCAAATGTCAAGGAAGATGATATCATAGACATTTGGGTTGGGACAACAGTTAAGGATTCCACTTAATTTATATTAAATATGGTGATTAAAGTAGGTGAGAGAAAATTCTAAGGTACACGTGGAACCAAAAAATGATAAAGTAAGGGTAGGTGTGTAATATAATTTTCCCATATAGAGAAAGATGAAAAAGTACGACAAACAAAAAAAAACGAACAAAAACGAAAAATAGGACAAACAAAAAGACTTGGAGGGAGTATTAGTCTAATACTATTATTGCTACTATTTATTTATTTATTTATAAAAATTAATGAATACTTTCTTCATTCTTCATTCTTCATTAATCACCATATATAGAGTTTTACGTTTTTCAACACATAATTTTAAACGTTAATAACGCTAATTATAATAAAGTAAAAATTAGAAAAAGTAATTTTAATTAAGTACATACCGATATAAATCTAACAAGATCCCACATGACTATGCTTATCCTTGTGAATAAACCATTATAATTGGTCAAATGAAAATGTATAAGTAGTGTAAAATGAGAAATGTAGTGGTTATTAAAGAATATATGAAGTAATAACTAAATGGTTATCATCATTAATTATTATTCATCATCATTAAATATTTATTATTACCTATATCAACTATATTTGTTATTACTATTATTTATCACTCCCTCCATCCTATATTACTCCCTCCGTTTGTTTTTAATTGTTACAGTTTACTTTGGGGGATAACCAAGAAAAATTTATGAAATCTATGTAATAATTGTTTGGGGAATAGATAAATTTGTTTGGAGAATAGATAAAGTATGAGAGCAAATATTATAAAAATAAAAAGTATGTGGTGGTTGGGTGTTTAATGGAAAAACAAAATGACAAGTCTGCCCCAAAAGTGTGGGAAATTGGAATATAGAAATGTGAAAGTTTATCAAAGATAGTAAAAGTGAAAGTGTAACAATTAAAAAGAAACGTTATAAAAAGGAAAGTGTAACAATTAAAAATAAACGGAGGGAGTACTTGATACACTCCTCATATTCGTCTGTCCCATATTACTTGATAGACTTCTAAAAAAAGCATGGTCCTACACTAAAAAAAATATTTTATTATTATGGGATGAGTCCACTTTTTTCCTATTACATTCTCTATCCTTAGCCTTTTATTTTACTTTTGCAATTCACCCATGTCCACATTGTAATTTATGGACTTAAATAACACCAACAACTAAATACTCACAATAAAATAAACAAGTCAAGTAATATTGGAAGAAGGGAGTATTATTTAATAAATTATTTCTATGATTTGTTATGATTTACTATCTATTATTAATTTATTTCTAATAATTAGAAATCAATTAATTTCAGTATAGTTCAATCCATTCCAGTTCAGTTTGGCGCAATTGGTTTTAGTCGAATACAACGGGGTCGAAGGCTCCTTTATATAGGCGACCTGCTTATAATTGGCTACAAGAGAATGTATCTTATCCTTTTCATTCTCTTTATTAGGGCGTTAACAACATTAAATTTTATTTTATTAATATAACTCAACATTTGTGCTAGAGGGAAATGTTACACTCACGAGGGGGGTTGAATTGAGTTATGAAAATTTTCCCGAATTCAGCGAAATCGAATTTTAGCTTAGTACCCTTCTATGTGCTTTAGACTACTTGAATGATTGACATTTTTTTTTGTATTTTAACCAAAGAATCACGTAAAGGGAGTAATTTAAAGTAATAAAGAGAACGAGACAAAGATAATGTAACATGGTTTAATCTCAACTTCGAAATCTATGTCAACATAACCTTTTCTTTTATTAATGAATCTCCTAATATCTCACTCTAGATATAAGGATCTCCACTAGTAACTGATTGTTTATATTATATAATTTTCACCCTCCTCCTAGGCTAATTTTTGTGCTAACCATGCTCTTAGGAGCCGATTTTTAATTTTCTCCCTTTAGTTGTGGGTTGATGTTTTATGATGAGTTGTAGGTTTATGGTTTGATATTATGGTTTTATCTAAAAATTTTCCCTTATTTCTAAGCTAAAATATGCGTTAATGGTGCTCTTAGGATTCACTTAGTGATAATTATTTACATCAAGTTATGGTTTTATGTTTTGTGATGATTTGTAGGTTTCACGAAATTATTTTCCTATAATTTTCCTTTTATGACTGTCACAATGGATTGGAGAGTTTTAGAGGTACCTAAGGGTTACAGGATGTTTCCCGAGGCCCTGAGCATAAGAAGTATTGAATACTTGACGTCTAAAGCCAAGGAAAGAAGAAAAATATCTTGGTCCAATTCCATTGGGCGATACAGGCCCGATCAGGTGTCTTTATTATTGACCATTTTGCATTTGTTACGGGCCCGTTCGAGCGATGTCAGCCTCTCGAGAATTCGCTGAAGCATACCGATCGGGCGAGATGGCCTGATGAGATTGGGCGAGTGCATTATTGTTGCTACCGTCTTGAGTTTGATAAGAAGAATATCCGCCCAATGGGATCAGGCGCTTGTGGCCCGGTCAGGCGGATGACGGGAAGCCTAGTTGTGTTTTGTTTCGGAATTGATTTTAATTGCTTTCAAACTAAATTTATATTTTATTATAAATAGGTTACATAGTTATTTTCAAAGAAATCTTTTTCATTAGCTTTCATTATTGTCATTAGAATCAAACACTCTTAGTTTTTCCTCTAGATCTAGACTCCGTACTCTTTGAAGATTCGTTCAAATTCGATAAAAAATCGTTTTTTTCCTTTTAATTGGTAATTTCTCTTTTCTTTGCTTTTATTACTTCTATTCTTTAGTGCCCAACTTTTTGCTATCATTCAAATCATGAATTCTTCTGTCATTATTGTTGTTGTTTTATCAATTATGAGTGAATAGTCCTTTTTAAGGGTTTAGTGAGGGAATCCATGATTATGTTATTATTATTTATATTTAGTATTCAGTTAGTGATTAGAGCAATTCTAGTGTGATTCATTGTAATTTGTAATTTATGTAATTTTGAAATATCATGAATTGCAATTTGGCTAATTATTAATAATCGTTTGTATTGGTCGATCTTACTATTAGAGGCATAGAATACATTGGTGAGTCTAATTATGTGAGTGATCAAACTGCATATGTTTATTTATGAACGTTAAGACCCGACCATAGGATTAACATTTGTTCTTATTGCTCGACTCTATGCCTAAGTATTGTTAGTTATTTTTCTTGATCGTATAAGCATGATGGAGAGAATGAATGTCCTAGTTTTTTAATTAATTTATATTATCAAGAATTTAATTTGCTTACTTTAGTTTAGTCATTAGTTCGTAATTTCCCCTACTATTGTCTTAAGTAGATATATGATTGAAGTTAAGTTACAAAAATCCTTCTCTTTGTGGATCTAACCCATACTTGCAAAGTCTATAATAATAGCAGACACCATACACTTATGGTATTGTGCAAAAACCCATCAAGTTTTTGGTACCGTTGTTGGGGATAAGACTAATTTTCATAATGTTTTTTATACTAAGATAACTCGTCATTGGAACTCCCTATTCTAATTGAGGCAATTCTCACAACTACCCTTGTTGTTTCCTTTTTATGGCCATATCTAAAAAGAAGAGGTCGTATAGTTCATGGTGACCTCGAACTTGATAGGATACTCATGGAGTTAGGAAGGAAACATGAGCAACAGAAGCAGGATGCTAGGCAAGGAACGACAGAGGAAGGAACGTCATGTGTAATCATCTCAAAGCTAAGTCACTCAAATTTTGTGGGGTTCCTTGCCGTAACGATATTGATGCTGGTACAACTATGGACACTGTAGTTGTGGCCAATTTTGAGATCAAGTCTTCCCTCATTAACATGGTGTAACGGAATCAATTTGGAGGGCACCGTACTGAAGATTCAGTTAATCATCTTCAGAGGTTTCAACAACTCTTTCGCCCTGTCAAGCATGCCAGCGTCACTTTTGAGAAACTAAAAGTTATGTTGTTCGAGTTCTTTGACCGAGGCAAAGCTCTAAAGCGGTTTAATGATATTATTGAGACAAAACGGGTTGGGATTTCTATTGTGTTCCTCAAAGATTACTACCTTCCCACAAAAACAACAAAATTTGGAAACAAGTTAGCCACGCTTTCCCAAGAGCCTTATGAGACATTGAGCGAGGCATGGACTAGATTTAGAGATTTATAGAGGAAGTTGTCACTCTGTCATACGAAAAAGTAGTTTCTGACACTGACACTCAACGATGATCTGCAACCTAGGACAAAAGGCAAAATGAAACTTATTTCTTGTTTAAGTAACACTAGTATCCCTCTTGAAACTTTGACGCGCTTAGTTCTAGCTATATAGCTTCTTCCCATTCACCTTCCCATTCACCTGAAATTTCTCATCTTGTTTTCGAGCCTCTTCAATTATAGCTTGGGTTCCTGTTATAACATGATTCACAAGAGCCTTAGGTGTAGGCACCTAGACCTTTCTTATAGGAGCCTGTTTTGTACAATAATTTACTTAACATGTCCAAATTTCATACATCCAACACATTTCCTAGGCATCCATTCATAATACACATCACATCCTAGACTATTCCTTTATCATTCAAAAAATGAATAAGTTTTAGCGTATCTTGAGTCACAAATACCTCAATTAAGAATCTTTCATATTGTAGTTTATCTCTCTTTTATACAACTTTTTTTCAAACTTGGGTAACTTTTCAATTTGACTAATAATCTTCCTCTAATCACTGTCAACCAAATATTTGAAAACGAGCTTCAATTGAGTCCACACAGGGATTGTACATATATCATCCTTGACTAAACGTAGCAAAGCTGTCTCGATCTAGATGACCTGATCCGAGACCTCAAATTGACAACCTGACTTCAACCTAAGACCCAAAATGACCCGAAACATGCTCATCCGGAACACCCCCGACCCGAGATAATAGTTATCTATAATTTATTTTTTATTTCAAGTAAAGCCTATGTAAAGGTGGAGCCCTGATACCAATCCTCCCCTCAAGCCTAACACAGTCAATTCCTCGATCAACGATCAAGAACTTTACATCGTTGTTGTGGCAACAATGCCTCCCCCTCGAACCAATACCTCTTCTTAGCCTCAACAATAAGTTTCACCCTTTGCATTATCTTCTCTTCCTAGCCTTCTTCTCCACTTTCATACTTTTTTTTTTACAAAATCCTCTCATCATTTTGACTAGACCATTTTTATATACCTTCGTCCCAAATGTATTGACCCTATTTGACCGAACCAGAAACCAGTACATCGGAAACATACATGAACCCGAATAGACCCGACCCGAAAGCAGCTTGACCGGATCCGAACTGGACCACAACTAACCCGACCCGATTGCCAACTCTATCCTTGACTACATAAATATCAGGGGACCATTGTTTCACAATAACTAGTAAACTGTCAAAGAAAACCATACCTCCATTCATCACCTGATCACGTTTTTTCATCGACTTAAATCTCACTATATAGATGCCCTTCTTAGAAATTAAGCCTTATCAACCCCCTTGTTCCTTTAGATTTGTCGAATAAACCCTAACATCATTTATATTGGAGGGTTAGCACCCAAAACATAGCAAAGTAGAGCCGAGTTCCAGTAATCAATCTCCACTTGGACTTCCTTGAGGACACTTTTACCCATTGAGTTTTGAGATTCAGAAGTACATAGAGAATTGTCATGAATTGCATTCAACTCATTATCAGATACACCAATATCATCAACTACTTCATCAAATTGTAGTAAAATTGGAACTACAAACGTAGACGTACCTACTTGCTCCAACTTAATTTTATGAGTTCTCCTTTTGAAGCTGCTAAAGCAATTGACCAAATGTTCGTTTTACCATAGAATCCACCTTGAGTTGCATTAATGATTACTCAATACCGCATTATCTCGATACTAATTCATCAAACTCAATAACATTCAAGCCAATTGACTTAGTTTTCTTTGCCTTTGAATCAGAATAAGGTCCTCAAGGTTAATTTCCTCTTTATCTCATCTCCAAGACTCTAACCTTGTTACATGGCTTTCTTCCCATGTCGATGGTAGAGAACTATAGAGAGAGCATCAAGAGCATCTTTTAAAGATACAAGGTTTAGGTGCCATTATTTGTTTGACTTTGCTCATTTTCACATCACTTCAATTTCTGGTTTTCTGGCGCATATTGTGATTCTATGTGAAGTTTGCCAGCCTGAGGTTCCGTTTTCACATGATTGTATACGCCTAATGAACAACATGAATAATATCCAACCAAAATTTGTACGACTTAGATATGCCAAAATCTATTAGATTTGAATGACCCGATTCGAGACCCGAAAATGACCCGAAATTGTGGATCTGAATATGAACTGAAACCCCAATCAACCAGAACTGATCCGAACCCAAGCCGCAACTATTTTGACCTAATGTTAACCAGACACCCGAATTAACCCAAATCGAATGAACCGAACCTATTTTCAAACGAAACCAGAAGTAATCTAAATTAGATTTGACTTGAAATTTTGATTATTTTATTTAATATTTTTACCTTTTTCTATTATTACAATACAAATGATGATAACAATAATTCTTACTTTCTTAATATTATAAACATATTAAATAAATGTTATGCTTACATAGAATGACTGCACCTAATTAGAAATGATCTGATAAAAGTTTGAGATGGTTCTATCCAAAATCAAAGTGATTAAACGTAAAGCAAACTTCGAAATCAAGGATAAGAAAATTTCATTTGATTTAAACTCTAACTCGTAGAACAAATGCTACCAAATCGGCTTGACTCGATAACAACTCAATCCAAAATGAACCCAAACCAAAAAAGCCCCACTTGATTTCACTAGAAAACTAGATCTGAAACCGATTCGATAATCCCCAAAACTAAATCAAAAATGAATTGTGCCGCCCGAAACAGAACCTGATCGGCACGTAAAATATACCCGATAATGATTTGATCCAGGATCTGAAGCCGAACCGAATGTCATGTTTCCCAGATCTAGTACCAATGCCAAGGCTACTTGTTTTGGATTATGTTTGTCCAATTCTAAGTATTTTTTGCCCATTAATGGAGATAGCCAAATATGCACATTGTTCGTTTGAAATTAAGAAGCCATGAACATTTCTTGGCTTGTCAAGTCGATATCACATGTGTGCTTTCATTGTACCAATTAACTGTTTTTACGAGGTCGTTACGAGGTCAATGTGCTTCCTGAGCTAGAGAAGATGAGATTTTGCTTTCGATGCATCAAATCTCTCTAGGCATTTATGGGGGCATATCAGATAATATGGAAACTTCTCCTAGAAACACGTACCTATTCGATGAAAAGTGTTCCCATGGAGTCCAACTTGGCCAAAATACTCTTATGGCTCTTGACCACTTGGCAAGTACTAGCAGAATAAAGGGTTCAAATTTGGCAACTCGATCATTTTGTTTCAATAGAAATATGCTCTATGCCATGTTTAAATAGATAGATTTCAATGGAAAAATTATGGTGTAGCCTAAAATAAGTTTAATCTCCTATATCAGGTTCCTAATATATGTTCCTTCTATTTCAAGGTGTGTCAGCCTATGGCCCTATACACAAAAGCAATGGGTTTAAGTGAAGTAGTGCAATTAGTATTTCAATACTTTCGGTTTGAATTTGATATGATAAGATAAGAGGGAGTGCTACCACTTATTTGATACCCGTTGAATTGCATTATTGCTACACAAGTACATGGAAAGAATGAAGTGTTCATGGGTGGTGCAACTCTTGATTAATAATGGATCTTGATTTTAAATTATTCTGTCCGAATGCCAAATGTTTTTGTTGGAGTCGTGTTTTTCTTTCTTAGCAAGTTTTATCTACTTTTACTTACGATAATAGTCAGTTTAGGCATCATTCATCCGTAAAAAAAATAGTACAATTTACACTTATTTTAGCTGCTTGTGAGAGGACTGCTATCATGGATACTGTATTTTTCCAAGCACTTATTTTCATGGGGTAGTCTTGTGTCTGTGGAACTATTTAGAGTTGTGGACTATCATGACATGAAGATATCAAAGGAGTTCTTGCTCAAGATAAATCAATATACTGCATTTTTCGAATTGTATAAGTGCAATGATATGCGCAACGAAGCTTTGTAGCTCTGGTTCCAATTAATAGAAGAGTCAAAGTCAGACACACACGAGCTATGCTCAATTGCTCAGCCAGAAGTTAACTGTAATGATCATTGACATTTGGAAGATGATACGCTGCTGCAATCCATTGATTGGGCTTGAATGTTGACTTCAAATGAAAAGTTTCTTGTATGTTGAAGACACTTGATCGAATTGAATACCTACGAGCATCAATTTCCATCCTTTGCAATGAACCCTATAATCATAAAATTAAAATTATATAGAATAAATACCTTTCACCAGACCCATGTCCCTTTTATGTGAATTGATGCCGAAAAGCATACACACAAAACATGAGATCAACAACATCCTCAGTAGCAATGCCTACGAGCATCAATTCCCATCCTTTTTAGTAGCCAATTCGTCAATCGCCTATGTTGATCCCTCCAACGAAGAAAAACTCAAAACATGAATAATTAAATCAAGCAAACAAAGAACACATAAAAATCAATTAGGGAAATAACAAGTCAAAGGCTAATCTTCAGACATACTACCTTAATCAAAACTTTCCTAGCTAAACACATGTTGACACGACTTTCCCAGATCTTGAAATCGAGTCTTTTCCTCATGCTACATGGTGAAAGAAGGAGTAACACATTATATACAAAACCACGGTCTCTCCAAACCACCCCAAGGAATAAATTTAGTTAACTTAGAGAAGATGTAGGAACAACCAAACTGACATGCATAAAAGTTACGAGAGATAGATGAAAACTAAGTTGAAAATTGTGGAAACTAACAACTAGAGTGCTCAATGGCCGAGATTGAGGAACAACTCAGTTAATTAGAGTGTCTCTCCAAGGGCTTGGGGATCAATTCTCATTCTGCTCCTAATATATCAAAAAGAAAATATATGCCCCTAAAGAAAATAAAGATATCCAATTCCTGGCGAGTCCTTATTTTCCTTGGCATACTTAAAACGTTATTACATTAAAGTTTCACGAATAGCAAGCATCTTTGACATTCATAGAGAAAACAGACAAAATTAGGAATGTAACAATATGCATGACTATTCTCAATACCATCTCCTATATGAGTCATAGATTCAATCATATGAGAGTGAGGAGTAACTCGGATAATTAGATTATCACTCCCGATTGCCAAACGTATCGTGACTATTCAAAGCTTGTAGTTCGTTACAGTCCGAAATATAATCGTTCCAACAATAACTAGGGGGGTCGGAAACACTCTAGTTACATTAATGGATGATTCTTGAGTCCCCTAAACTTTTTCCATAGCATCCACAACCTTGTTGCTACATCTGGGACGAATTTGAAAATCACTTCATTTAGCTTCAAGACTAACTCCCTGCAAATCATGACAATGTTGTTATAGATTGTTGGGTAATCTTGGCTTTTAGAGAGCATTTCCACTGATGTCCCGGAGTCTGAAAGTATGAGGATTTTGTAAAGATTAAGGCTCCAAGCTTGACGTAACCCTTCCTTCAAAGCTAGAAGTTCTGCCCACAAAGAATCATAAGCATAACAATATCTTTAGAAACCCGTAACCCATGCTCCATGTTCGTCTCTGAAAACTCCGACTAGTCTCGCAGGCTTATTTGTGTTGTGAAAGGAAGCATCCATATGTAAGGCCACACTTTGTGTAGGTATGGTAACAAGCAGATTTTCGTGCTTGAAAGTAGTGCTTGGGTAAAGTTGGTTGGCCATGAGGAATTGAGAAGTTTCTTTTTTTGCTTGTGAAACAATATGTGGGTATAGCATTAGTGTGTCAGTGTTATTAAAAATGAGGGCATTACGATTCTTGCAAAGGAAGAAACAAGTTGTGGAAAAAACAGAACTCCACGGCAGATTAGAAATTAAACGAGTGTATGGTCAGAAATGTTTCTCCTGAGCCAAACATCAAGTTCTTCCTCCCTTATGTCACACTGACATCCTAGAAGACGCCATATCTCTAATGCTACCGGGCACTCAAGGAGGATGTGACTTGTGTTTTCCACGGTGGGATTACAAGCTGGGCATCCATAATCGCCGATGATATCCCTAAACATAAGAAGGGCTCTATGTGGTAGCCTATCTAGCCATGTCAGCCAAAGGAAGAATTTGGTTTTAGTCTGGCACAAAGCTTTCCACAACCAACTCAGATTCAAATTTTCCTCTCCAATATCGAGCTAAGCCTTGTAAGCTTGGGCTAGAGAAAACCTTTGTGGTCTAGGTAGGGGGTAAGGCTGTGTCATCATTTTCGTTCACACATTCTCCGACTATTCTATCTATGATAGGGGCTGGTAAAGCAAGGACAGCTCCTCAAAATTCCAGCTACCATGCACAACATAATCACTCACAAACTTCATTTCCTCACGTGTAATCAAAGGCCCTTGGACAAGGTCACGCAAGGCTCCGATGTGGACTAATTGTCAAGCCAAAATCTCACTTTTTTTACCATTTCCTAGCAACCATCTATTCTCTTGTTAGCTAAGGTCCCAACCTTTCCCTATACTTTTCCAAATATGTGAACCATTTTCGAATTTTGTTACTCGATTATCACGCACATACTTAGTGGTCGTTTGGTTGTATGTGGAAAATAAATCTTCCCATAAATTCTTAATTCCTAGGAAGTTTGAAAAGTTGTTTGGTTGAGTGCGGGAATAGCAATTCCTGTGGGAATTTCTATTTACCAAGGGGGGACTTGGTAATTAAATTCCCCCGTTATGTGGGAACTGGAAATTCCCAGGAAGTAGAAATTTCTGTGTTTTGGTTAACCAACCAGCTTATCAATATTCTATTTCCTAGGATTTTCCAATTCCCATGAATTTGTTTGTCAACCAAACAACCACTTAGAAAGTATAAATGTTTGGGCTAAGCTTGTAGGTCCTCGTAAAATTTTCCACCCAAGTTTGTCCATGAGCGCTTTACTCATAGCCACTTGGTTCCTTATTCCCGACCCCCCCCCCCCTTTTTCTTTGGTAGGAAGGTCTTATCTTTAGCCACAAGGTGTAACTTCCTCTCCCCCTTTTCCTCCCCCCCCAAAGGAAATCGTTACAAATTTTATTCATGTCTTTTAAGGTAGCCATGGGAAGGATCGATGTTTGCATGTAGTAGGCAGGTATAGAGGTAGGGTGGACTGAATCAAGCAAGTTCTATCCGTTTTCCACATGAATTTGGTCTTTCAATTAGCCAATTTCTTTCTAAGTTTTTCTTTAATGGATTGGAGCTTGCCCTTGGATGATTTCTTATAGGAGAGGGGCATTCCTAGATAGCTAACTAGGTCTTTTGACTCCGTAATATTGAGAGTCTCCTCAAATAGGTTCTTATTGTCTAAAGAGGTGTTACTAGATAAGATAAGCCTACTCTTGTCTTCATTCATTTTTTGCCCCGACTCTTCACAAAACCATTTAAGGCTGTAGTTTCATCTACCCCCAAAAATAATACATCATCCGCAAACATGAGATGAGACACCTCCACTTTTTTTTCCTTCCGACATAGAACGGTTTCCACTTATGGTTGGCACACTCACTACGAATTCTCCTAGAAAGTCTTTCGAGGAAAAGGTTAAAATATATGGGGACATCGTGTCTCCCTGTCTAAGCCCTCTTGAGTGTTCAAAATATTCCATTTTCCTCTCATTACCCAAGATCGAGAAAGACGCTTGGGTTACACAGCTCATCATTAGATTAACCTTGACAAGGTCAAGGTGTAGATCTTCCAAGGTTGATATAATGAAACTCCCCCCATCCTATCATAGGCTTTCTCCAAGTGTAATTTGAGGACAAAGAACCCACCTTCCCTCTTCTTAGTCATAGAATGTAGAATCTCATTAGCCACTACAGGGGTTAATGTCGAGTCCCCCGAAGCTTGATGAAGCTGTTTTAGGTTTGGTGAAATCCAACAGTTTATAAGAGGTTTTAGTCTTTCCACTATTATTTTCGTTATAAGTTTGTAACGGGTGTCGCAAAGACTAATAGGTCTCAAGTGCTTAACTGTTTCCAGGTTCGTTTGTTTGGGAATAAGGCATATTAACGCATCCTACTTTCGTAGCTCCTTTCGTCCATCATATGTAAGATTCCTAGCAAAGCAAAAAAAGTACAAGACACATAATAATAGTCAAAATAAAGAGCAAATACACAAAGTATTAGTAAATTAGAACTGGATAAGAACTAATTCTTGCATTTAACAGGACAACAATTGAGTATGCGACACTACTATTACCATTACCATTGTACAAGTTGAACAAAACAACAAACATTGAATTGTCATTCATCCAACTTTAGCTTGGAAACGTTAGCCCCCTAAAGTAGTAGAGTGATGCTTGTCTACAAAGCGGTAGGTACACCATAACACCAACTCTTTTCCCATCAGAAGGACAATCACGATGAATCACATCCACATCAAAAAACTTCCTAGCCTTCTTGAAAAACGCCGCTTCTTTCTTCCACCTCTTAAGATGCGCCATCAAAAACACAACCTCTCTTTCTCCTTCTCCACCCACTAAAAAATACTTCAAAGTATTAGTCAAGGGCTCATAAAGATGATCATGATACACTACATCAGACCCCAGGATAACATCAAACTCCCTCCCAACACCCTCCATTTGTTCCACATTCCCCCAACTCAACTCCGCCGTCACAACCACCCCACCGCCGCCGGAAACAACACCCTCATTAGCCGACACGTTGAACTCGAGATTAGCAATGACGTGAGAAAGGTCGGTGACAGTGACGTCAGCGGCAAGGATAGCGGCGGCGGCTATTCCTACAAGGCCAGTCCCTGAGCCCAGTTCGAGGATGCGGAGGCGGCGGTTGTTGTGGTGGTGGTGGTCGGGGAGGAAGAGTTAAGGGTGCGGTTGTCGAGGAGGGAGAAGAGAGTGGTAGCTGCTGGCCATAGCTGGAAGGGAGAGTCCTGATGATGGGAGTTGCCGGATTATGACGTCACTGTTTAGAGATGTGACGTGGTGTCGCTGGAATTGTGGGGTTTCGGTGTCGGAGGAGGTGTTTGGAGGGAATTGAAGGGTTGGATTTGTTCATCGGTATTAGTAGTAGTATCTTGATTTTAGATTTGTTGTTCATCGGTATTAGTAGTAGTATCTTGATTCTTGATTTGAAAAGTTTGGGAGGTTGACATGGATATGGATGGATATGACGGCTAGAGTGAATGTCTTTGTCTGAAGTGAGGATATTTTTTCTTTTTGTAGAAATAGTTTTAGGGAGTAATATTGTCTTAGGGTTGGCTCACATTATTGTCTTTTCTCATTCATGGAATATTCAACTTTCCTTCATTTACCTTTCTTTTTTGGAAAATTCTGGGTTTACTCGGTCCACACTAAAAATATTATAGATCCAATACCTCTTCCTTCCTCACACCAACAATAATCTGTATTTTATTCTATTTCCGGCCAAGATGTCGACAGTGGTATCAAATTCTCGTCGTTTCGGGCAGTCGGAGGTCACCGTGCAAAGTCACAAGAAGATCAAAATGGACAATACCGGTGAGTTTCATGATGACGTCAATTTTCCGGAGAAGTTGAAGGTTCACGCCTATTCGATGGATTGGAGGATCAGCAGTCACATGAAGCGACACAGTGCAGCTACTGCTGCAGGTGGTGGAGGATCGGCGGCGATGAGTAGTGTGACTACCGGGAACAGTATTGCGGTAACAACCGTAAGAGAGTTTGTATGGTTGGATTTAATCGTTGTGGAGGAAAAGAGATGTTGACGTTGAAGAGAGGAATGATGATCATCATGAGGTTGAAGAAGGTGAGGTAGTTGAACGTGTGATTTATTATGATTTTTAAAGATAGAAATTGGAATTGGGACAGCTGCTTAGCTAGTGATTTAATTGATAATTAAATTCTTTGCTTAGTGATATAATTACTCTTTATATGTTTTGATTTGTTGAATCTATTGTACACATGTGAACATAGTAGTTGTTTTATTATAAAACTTTAACTTTTCATTTATAACACTTAATTTTTGGTTACAAAACCTTAACTTTTCATTTATACCACTTAATTTTTGGTTACAAAACCTTAACTTTTGATTTATAAACCTTAAAATTTTAATTATAAAATCTTAACTTTTGCTAAAAAAAACCTTAACATTTCATTTATAACACTTCACTTTTGATTGCTAAACCTTAACTTTTAATTACAAAATCTTAACTTTTCCTAAAGAACCTAACTTTTGATTGTTAAACCTTAACTTTTAATTACAAAATATTAACTTTTGCTTAAAAAACCTTAACTTTTCATTCATAACACTTAACTTTTGATTATAAAACCTTAACTTTTAATTAAAAATTTCTTAACTTTTGATAAAGAAACCTTAACTTTTGGTGAGAAAAATTTAACTTTTGATTTAAAAAAAACCTTAACTTTTGAGACCTACCCCTGGTACAATAAGTTTAGTGTAGACCGGGTTCATCCTAGCTATGTGTCTTTTATTTAAATACTCCCTCCGTCACAAAATAAGTGCCACATTTTGACTAAAAGCTCTCATATTGTTGGTCAATTAGTCAAAATGTAAGCACTTATTTTGGACCAGATGTAAGAGGAATCACTATCCAACATTGCATGGGCCTACACCTTTGCTTTTATTATGGTCTATTTTTTAATATATTTTTGTTTATTTAAAATTATTTTAAGTTTATCTGAACTTATTACACCTTATTTAACGTTATTTAAACTTATTAGATCAAATCTTATTATACTTAATTAAATTTTATTAGACCTTTTTGGACCTTATTTGACCTTTGAATTATAAGTACTTCTCATTCATAAATTACAAAATACATACACCCGGGTGTACCTGTACACCCACGTAATATACTATATATAGATATTTCGCGTGACGAGTTATCACAAAAACACATTTGTGTTCAGTGGTCACAGTGCTGCACGTCCTTCCTCATTTTGCATAGAGGTCGGGTGTTCGATTCTCACTTCAACCAAAATTGCCCCCTTTTTTTATCTTATAATTCATACTAGTCCCATATTAGTTACAACAATAGCTTGTGCACATAGTTTTAGGAAGTTAATAGAGTAGGGGTGTAGGTTATACTTCCTCTGTTTCTTTTTAAGTGCTACATTTCACTTTTCCACTTGTCGAGACACATTTTGTATGGTTTTATCTTTAATTATGCATTTGTAAAAATTATGACAACAAGATATTAAAAATGTATACATCAAGACGAATCAAACAAGATCCAACAAGACTATATTTTTTCTTATGCATAAATTGTAAAAGCCAGTCAAACTATAATGGATGAATAGTAGCAAAATCAATATGTAGCACTTAAAAAGAAACGGAGGAAGTATTAGTTTATTGCAAAAGTTGATGTGATAGAAAGGATGTGTACTTTTAGGAAGTTAATAGAGTAGGGGAGTAATATTATAAAATTTTTCACATAAATCAATGAATGAGTAGGGTATATTAGTTGGGTGATATATAATAAAATATTGATGGGTCCATACCTAAAATAGAAGTGTTGCAACTAATATGGGACAACCAGATGTGGAAAGTGTTGCAACTAATATGGGACGGAGGGAGTACTAATTTGTACAATTCATACTTTTCTGAACAACTTTCATACTCATTTGGATATACTCATTTATAAGCATTTGATTATGTTTAATAAATGAGTACATAAAACTCAAATAAATTTAATAAAACGCCAACCCAACTCATACTCATTTGACTAACTATTTGACTTTATACTTATTTAGGTAATGCATAGTCGCATACTCATTTGGAAAACTCGTATTCATTTGAAAACTCATAATCATTTGGGATACCCATACTCATTTGCAAAACTCATACTCATTTGAAAAACTCATACAGATTGGGTCCATACTCATTTGACAACTCATACTCATTTTGATATAAAGGTACGTATACCAAGGTGTATCGTTTACTTTCTCCTTCTCTTCTCGAGGTTTGATAAATGTATAACAGTTATACATTTATCAAACATATAACATGGGCAAAATAGTCTTTTTAGAGTAATAATGAGGAGACAAATTGCACCCAAAAACAGTCCATGTCCCCATGTTTCCTTTTTTCCGAATTCATTCAACATGTTATATTCATGAAAATATATTGTCTAATACATAGTGATGAGTGTCAAATAATATAAAACAGAGTATATTCATAGCAATATATTGTCAAATTAAAGTAAAACACCTTTTCTTTTCCCCAATACAAAAGTACATATTATTCAACATGATATATGATGAAAATATACTGCGAGGTATATGGTACTATAGTGTCCAAATGATGTAAAACAAGGAATATTCACGGTAATATATTGTCCAATTACCGTAAAAACTTGCCATGGCTCACCAGTAACACCTTTGCCCCATTTTTCTCTTGCGCCAACACTTTGTCCCCCTTTTTTAAGTTTCCTCAGTACTCTACAGTACTTTGTCCCCTTTTCTCTTTTTCCTAGGCGTTATATGTTTGGTAAATGTATAACTGTTATACATTTATCATTTCTCTTCTCATTGGATGCTAAAACGGAAGACACATTTTGTTTTTTTAAAAAAAGAAAAAAATCTTGGGCCCATTAGCCTTTTACTTGATCGCAAACCCTCAACATTGATGGTGTGAACAAATAAGGGAAGATATTGGTTCAAAATTATCTAGGGTAAATGCTCTTAGGCAACATCCAACAAACATACACTTATCCAAGATCCAACAGTTTCTAGTCGGATGGATTACTTCACTTACAGTGATGATATATTACATTAAATGGTCAACTAGCTAGAAGTTCTATTCCTATAATATATGGACAGAGATTGAAACACAACATACCAAAGAGTTCTACTGCTACTTAGTTTTTACACCAGGAGAGTAGACACTAGATGGATAGACCATCGCCCTTAACCCTGGGATCTCCAACAACTTCTTGCTTAATGAATCCGTGGGTGAATCACCAAGCTTAGGAAGATAAAACACCCGAAAAAGCCAATCCATGAGCTCTGGCCAAAAGCATTGCACCAGACGGAGACCCTGTACCATGTTGGCTCTGTGACATATCTTTCACCCCTACATGCACTATTTATTATGGCCTTTGCGCACCTTTCTGCCGTAATAACTGGCAGCACACTCACTTGAATCTGTATAAAATCATAAGGTTATTGCTATAAGAGATTGTATACAATACATGACAGTTCCTTAATTTTAAGACTTTCTTATCTGAATAAGAACAATATGGTGACATTAGAAATAGGAACCCCTTATTCTTATGGTAAAAATGTGAAAACAAAATAGAAATCTTACATCTCTCAAATTGACATCTACGTTCATCAAGCCTTCAGGTGCCAAGTGCTTCCCCTTTGTCATTTCAGACTCTACGAAACCTGGAGCCGCTAAAGTTATTTGAATATCTGATCCGAGTTCTACCCTCAGTGTCTCATATAAGGCCACTATTGCGGCTTTGCTTGCCTGGAAAATTATTGGTTACACATACTTAGAATGATTTACGTAAATACTTTATCATCAAGTAGTAGATAAACTGAAACATATAAGTTTCCATTTAGATGTCATGCATACATTATAAATACTCATTCGTGGCATCGGCAGCCAAAGCAGAGGAAGACATGGCAATGATTTTCCCTCCAGTACTTTTGAGGTGTGGAATCGCAAAATGTGTTATATATGCTGCACCCCAGAAATTAATATCCTGCAAAAAGTGATGATATATGCTTAGACGAAATATGTAAGTTAGTTGTCTATTAGAAAATTAAAGGGCAAGGAGTAGTTTTCTTACTTATCATCAAGTTCACTCCGATATACATTACTGCTAACAGAGCAACCGCAGAAACCAAAATTTTATATTCAGGAATGTTTTTGGGAAATTAGAACTGTACTTAAATATAAACCATAATGTTATTGGTTACAGACCAGTTCACATTTAGCATAGGGAGTGGCTGAACAGTGCTGTTCCTACAACAAAGTTCCCAAATATTCATAGAGATATTACAGTTCAGGATAGGTGCTAGCTAGAGCTCTAAAGGTTTTTCTCCAATCTAAAGAAGTTACTGCATTGTGACTGGACTCGAACCACCTCCTTGAGTGCTCATTGTCACCTTCCGTATCACTTGTTGTTCTTTGAGGAAGTCGCTACAAGTTTAAATAAGGTTAGTGAATTTATCCTTAGTTCTTGTTGTTTGACGGATGCCTTCCACTGCAATAAGACATTCAGTGCAGATAGCTAAGTCATCCCAGCCATTCTCTGTTGCCTAGATTAGTGCCCCCCTGTATGTTGAGAATTTCAGTCATGGTAGGATCATTACAATTGATCCTCTAAGCATTTCATTTGACCCAAGATCCTTTCCTATCAAAACAGAAGCCAACTAGGCCTGCTTTCATATTTGAGGTTGAGATGGAGGCATCCATAAGAATTAAGAAGGTTGTGGTTATGGATATGGGAAGGTTCAAAGTGTGAAGTGGGGTTGGAGGGAAGGTAGGTAGGGAGAAGTGGAACTCAGTAATGAGGGTTTTTCCACATGGGGATGTCTTTTAGCGAAATACCAAGAGTTTCTTCTAGTCCAAATCCTCCAAAACATGAATGCAAGAGAATGTTGGCTAGGTCATCTCCGGTGCAACACCCCGTCATATTCCTATTTTGATTTTCATTTAAAAACCTTTCAATATCTTCTTAAGTCATTATTGTTTTGACCTCTAAAATTTTGAATTCTTTTTGGTACTTCTCGAAGCACAGTGTCATGCAGCGGGGTTAGGGAAAAACGGTCGACGAATGGAGTTAGGGCAAAATGGTTGGCCGCCGAACGGAGTTAGGGCAATACGGCCGGCGAAATTAGGGAAAAATAAAGAGGTCGTTAGGACAAAGCAAAGTGAGGCTAGGGCAAAGCAAACCAGCGGCCAGGGCCGTCATCCGTCGCGCCACGTTCAACGGAAACCATCGTCGCCTTCGAGCAACCTTCATAAGCGTTGCTCTTCTCTCTCTCTTTTCAGTCCAGATGTTCTTCAAATTGTTGGATGATGTTCTTCAAAATGTTGGATGATGTTCTATTAGATTTGGTTTTAATGCTCTTCCAGGTCATTCATTTTGTTCTTTTAAAACATTTTTGTTATGTTCTTTTGGTTATTCTGTATGTTCTTTTCAAATTACACCTATTTTTACTTTTTAATGTTCCTTTAAACAATGTTAATTTTTAATGTTCTTTTGATGTGAAAAAGTATTTTTTGTTCTTTATATTTCAAGGAAATGTTCTTTTTAAATTGACAGTTTTTAAAATTTTTTGTAAGGAAATGTTTTTTGAGTTTTTGTATTTTGCTCTTTGTAAAAAATAATTTTTTGCTCTTTGAGATTTCGTATTTTGTTCTTTTGTTTTAAGTAAATGTTCTTTGGAGTTTTGTATTTTGTTCTTTTAAAAAACGTATGTTGTTCTTTTCAAATTTCATATTTTGTTCCTTCTGTTTCAAGTAAATGTTCTTTTGATGTTATGTTCCCCAGTGTTCACTATATGTTCAATCTGACGACCTTTTAATGTTATGTTCTCAATGTTCATTATATATTCTTGCTGATGACTTATTTTAAAATCCGGGAGCACCATGCTCCATGCTCCGGGAGCACCAAAAACGAACTACTAAAATTAGCCTTTGTCTTAACTTGTTTCTTATTTTAGCCTTAAAGTTTGTTATTTGTATTTTAATCTAGTTGCTTTACTTATTAAGCTAAATCATTAATAAACGCATTTAATTTTCATCTTGACATTTGTTTCTCATTTTAACTTGTGTTCATTGATCCAAATACTTTTAATTTTTACACTTCTATTCATTGTTTGATTATGCTATTTTCTTTGAGCTTTTTTTTTAGGGCCAAATTATTTATATTATTTTTCCGATGAATTGGTTTCCAAAAATTATGCTATAGCTTAATGTTATTTATTTTAAATAAGTTGAATTTATTTTGTTATATGAAAATGTGTTCATATATTTAACGTGATTGGTTAGAAATTATATTAGTATGTTTATATATGTTAGTTAATTATTCGCGATTTATTTTTATAACGCTACTCTATATATTTTGGACCGGTGATGTAACGTAGAGTTGGTCGGCCACTATGCTTCGTAAGGGTCGAATTCTAGGACCTTCTAGAGGCTTCTATTGTGTTCTTATTAGCTTGGCATTATCTTTATAACGTTGAAAAACAAAGAGACTTCTCTTAATACTCCTCCATGAATACTCCAATAAAAGCCATCTCCTTAGCACCCCTTAAAACCTCCCTCACTGCTGAAGTTTAATCAGGAAATATACTTATGTTCTCGCGCATTATTATTAAAAGGCATTACTTAACATAAAATTAGACCAATCGACATATTCTATTAGAGGCCCCATTTTATCTTCATCTAGCCCAACACTATTTCTAGACATTTAAGACACCTCTACTTGTTCATTCTTTTTCTCCTTTCCCCATTTCAATTTTAGTCTCGAAATATAACAAGCGATTCCTAAAAAAACATATGACTTACCGAATGAATTAAACTAGTCACTAAATGGATTAAACTAGTCATTAAGTAAACTTAACACGAAATATTGAATGAAGTAAACAGATCACGAAATGAATTAAATATGTCACAAAATTGATTAAACTGGTCCCTATTTTCAAAGGACGGTTTGTTGATTCCTCTTCTTATTATTGGGCCTACTGGGCCGTTGCTAAATTTTATTTTAAAAGTAGGCGGTATCTTACAAAACCAGCTATTCGTCTATTTTTGTAACTCAATTTTGTTTGGCTTATATCTCATTCGTTTCTTAAAAGATTTGGGAGTGTAAGTAGTCAAAATATTAATACTCGAAAGATCTTACTCGTGGTACTAGTATTTTTATACCGGAAGAGGTGTTCGCAACTTTTTGTTTTAGTCAGATGAGTAATTACGGTTTTCTTGGACTTTTCGGGAGCAAACGAGCAATATATTTTTCTCTTCTTTGTCTATTATTCAAGTATTATTTTCAAAGAAAATTAAGGTAACTAACACTACCTCTTAGACTAATTTTCATGTAGTTTAAAGGTTAGAGGATAATTGATTAGACTTCTGTAGTTTACGTGTTAGTTTTAGTCTTGTTTTCCTAATTTTATTTTCCATGAAATGTGGCTTGCTTAAGTACTCGCAACCTTGAAATATTCATGCATTGAAATCACTAGTAGAAAAATATCAATTTGAGGCGTCATTTTGTGACCCAATTGAGGCATTTCTGGCATAGCCCCCCCCCATTTTGAGGCGTTTTTGTAAAAGCCTCAAATAGTTATCGAAATGTTAGTTTAGTTATCGAATTGAAATGTCAGTTTAGTTATCGAAATTGTCATTTCTTTTACTTATGAAATTCATACACTTTTATTTTTGTCGAAAAACTATGAGCATGTTTATGTCAATTTCCTTGTACCTTCTTTAAGTTATCATGTTCAGATTGATTTTCTGTAAATTCATTATTTGTATAAATTTTATGCTCATGTAAAGTGCTATATATAAACGAGTTTTGTGACTATAGGTAAGAATCATGCTAGTTAAATTTTCGTGATTTATCAAAGTCATGATTGATTTGGGTTTTAAGTTATTATATTGTTTTTTTAATCGCTTAGTCATTAGAATCATGCTAGGATGTAAATATAATTTGGTCAAGTATAGTGTACGAGGTTGTTGTACACTATCATTGGGT
Organism: Patellifolia procumbens; assembly: GCA_947645195.1. Classification (NCBI taxonomy): domain Eukaryota; kingdom Viridiplantae; phylum Streptophyta; class Magnoliopsida; order Caryophyllales; family Amaranthaceae; genus Patellifolia; species Patellifolia procumbens. The sequence continues at coordinate 107,232 of CANSGD010000903.1, forward strand.
ACCACGTCGCGGTCGCCATGAGGGACGCTGTTCGCGAACAAAACTGAAAATGCAACTACTTTTACCTCAAAAACTAAAATGGAATGAAATTACAATTCCTCAATAATTTCTTATTCAATATTAACATTGACCAAAAATTCATTGACCAAAAAATCTTTCAAGTAATAATAAGACTAGGTACTAATAGACCTTATACCCCTAGTTAAAAGGATTCAATTAATAATTTTTGGAAAAAGTCAAGAATAAGTTAACCTTGCCTTTTCGCAGTCTACTATTAATAAGTTAAAGTTGGATAATGCTGTAATAAATAAACGCTTTTGGGGTTAGCTGTTAACACGTTCAACATGGAAACAACTATGGTTGTATATTTTTAGTGGTTATGATTTTAATTTTAACTTAATTTTAATTGTACTAATAAGTAAAGATTTTTTGTGAATTTCTTATTAGAAACGACTTTGTTTTTGTGAATTTCTTATTGAGAATGAATATAGAAATTCCTGAAACGAGCACCAATGTTCTAATTTTAGGGCACATACTAAGATGTTTATTTGAGGAAAACGGACAATGTCTTGCACCCACTATGGCACGATATCGAGAATTCCCAAAAACCATACTAACAAGGCAGGTTTTCGGGCACGATCCGAGACAATGTTTGGACTTTAAAACGACTGTTTTTTTGGAAAAACGGATACCGTAGTACGTCCTATGTGATCACTAATTTTCGAGTCCCTGCAAACAAGTACCAACAAACACTGTTTTCGGACCCCTATCTCAAGAAGGTTTTTCCAACTTAAAATGACAGCTTTTTCGAAAAATGGACACCATACTACCTTTCAGAAGGGCAAGAAATTCATGAAACTCAACTCAACGAGTGCACCAACAATCTTAGTTTTCGCTAACGTACTCGATGCGACTTTTTTTGACTAGAAACGACTTTTCTTCGGAAAAATGCACATTGTCGTGCACCCTTAAATGGGCACAAATAACGAGAATCTCTATGAAACAAGTACAATAAGCTCCGATTTTCGGGCACATAGGCACGAATAAGGAGAATCTCTACTAATCAAGTATCAATGAGCCGGATCTTCAGGCACATAAACACGAATAACTAGAATCTCTACAAATCCGTGTCCATTGTCTATATAGAAGTATGACGGTGGCCCTTTTCCAATCAAACTCATTTTCAGTTTTAAAAAGTCATCTCGAAGTACTTTCTTGAAAACTCCACTTGTTGGTACTTGTTTCGTAGGGAATATCGAAATTCTAGCCCTTAAGGGGCGTACACCAGTATCCATTTTCCAAAATAACATCTTTTTCAATTCCAAAGTCATCTCAAAGTACGTGCCCGAAACTAGGCTTTGTACTCTGTAGGGATCTTGAAATTTGTGCCCCGATAGGGCAACGGTGTTTGTTTTTTTAAAATGAAAAAAGTTGTCTCAAGCACGTGTCTAAAAAGTCGGCTTGTTAATAGCTCGTTCGTTTGGATTTTCAAAAATCTTGCCAATAAATGGCACAACGTATCATTTTTCGAAAATACGTTGTGTTTAGAATGTGTCATGGAAGAAATGTGAGATATAAATCAAAATAAAAATTAGCTATACTTGTTTAAAACAGACACCCTAAAGGTTTACTAATTCTAGAATCATTAAAAACTTAACTTATTAATAACACACCGCGAAAGGTCGACTAATTCTTTATCATTTTTCTTAGTTTCTAATGTCCCACTTCTCCAAGATCCCATTCTAGAATCATCAGAGCTCTATTACAAAATCTTGCGCAAAAGGTCTTACGCCAAATATCAAATACTAGTTTGTTCACTCCTTGCACAAATTATTCCACCATAAATCATAGTGAGTTTTTTTACTTATCATTGTCTCAAATTTTAATTTTCTTTTAGTTATTTTTAGTCATATGTGTGTTCTACTGATAAACTCTTCAAATTTCAAATTAATTATATTATTGTGTCACTTTTATAATCAATTAATCTGTCTAAACGGTCTGCCTGGGATGACCCGCTTGCCTTTTCAAGGCGGTAGTAGGATCGTCCAACTGCTTGAAAAAATAGCAGATTGATTATGATTTTAAAGGGAAAATAATTTTTTATGAATTTACACAATTTTCGAATTTGAATAACATGAATAATTTCCATGAATAATACTCTAGCCATGTTTTATACCATTTTATGAGAATCTTCAAAAAATTAAAACCTACGAAGCTTTTCTATTATGCTTACTTAGTTTTATTCTACTATGACATGAATAATGTCTGTGAATAGTATTATGAAAATGATTTTGCAAATACTTATATGTACTACCTTACGTGTATGTTTAGTATCTCATGTTATTTTAGTACTTTAGTGTTGTTATGTTGATTCCAAATTAAGTTACTTTTCATGTACTAAAATCTAGTTTTATTATTTTAAAAATTCTTTGTTATTGAAAGTCCCCTGAATCATATAATTTTTAATTTAGTAGCGTGCGCTATTAAGAGGTAGCATTAAATGTTGGTCAAACATCGGTCAACCTTTGTTAATGCTCTTGGTCAACTGTTAGAAGGATAGCTGGTCTCGGTAAGTGTACGGTCCTCTCGTTAGTTCCATTTACGTGCGTCAACTTAGTTACCTTTTGATGGCTAGGTTAATTAATTTTTTGACCATGACTACTTTAGTTAGAAAGTCATTTTCACATGGATAATAACTCAGATATAGTATGTAGTAAGGAAATTTCATTCCCTATTTACTTTCAGCATTGGACTATTCCTAAAAAACATAGATAATGTTTACCAAATAGGAAAATTTGACTTCCAAAACAGCCTTATCCATTAAAAACACCATCAAGAAACTACGAGTTCAAATCAAGAACCAATTCGTTGACCTCGACGATGTCCCAAATCCGCTTTAGGGTCTCATGTTTTAATGAGGCGAAAAAGATTGTGCAATAATATTCTGAGCTAATTTCAATAATTGGCAAGCAAGCTATATTTTTCTGAAATAAAATTTTTAAATGTACAAGCGTGACAAAATTTTGAATAATTTAGAAAGGAAATGAAAGGGTATACCTTGAAGTGAGAACTGTTATATTTCATTTGTAGTATTCATTAGAGCAATAATCTACACATGCACGACGAGCTCAAGACTTTGGTTCCCAAGTATACTCCCAAAATATGGACGGAATCTAGAGGAGGATGAGGAGAAAGAGAATGATAAGAGATTGTAAGGTGAAGGTTGGAGAACACTTAAAGTTGGGGCTTGAGTAGGAAATTGTAAATTTTTTGATACAAATTGATTATTTTTCCCAAGATTCTGACAAGATTAAAGGAGTACCATTAACATGACAACAAAGTTTTAGCTTGGTGGTAGAGCTAGCAAGTACATTCCAAATCATAGGCCACATGTTCAAACTCTCTTACATGCATTTTTTTACTTTAAAAAGAGTTGGATTTCTATGCGAGATGTACGGTGTCATATATCAATGTTCACATAAAGCAGAAAAGTCTCACACTATACAATGTGTGCTTACCGTTTATATATATATATAGAGAGATTTCAATGTACCAAATTATTCAATAAGATAGCTATTGACATATATTTAAAAAACCTATAAATATATTCATGTTAGAATGATCCAAACTAACATTAAAACACCTTTTTCGAGAAGGTTTGACTGTCTTATTTATACAGTCTTTAACAGACAACCGTTAAGTTGTTTATATAGGATTAATGTACCCATGATTCCAACCCAATATTTGTAATAGCCCTATATATTTTATTGTTGCTCAAACTTTACCGTATGTAAATATAAAAGGATCCATGGATATTAGATACTTAATTAGTCTTAGTGTTCACCCTTCAAATGACTTAATCGCGCAATTTAGAGAGCATGTTAAAAGTTTTTGTGTTAATAAATCTTGTTTATTAAGATTATTATTTACCCAACTAAATCCAAAATGTTCATTACATCCTAATATAGGGACGAAAACGAATTTATGTTAAAGGTAATAGACTAAAATATGCAGCCACTTGTACCTCAAAAAAGTAAAATGGAATGAAATTACAAGTCAATAATAACTTCTTATTCAATATAATCCACCACCTCTTAACATTAACCAGAAACGATTGACCAAATTATAGAAGAACCTTATGGTCATAATGATAAGACTAGGTACTAATAGACCATGTACCCCTATGTCAAAAGGGACTCCGTTAATAATTGAACATCTTCCCACTTACCCAAAATCCCATTTCGAAGAATCATCAAAATTCCATCTATCACAAAAATCCTATCCTGAAACCGTAGCCTGGACCTTCAATTAATACAAATTCACACACTTCTTTAGCAATGAAACCACCGACTTATTCTTCTATTAATAACGTTATCTTAGATAAATTTCAAATTAATTTACATTACATTCTAAAGGAATTTTATTCCAAAGAAGATAGTGATCAAAAAGATTGATCTTATAGATGTTTTGACCAAAGTGCAAGAAATCATCTATTCCCTTTTTTTACTTGATTCCCACTATACTATCAAAATAATATTTTCTTACTCGTTCAATCAATTAATACTACTAAATACTAATAGTTTAATTCAAAATTGACACCAAAAGACAGAAAAATACTCAAATTTATTCATCCTCCTTGAAACTAAATTTCAAGTTAATAGTGACAAAGCTCCTTCATTGTGACCCCCTTTAAAAAGATTAGGATGAATAATTCCTCAACAGTTAAGCTAAGAAATATTAAAAACATTATACCATCATAATAAGTATTCAAATAAGCTTCTTGTAACAATTTTTAGATAATAGAAATTTTAACTTGACAACAAGTTTATACCTAGGACAAGGCTAGACTGATTAATTAGAGGTCGTTTAGTAATTAATCATATTATCAAAAACGTAGCCCGGGATTTTGATCACAACCCAGGACGAGGCCGTTTAGATCGATTAACTATAGGCCATTTAGACCGATAATTATATTATTAAAGCGTAGACCGGATTACACCCATGGTGAGGCCGTTAGATCGATTAATTGATTATGAAAGGATGAAGCTTTAGATATTATAATTAACTTGAGAGTTGAAAAAGTGTCGGTATATCGTTAAACTGATGAATGACTAAATGAGTGACAGGAAAATAAAATTTAAAACGGATATGAGTAGAATAACTCACTTTGATTTATGATTGGAATAATTTGTACAAAAGATAAACAAACTAATATTTGATTTTTGGCGCAAGGCTTTTGCATAGGTTTTTTTGTGATTATTGACTGAAGTATAAAAATATTTACTCTCTATATTGTTGATACTCGGAAGAACTATGAAACTAATTTAAACCTGCCATTCTACTATTTTGTTGTATGCTTGGGTTTTAGGGTTTCTCATGGTTATTGAAGTTGTTGTAGTTGTGTGCTCCTCTGATGCCATGAGGCTTGGGTATATATAGTGAAAATTGCATGAAATGCACTATTGAGTAATTTGTTGCTCTTGATGTGTATGGCGTTCATGTAGCCATAGTGATTCATCTCTATAAATTATTGAGTCATAAGATAAGCTTCAGATTTGTTTAATGCTTCTCTATTGATGAATAACTGGCACAGTTTGTAAGGGGTGTCGCATCTGTTTTACTTGACAGTCTACGTCTACTTTTCTGTTAAGTTTGTCTATATTTGTTCGGCTGATACGACAAAAAAACCGTTTGGAAGTTGAACCTGCAGAAAAAGGAGTTAGTAAAATTTCGTCCTTGATTTTTGCCTAAGTGAAAAATCACTTACAGGATCCATTATTTATTTTTTATATTTTGTATTGCCCTAATTTTTGCTAGGTAGAACCTGTGGGCTTTTTAATTTTATTACATTTTTACACCATATATGGATCTGAGCAAGGTCCCTAAACGAATCATTCGTATTTGAAGGTGATTAACCTGATTTCTTGTTTGAATAGCCTAATCCTGGCCATAGTTTTCATCTGTTTTGATATATTTGTCTTTTCGTGAAGTTGAGGTCCGGAACATTCTTCACTACTTGACGACCATTGTTCATAAAACATACATATGGATCTTTGAACTACTTTGATGGAGCAAAATTTTCAATAGCTGACGTTTCCACCATTTAATCTTGAAACTCGAACCAATGGTGTCATTGGATATGGGGATACAACCATTGAACGATATTATAAGCCCAATTTATTATCCATGGAATACCCAATTATTTATGAAACAATATTTTCGTGGAAGATGGAGTTCCATAATGTATATGTGTGGAGAAGGAGTTATAAGAATATTCGATCGGCTGGCTAAATTTGTTGAGTACTTCCAAAATAATACAACCATTCGTAGAACCAAATAGGAAATCAAAGAACATTGGGGACAAAAACTGATAAAGTATGAATGATTATATCCCTCGAATCAAGAATGTTTGGAACTAAAGCATTTGATTATCAATATAATCATACTTTAAAGGTGGTTCGGAATCGAGAATTCCCTAGGAGCATAAACAAATACACTTTCTAACTTAGTGATGATTTTCTTATCGTATTTTGAATTTACTGATTGAGGCTGCTTTAGTATGTTGAATTTCAACTTATTTGCATCGACGAAAACTTGTATAACTTTGAGTTTTGTATGAGGTTTCTGGTTGTAGTGACAGTTTGGGAAAAAGAGTACTAGTAAATTTGATTATTTCCTAAATTGGGGGGGGTTTAGCTTTTCTCAAGCGAGTAAGAAACATATGTTCATTCATTTTTAATAGGATTCTCGCTAGAAGCATACAAGTACTACAAAGTGCTTCTCCGAGGGTATGTATCTGGTAAAAACGTATGTAAAGGTAGTTTTGTAATATAATTCCGAGAATCCGTGTTTGAATTTTGATGATTTTGAGTATTTAAATTTGAAGTGGATATTTTAGCTTGTGAATAGGTTTAAGTGGAAAGTCTTGAAATGCCTCAAATTTGTTGGATGTAGGTAATTAATCTTTTAAAGATCAGAGCTTTTTTAACTCTACGTAACCCTTTGACTTTTGAACACAAAATCTTTATCGTTGTATTGATCCATTTTGATTCCTGAAAATCTAAACTTAATAGGCCCGAATACTTTACCTTATAAGAATTCTACTGTTAGAAAATATGAAGAGGATTTTCTTCTCCTTTTATGTATTCTATTCAAAATAAAAAAAACAAATAAAATAACTTTTGTCATCTAGCAAAGATTTGTTTTCAAGCAACATTTTAAACATGTTTTTGTAACATTTTTTTAGCAGACTCACAATCTATTCGTGAGTAAAAAGGTTTTGCTAAATAAAGCATCTTTTGAAATTTTGAAAACACAAAGGATAACAGATAAAATTTCCTTGTTACTGGTAGGTACATTTTTTTTAACGTCCAAGTCAAATGCCTGAATGAAACCTACCGCTATCGACATGCTTATTATCACAAAGTTTTTGCTTAATTTTTCCTCCGTATCCTATCTAAAACGGATTTGTCTCGACTCATTATAAAAGATTCGAAAAATGAAAGTCCTAAACATGGAGAGGGATTTAACATTTTCCTTTAATAAATATTTTGAATATGTTCGTCCCCACCATGAGAGGGGATTTTTTGTAATCTTTTTACAGAGACACGAACAATATTGCCTTAAATTAGTGAAAAAATTTGCAATATAATTAAGCACATATGAGAAACCTTTCGAAATTCACTTTTATCTTTTATTTCGTTGGAAAATTTTACATTAAACTATGTCGCTCTATTATTAGATTTTTTATAATATCTTCGCAAATATCATGTCCTAAAAAGTCTTATCTTAATTTGAAATACTTTTGTTTTAAAAATAACACGAGCGACCCATTCTTTTTTGATAATATGTGAGAAAGTAGTTGGGTGTTTGAAATGTTAATCTATTGAAATTTGAAAAAATGATACATCATCAATATAGACTACTATTTCCGTATCAAATTAGTCGCTACCCTTTTTTTCACGCCTATCATTGAAGGGATTTAAGGGCGGAAGCGAGTCCGGTTCGATGAACCCTTAGTACAAGCAAGAACGAGATTATATTACTTGTGTTAAAATTTCATTGATTAATTTGCTCGTTTACACTCCCTTAAATCGCTCCTATAAGCCGTGATTACTTTGTAGCGACTAATTTGATACGGAGGTAGTATAACATTTTGAGTATAAGGATCAAAAATATCATTCATAACATTTTGAAATTTAAAAGGGCCATTTTTAAACCCAAAAGGCATAACATTCTACTCATACAGTTCAAAAGTGGACATTAAAAACGATTTTATATCTGTTCTCTTCTTCTATTTGGATTTTTTGCTGGAATCCACTTTTTTCATACCAGCTTTGGAAAGTGTTTTTTGCATTAGAAAGTCAGCCTCAATAAACCCTTTAATTGAGAATTGGATATTTGATCCCCTACAAAACTTTATTAAGAGGCTTATAATAAATATTCAATCTAGGAACTCCGTTTTCTTTCTTTGCCCACGACATAAAATGTGTTGCACAACACCAAGTAGGATTTCGAAGGTCTAATTAATTTCTTATCTAATAATGTTTTTGAAATTCTTTTTTATGTTTTGGTAAAATTTTAACAATTCATGATTCATTTGAATTGGTCCTGCCTTAATAGGGATATTTTTCCCGTGAAAATTTCTTTTCATAGGGGGAGTAAACCTATATTCTTTTCGTTTCAAATGCATCTAGAACATTTGTACAATTTTTATTTTTTGAAAATTTGTTCTAAATCAAGTTCTTTTTTGAATATGAGAATTTTGTAATTGTTCTTCTATTTTAATATGAAATTTTTCTGTTGCAAAAGAGAAATTTGAGACTTTTGTTTATATATATATTGATTTGTTGGAATATAGAAGATTAAAATACCAACATATTTTTGCAAAACTAGTGATCACACAAATATAGTGTGAAAAAATACTGCCCCTTTAGTCTCACTTCAATCTTCTTCTATATTCCAACAAACTCAATACATTACAAACAACAAGTCTCAAATATTTCCTTGCAACAGAAAATTTCATATTTAAAAATAGAGAATCAGGACGGGCATACGTTTGAGCCCTTAGCCGCTTCGGCCTTTCTAGACCTAATCCTTCTCATATTCAAAAACATATTTCGAATTAGAAAAAAATTTAAAAAACGAAGTTTGTGCCGATATTCCTAATGCATTTTGGGAAGGAAAAAGATATCTTATTACTCCCCATGAAAAGGAATTTTCTGGAGATAAATATTTCTACTAAGGTAAGACCATTTCAAAAGAATCACAATATGATGTTAGAATTTGACAAAAGAAATTGAAGCATTATTAGATAAAAAAATTAATTAGACCTTTTAAATTCCCTATAAGTTGTACAACATTATATGTCATGAAATAGACGGAGAAGGAAAGAGAAGTCCCTAAATTCGTTATTAATTACAAGCCTCTTAATAAAGTTTTGTAATGGATTGGATACCCAATTCCTCTGAGCGGATTTCTTTGGAATTTTAAGCAAAGCAAAATATATTCAAAATTTGATATGAAAAAGTGGATTTCGGCAAATCCAAATAGAAGAAAATGACGATATAAACCACTTTTAATGTCCCGCTTGGAAAGTATGAGTTAAATGTTATGCTTTTTGGACTCAAAATTGCCCCTTTAGAATTCCAAAATATCATGAATGATAATTTTTGTCCATGCACTCAAAAAATTACATCTATATTAATGATGTATTGATATTTTCAAATTCAATATATCAAATATTTCAAATACCTAAATACTTCTTTACATATTATTATCAAAATGAATGGTATAGTCGTGTCATTTTCAAAAAATAAAATTACGCCAAACTAGGATAAGATCTTTAAGATATGATATTTTTACCAAGGTACTATAAACCTATCAATAGAGCAGAAATAAAGTTTGCTGCACATTTGCCAAATCTAAATAAAATATAAAAATTAACTTCAAAGTTTTCTTGGATAGTATGACACTATATTGTAGAATTTTTCCCAATTTAAGGCGACATTGTTTTGTGTCTCATACAAGATTACAAAAAATCCTTCCGCGTGATCAGGCAAAACATACTCAAACTATTAAGGTATTAAAGGAAAAGCTAAATCCCTCCTATGTCTAAGACTTCCACTATTAAGGGCATTGTAGAAGATTTTATGCGGGATAGTTGAAACAGATGCTTTGATATAGATGATACGGAGAAATAATTAAGCAAAGACTCTGCGATAATAAAAAGGAAACAAATGATTAGGTCCCATTCAGGCATGTGGCTTGGAACTCAAAAAAAATTACTCTACCATTTTTTTTTTATTGTACTTTGAATTTCAAAATTTGAAGATGATTATATAACAAAACCTTTTACTACGAATAGACTTTAAGTCTGCGAAGGAATATTGCAAAAAGGTATTCAAAATATTGTTTTAAAATTTTTTTTGCTAGATGGCAAGGTACTTTTCCTTTTTGACTTTCAAAGAGAATATATAAAAAGGAGAAGATAATTCTCTTCCAAATTTTCTAGCAAGATAATTCTTACAAAGGTAAAGAAGATCTTAATTGAGTTTAAATTTCCATGAACAAATTAAATCAATACAACGATAAAGGCAAAGATATTCAAAAGTCAGAGGATTTCATCTCATCAGAGGATTCGAAAGCTCCGGTATACGAAAGACGAGTCACCTATATCTGAAAATTTTAGGTACTTCAGACTCGCATGCTCGAACCCATTCACAAGCCGTGAAATATCCAGCTCAAGCCTCAACTTCAAATTCAAACACTCAAAACAATCAAAATCCAAACACAGACGCTCGCAGCTATATTACCAAAACTAGTAGAGAACATATGTTTCTTACTCGCTTCAAAGAACCTCCAAATTTCCGCGAAATTATCAAATTTACTAGTACTCTTTCTTCCTATGAACTATCACTACAAACTAGGAACCCCATAAAAACCCTCATACAAAACTTAGGCTACAGGCCCACACTCATCGATACCAAATCACCAGAAACTGAACATACTGAAAGAGCCTCAATCACAATATATTCAAAATGCAAACCAAGAAACTCATCACCCAGTCAAAATGGGTATCTGTTTATGCTCTTAGTAAATTCCCAGTTTCATTTCATCCGCAAGAGTAGAAGCATCCGTGTTTTATCAGTTTCTTTATCTCCCATATGTTCGTCCGCTATCTTCCTTTTTGGTTCTACGAAGGAAGCGATATTATTTTGGGAGTACTCACCAATTTGGCAAGGATAAGTCAAAAAATCTTATGACTTCTACTCCGCACATATACATAATAGAACTCCATATTCCACGGAAATATTATTTCACCATGAATTTGTATTCAATGGATACATAAGTTGGGCTTACATTATCGTTCAACAGTATCTCACCTCCATATCTCATGTCACAGAGTTCAAGATTAAATTGTGCAAAAAGTTCACTATAGAAAATTTCTGCTCCTTCAAATTAGTTCAAAGCTCATAAGTGTCTATGACCAATCAGCTAGTCAAAGCAGTGAATGATGTTTCAAGACGACCCTAACTCCAAGAAAAGCCAAAGAAATTAAGAAACATGATAAAAATATACTTTTGTGATTGAGCTTCTCAAACAAGAAATCAAGTTATTCAAAAGAAAGACACAACTTCTATGGCTGAATCATCAGTTCACTCTTCTTCAAATCATACGCTTGGAGTGACATTGTCCCTAAGATCCATATATGCATTCCAAATGTGAAAATGTAAATATAAAGATAAAAAGCCTCTATGCCCCACCTGACAAAAAATATTAACAAAATGATAAGTAAAAAGATCCCGCTAAGTATTTTTTCACTTAGGAAAACATTAGGGCCAAATTTTTACGACACCTTTTCTGCAGGTTCAACCCCCCAAATGGTGTTTTTTGACCGTATCAGTTGAAGCAAAAATAGACAGAAACTAGACTGAAGAGTAGATAATTGTCATTTGAAATGGATGCGGCATCATTTAAGCACCGCACCACATATTCATTATCAGAAGAAGCATCAAACAAATGCCAAGCTTATCTCATGACTCATCATTCACCATCACTAATCACTACGACCATAGCGACACCGTCCATACATCAAGAATAACAAATTACTCAAAAGTCAAATCCATGCAACTTTCACAATATATACAAGGCCTTGAGTGCATTAGGGGTACCAACTACAACAACCACAAATATCTACGATAACCACAACAACCTGTGCAAAATCTCAAAGCGTAGCAATACAATATTTTCAAAGTTCTTTCTGTAATATTAAAAATGGTAGAGATAACATTTTCCATTTCACCAGACACCCACACAAAAACTCTGGGGAATGGGTTTACGCCAAAAAGTCAAAAATACTAGTTCTTTTTTTTAAAATTGTTGTACAATTTGTTCCAATCATAAATCAAAGCGAGTTATTTCACCTACATCTCTGAATCAAATTTTATTTTTCCGACAATCTGTTACAAAGGGGGGAGAAAAATACAAAGGCAAAGGTAAAGACTGATTGAAATACATCTATTTTGAAATTAAGTTTGTAAAATACAAAGACAGATTAAAAAGTTTTCATTTTTTGTTTGTAGACACCTGAAGTATATGTGCTTATTAGGGAGGAGTTTAGATCCTCTAACTTCCCCACCCCCTAAAAAATGCCTAGGACAAAGGAACAGGTATTCCCTTTTTATGACCTCCCATTGATTTGGGAATAAAATTTGGTGGAAACTATCCTCTCCAAGTGCTTTCTAAGGGGTTCGTACCGGGCCGGCCCGACATTTCTTTGTAGGCCCATGGGGATAAAAATAATTAGGCCCCTAACGATAATTGGGATGTGAGAAAAAATTGACACCTCGTAATAAGTTTTTTATACAAGAAAACTAAAGTTATTAAAGTTATACGGTCTAACTTTATATTAAAAATTGGAGTATCAACAAACTACGACTTTATTCAAAAAGTGGATCACGAGAGAACAAAAGGGTTTTATTCTGTTCTCTTTATATTGATTATGGTCCCCCCACTAATTTGGAGTGCTAAAAATTAAACGACCTCTTATAAGACCAACTCCAAGAAAAATTAATGTTAAATGAACAAAATCTCTTACAAATTTATTTGTCTTATAGACTTATTTTTAAAAGCGATTTTTATTAATAATGAAAATGTAAACACATAATTACAATATTAATAAAGGAAAAAAACTTGGTTCGCACTTATTTGGACTTATACTTTTATGGGCTATCTTTAATGTTTTCTTGATTATATATTAGGTAATGGAACACATAAATTTTGATATAAATTTGTCTCCACTTAAAAGTATCATAAATAATAATAAAAAATTATTAAAAAACCATGAATTAGATAACTTCAAAATCAAACGAAAAAAGTCCAGTTAAAATCTTTAGAAAGTAAAGCAAAAGATTAAGAAACTAAAACATACTGATGTAAATGAAAGGAAGAAAACGTAAAAAGAAGAAGAAAGAGAAATAGTGAAGGAGGCCCATCAACCATGAGGTCATTGGGAAAAGACATTGGTTGATACGGTACTCGAGTCACAAGCTGTTGTACCCACTCAATCTTATGTTAGCTGAAAACAAGTCTTGCCACTGCTGCTTCACGTCAAAGATTCCAGGGCAAAAAGATTACAGCCTACTTCAATTAGGGGCCCTTTAGCCTTGGGCCCCGGGCGGCCGCCCCACCTGGCCTAACAGCTCCCCGCGTGGCCGGGCCTGGGCTCAGCCATAGGATAGAGCAGGAGTGATCTCAGACATGGATGTATATCACTGGCTTAGTGGAACCAAAGGCGTTGGTTGAGTTCCAAACAACAAGGATATTTTAGAGATCCCCAATATGTTCAGCATTTCACAACACTAAATTCGCCCCCTCTAAATCATACAAAGAGATTCGCAAGAAGGATGAAAAAAGAAGAAAATTTCAAAAATTAATATTATCAACTACCTTATTGTTCCTTTCAATAAAACTTAATTGACATAAATACCACTAACAAATAAGAAATCAATTATTAGCCTAATTAAGTATAATAATTTTAAATTTAGTTTACCTAATTATTGGTTATTTTTTTCTACCTTGATTGTTCCCCCCTAAGATGATCTCTCAACAAAAGTTTGCTTTTTAAATTATAAGTAACTAAAGTTAATCTCGAAACTGTAAGATATATTGAATTCATATAATTTAATATATTAATTTCCTTGATTTAACTAAAATTTCATCGAAATTACTCGAGGCATCGCGTCAACCAACAAGCAGTTCTAAATTAATTAAAAAGATAAAAAGGGCTACCATAGTAAATAAAAGAGCTTTACCATTATAGATCTTGGAATGGTTATGTCTTCATATTCTTCAACCATGCTTATT
>CANSGD010000905.1:600000-886056 GCA_947645195.1 Patellifolia procumbens
TGGGCAATCCAATAAGTTTGGTGTCCCACCCCTCTTCCCTTACAGTATAGAGATATGCTTCACATATGAGCTGGATTTCAGCATTTGACCTGAGAAAAAAGAATCCAACATTCTAATTTTTCAAACTTGGTCTCAAAGATCTGATTTTTGGATCTTATATCTCTTTCAATTATTCTGGAAAGGATAATTGATATTCATGAGTTTGAAACCTTGAATGCACCGGTTTAATCTGTTCATAGAATTCTTTTGGTACACGGTTGTTACTCTTTTGGTGTGGAAGAGAAAACTCTAAGCACTTTTTAAAATAAGAAAAGAAATTACTTTGTATATTTTTATTTTGTCCATAAAAATCCTTTTGGGATACATCTGTCACTCTTTTGGGCTGAAAGAGCGAATGCCTACACACTTTTTTGGTATAAAAAAAAAACTTCGTATATTATTTGTTGTGGCAGATGTAGACTATGTAGTTGTTTTAGGCTATTACCTACATTTGGCTACATAGGTTTCTTTCAGAGTGTCTGTTGTCCCCGTAATTCTACTAACTTTGACAAACTATCTCTGTGATAAGAATGTTTTGGTATTATACTTGTGTTTATTTGCTTATAGTTCTATGTAGGTTTTGACCAGTTTCGTTATAATTACCCAAAAACCTTTTCGTTTTGGATCTGGATATCTCAGAAACTTTAATTTCTGGATGTGTAGCTCACATGAAGTGGTTGAAATTTGTGCAATACGTGCAGGCGTCTGAAAGAAACACGACCTAGGCATAAAACAAGAAATAGCACAAGGAGAGACTGGAAAAGCAAGCATAAGTAATAGAAATATAAAATATCAGAAAACAAACAAAAGTTGGTGATAGACTCCTGGTTGAAGTCTGGTCACTGGGTGCTATAGCAGCAGCATAATTGACACCGTGAATCATAACATCCTGGAGAATTTCTAACTGGGGCTGTGTCTTTACTGAGATCTTGAAGTACCAAGTCCTGTATAATCACCTTACACGATGTTTGGGCCTTCCTCTTTTTCTACGAGTAGCATGGAGAGACTGTGAATTATATGTCTATTGTTCTAGCACCAGCCTTCAACAGTTGCTATGGGATGAGAGAAATAAATATAAAGTGCTAAAGCATGTAGCTGCTCACTAGTTGTGATTCTTGTGAATATAGACGAATTGAAACAAACCTGGTTTTCTACAATGCTTCAGAAGTTGGAAGTGTTTCTCGGTTTATCCAAAGGGGACCCAGAAGTCAAGAGGTGCTTAAGTAGGTCCACCGATTTTGGTTTATAAATGATTTGACAATAAAGTGAAACTGAATAATGCTTTCTAGTTATATTTCAACAGGGTTCATGGTTACTTAGATGATTTAGAAATATCTAATGGGTCTGAGTATGTAAAAGAAACAACCTTGGGATGAACCATTCCCTCTGAGAGGAAATGTGACTTGAATAAAAGGTGACTTGAACATTATGACAGTGGTAGGGGTCCAACATAGAGTCTAGATTGATGTAATTTCAGTAGCAAGTAATGATTTGAAATAGGGAAGTGGTTATCAGTCGAGCTTGCTCTACATTCTTTTATGAGTGATGACATTCTTAAGGTTTTGATGATCTGTTTAGAAAGTGTCGTTTACATCTTCAAGTCTCAACTCCATTTATACAACTTATCATTGTGTCACTTTGTTACCATATACTTCATCCGTTTCGCAATACTCGCAACATTAGCATAGTAACCACTATTCATCTATCAATCTTATGTTATGTTTTTTCACAAGTGTATAAAAAAAATATAGCCAAGTGGGATCTTATTTGATTCGTCTTAATGCGCACTATCATTCTATCAACTTTTTATAATTTTTCTTATCAATAATTAGAGATATTAAGGTTCAAAGTATTGTATTGGATAGTGTCCAAACAAGATGCAAAATGAAGGAAGTATTTGGTAGATCATATAATGTTAGCATATGACTGCAGACTGCCAACAAGCTTCTCCTCTTTTGCTCTTCCTGTTATACAAAAGTTAAGTGATCTTTTTGATGCACTTCACCTCCTTGTCATCTATGATATGCCATACAATGTAGCATTTTCATGTCTCCTCCTCCTCCATTATCTTAGCCTAGTTCTTTTTTTTTTTTTTTTTTGGTGCAGAGATCTATTTGGAAGGTGAAGATTGGAATGATGGACTGTTAGCCACAATAAGAGAGAGAGTATGCCATACAGATACATACTATTGTATCTTATCTATAATTCTTTTTTCCGTATCAAAGAAAGAAGTTTTGTAATTTTTTTTTTGACCTCATGTTCTATCAGATTCATGCAATTGGTTGAGGTAGCTCTTTTTTTTTTCTTTTTTAGGTTCACATGGAGGCAGATAGGAAGGCGACAGCAGGGGATTCAAATATGGAGCTAGATTCTCCCTTCCTTGAAAAAATCACTTACAGGGTGGGAAGTAAGGTAAGATCACCCATTGTCTATTCTGTAAAACTTGTCTCATTTTGATTGGGCTGAACTTCAAGTGAAAGTCTTGACTGAACCAAATATAAATGGTTTCGCTCAAAAATTTCATGTGTTAGCATTTCTGCATGGGATTGAGTGACTTGAGGATTGAGAGAGTGCATTAACGTACCCAATCAGTAAAAGAAGGCGAATTCATATGCGGTGAAGAAAGTTGTCACAAATCAACCCTATCTGTCTCATATTCATGTGCATGAGCTGGACACCAGATGCCTTTTACTTGTTAGGCTTGCATATATAAGGTCTTCTACTGCCTGGCTCATGCAAAAATATCTAAGTAAGTAAAATCAAATGTGGGAGATTGAGCAACTCATTCCCGGCAAAATTAATAGCATACGTATGCTCAACATATTTTGTTGTTCTATGCCTTGTGTTCAGGGCCGTCCCATTCATTTTGGAGGCCCTGTGCTAAAAAAATTTCGGGGCCCTTAAAACTAGTACTATTTGTCTAAGTACTGATTGATTTTATAAAAAAAATTCAAAACTACGCAAGTATTGTAGTTTTACAATTATTTTATCCTAGCGTACAATACACGCGACACATACGAGATCGGATATAGATTTAATACGTAAAACGATTAATTGTCAAAATAGTAAAACAGTTAGGATTATTTTTGTTTTGGGTGTCTATTCCCTCCTTCCTTATATAATAAAGATTAGTTTATTAAGAGCCGAACTGTCAAAAAAGGCCAAACTTACAAGAGAATTTAGGCTTTTAGGTCTAGAAGTTAGGAGTAATGGAATATAATATTTTCAAAGAAATTAAAAAAAATGGAAGCAAAGTTGCCAAACAAAATATGCTAATTGGCATAGGAAACAAATAAACCGATTTTGGAAAAATGGGATCAATGCGCCTAAGGATACTCACAGAAGTAAAAGAATCATAAAAGCCCAAAAAGTTAGTTGCCAAAAATCGAACTAGAGACCTCTGAAACATTGATGTTTTAGGCAGGAAGGCATACCACTGAGCCACATGTAACATTGTGACTCACTGCAATCACGAATTGTATATGACGTTTTCCAATTCCCAGGGCCCTGTGCAAATGTTCCTCTTGCGCATCTCAATGGCCGGCTCTGCTTGTGTTTAAGAAACGGAAATATTGAGCTTAGCAAGTGTTGGAAACTTGTTCATATTCATACAGCTCATCTCTTAGGGGGGGGGGTATAAATTTAGTTGAAGTGAGGAAGAAAGGAGTAATGCTATTGTATTACTATTTGCGAGAAGAGGGGGAGAAATAAATACTATAGCAGCTGCAAAATGTTTATCTCTTTGGTCTTTTCTATCAAACGTGACATGTAAAATAAGATCTTTGTGTTTTATCCTTTGTTTGGCGGACTCTTAATATACTGTAGATGATTCAATTCTTTTTCTTTACAAATGATTTGATTTATACGACATTTGATTCTGAGATTGGAGCATAATCTGCTCAACTTGCTATGAATATATTAGTCTTTTTTGGCAAAATGCCACCACTATAGCCTTATGCTGTTCTTGTGGAACTTTTTTCTTCATATGAACCTGCCTAATTTATCAATGCATCTTATTGGTTGTTTGGAGTATTCAATCTGAAACTTATGTGGAATACGTGATCCCTGGTTCCATGAATAAATCTGAAGGGAGTGGGGGACTTGAGCAGGGGTGACAACATGCCGACCCTCACCTTGAGCATTTGCCCAATGTTGCATTGGTCGAAATTGTAAAACTTTGTAAGTTAATTAGTTGCATTGGCTAGAAGTGGAGATGGATTTTTTAATACTGGTTCGTGGATCTTTAAAGTTGGATCCAACAAATCTGGACCATTCCCAAAAAGGATACAGATCTAGTTTTGAGGTCCGAATACGGTTCAGATCCGATATGTGGGTCCGTTTTTATCTTTAAAAAAAGTTTGAATATATGAAAACCATAAATAAGGGCATGTGCGTGTCACCCGTGTGTTTAAATAGGTTTAACAATGATGTTGTAAGTTATCCAATACCAAGCTGACATATCTAGTGACCGAAAATATCTATCTAAGTCATGTGTACACACATTTGAAGAACAGGTTGAGGATCCATGGACCCATCATATCTGGTGCTAGATCCAATAGGATTTGGTCCAAATGCGATCCATTGCCATCTCTAGCTACAAGACATTCTGTCATAAGTTGAAGTTTTTGTTTGATGTTTTTATTGTTAAACTCTCAAAATGCAATTCATATAATTGCGTTGCAGAATGACAATTGGGTAGATTTCATAATTTAAAATAAAATCAAAATTTCAAATGCAGCCATATATTTGAGTGTGGTTTATAGTTGATCTTTGCCTTTTCTGGGCGATTTTTAATTTGATGTTGATACTTGTTATATGCTTCTATCTTAAGTATTATTTCACTTGTTGTACAGGTTATATGCTGTTTGGAAGGAGCAAGAATTGGTATACAGTATGAAACATCTTTTGCTGGTAATTCTAAATGCTCCTGATGCTGTTTGTATCACCATGCAATATAGCTTGTCACATTTTGTACTAAGCGTTGAATCTGCTCTTCTTTTGGACGAACTCTGATGTTGTTTGCCTTTTTCTGGATGTTAAGCCTGATCTACTCGACTCTTTTCCGGGCCCATCATTCTCTCATCGTGTTCCATTCCTTCTTTTTACCCTCTCTTCAGGATTTCTCTTTGAGAAGAGAAAGATTGATCTGACTGATAAAATTTTCACCTATTTTCTGAAGTTGTTTGACTTAATGTTATTGGACAATTTCCCTTGTAGCTGTTGCTGATTTGGTTGTTGTATTATACAATGACTGAACTAAAGATAGTAAAAACAGCAAAAAAAATACTACCTCCGTTCTTTTTTAGTTGCAATGTTTTGACCAAAACTGTGAGAGCTTTTTGGTCAAAACATTGCAACTAAAAAAGAACGGAGGTAGTATGTAGATTTTTTCAGTTTAGTAGTGTTCGGCTCAGTTGTTGTAGTAGTAGTGTTCGGCTCAGTTGTTGTAGTAGAGTGTTCGGCTAAAAACAACTGAATCGAAAGGAAATGAATAGAGAAATGTGAGACTAAAAGTATTGTCTAGAGCTCAATGAGTTGAAGTGAACTGAAAATAAGCAAGGGAGAACACGCCCTTAATGTATAACAACTTGCTAGGTAAGATGATTTGGAATTTATGAAATTGCTAAGTTTTGTTAGGGATACATTTGCATATATCGGGACCTCCTTAGACCTGGTCAACGTGGTAAAATGTTGAGTTGTTGAAGGGGTAGGCTGCATGCATCTGGAGTTATGGACATTCCCTGAGGACTTGTTAGTTGATATAGGGTTCTTCTTGTTAGTTGATGGGTCTTATAAAGCCTAGGGATGTGCAATTGTTGAATTTTAGTCTTCTGAGGCTGTTGAGCAGACAATCGTAGTGATGAAGTTGGAATTCCTTATTTCATCCAGTAGCTGTAGTCTGAGACCTGAGTAGGACTTATCTTCACATGATATTATTAAGGTTTGATCTGTTATTTTTCTCATACCCATCTCTGTTGTTATGCTGTTCATAGGTAAAATCCTAGGTTGAATGCCTTGCTTCATTTTGTTTGTTTTTTGATGCATTATCACCTTAGTAGTTGCTGATGGCTTTTCTGATTGTGGCGTAGCTGTTTTCCAGCCACAAAACTAAGTGACAACACTGTTATCATTTGAAGTTTTAACTTAAAGACATCGGCGTATGCTTTTCTTGTTTTTCTGGGTGAACAAGGTAACATAGATTATTGATCTATGTCTCGCATTTTGAACTATAAGGAGATCAATAATAACTAGAGGTTGAGGAGAGATCCCTAGTTACCTTCATAATAATAATACTACTAGGACAAAGCTTGGTCATAGACCTGCTAGCTGAATTTTGTTCAGTCCAACGTGGATAAGCTTCATTTCCCGGAAAGTCTGGCAGATTTCCCTACAAATCAATCAACAGATTATAGTACTGATCAACTGTTAGTTCTGTTTGATGGAGTAGACCCATAGCCATTTTACAATCTGAAAATACAATGAGGTGTTTACTTTTTTCGTTTGGCCAAGAAACATGGTAGTATAAGTGGCTTTGTGTGTAACACGTGTTCTTAAGCCACGGGTTCGGGGGGAATCAAGAGGTGAAGTGTTTTATTGGGGGAATCCCTCGGGACTATTAATTGAACAAACTTCAGATTACATGCACTGCATCTCTCGTAACCAGATTACACCTGGCGCATATTGGACAATGAACAATTCTGCCGAAGCTTAAAGTGGGGGGAGCCTATCTTTCCGTACCAGCCACATGAACATCTTTAGTTTTGGTAGGGTATCTTATCTAGATCCTTAGTAAGTTATTTCTACGGGCAGCCCTCTGGTTTCTACCTCAAATGTTAGCATCGAGAAACCTAAAATGAAGTGTCCGGATAGCATAAGTAACATAGGGAATGGGACAAAGGTAGACCTAGGTCCAAGCCTATGTCTTTATTCTCACTCACTTTCAAGCATTTTTTTAGGAGGGTTCTCTAGCGGTATGGAGTGTTCTTTTAGAAAATTAGACAACTTTTCTCATCATTTATTTTTGCATCGAGATTTGACAAAAACTTTAGGGATGTGGTGAATGGTGAATGCAGTTGATTCACCTACCCTACCAAAAATAAGTAGCGAATATGAAAACACGAGATAAGACATTAGCACCTTCTCTTTACCTAATCTAAATGGAGTCCATTTCTTTGCCTCACATGCCTCGTTAAGGAAAGCATGTAGAAAACAAGGACACTTCAAAGAGGTAGATGTTGCAACGAGTAAGGGGCGGAGGGAGTAGGCATGAGATGCTTCGGATTTCGAAGGCATGCTATCATAGCTGAAAAGGCATGTTGCAGTTCACATCTCAAAGAGGTAGATGTTGCTAACTTGCCATTTTTTCAGGGACCGAGGGAGTTGATGACAAATGTGATCTATCAGTGGACCCTGAGATGTTCTGTACTTCGGAAGCCAAGCTACTATAGCTGGAAAATATCTGTACAGATGAAAATGTCGCAAGATATGATGAAAAAAGTCTTGTCTATTTGCAAAGCTTGATATTTGACATAGATATGAAAATGCTCTTTGTTTTCCTTTCTGAGTCTTGTATGTTGGATTTATCCTTTGGGCTATCTTGTTTTTGTTGGGATCATATTCTTTCTGGGGATAGTTTAGATCCCTGACACAAAGAGTATATTAAAGATTTTTTACAAATACATCTTGATTATGTGTTTTTTTTTTTGGGGGGGGGGGGAGGGGGATATTACATGGTTTTATGAAGCATTGTTCAAAAAGTATGTGATTTGAAAGTTTATGTGATATGTTTCATTATGTCAATGCATATATAATTTAGGCAAAGGTATAAGCTCCTTGCTTGCCTTGTCAAGCTCTGCCTCTTGCCTTATATCTAGACCCCATGAAATATTTTAGAGAAATTTGAATGTTGTTTCACTATTCTGTCTCTGTAATGAGCAGGAGAGCCATGTGAACTGTATCACTGTGTGCTCGAGAGCAAGTCATTTCTGGAGAAGATGACGGTTTTAGAGCATACAATTCCTTTCTTTCTGCCTATACGAGAAGCTGAAAATGATCTTCTCTCATCCAATGCAATGGTGAGGTTAGTTGCCTTATTGTACGTACTTGCATTGTAGTTCCGTAGCTTATGCGTGGTCTAAAAAGAACATTGTATTTCCTGTTTCAGAAATTCATAGATCATGTTGGGGAATTGTTGCAGGCATATGTGGATAGGCGGGAGCAGGTATGATAATACTACCTTGTTCCTCTGTGTAATAGGGCATCTCCTGATTTAAAAAGGAGGTAGCGATATGTTACTCTTTTGCTAAATAATCAGTCAAGCCTTCGCTGCTTTACTTCGTAATAAATAGGAAGCTAGTAGCAAGAAAAAATGATTCAGATTATAGTAAGTTCATTGAAAAGTGGATAGTCCTTAAACTCTTGAAAATTAACGGTTATAGTTTATTGATTACTCTGATCCATCAACACAACCGAGTTTTACTGGCTAAATGGCTGTATTTTCCCTTATTTCCTAAGGTGCTGCTGGCTAAGTTTCTAAACAAGCCATATCCTTAAAATAGCTATATGTGTAGTAACTCTTTTGAATTGGTCTATACAGGAAGCTGTAGAAAATGCACAAGTATTTTTCTCTCTCTACTTTTTTGTTATTCTCTATGTAACTAATTTTGATATGTTGGGCTAAGAAGGTTCTGTGCTTTAGGTGGGTTGTGGGTATCTGGCTGGAAGTTCTGCAGATGTGAGATTTAGAAAGTATCCATATGATGTGCAGGACACATGAGGTTTTATAGGCTTGTTTTTAATATCAGAAAGTTAAATCTTTATCTGTTCTTGAGAGAGCTTGAGAGCATATTTGTTGTTATCAGAGATAGACGTGTGCTATCTCATGTGTGTTATCAGTTAGAGGTGTGGCCGTTTGGTGAAACCCTTTTCTTGGATTGGTTATGTGTAATTTTCTAAGGTGGTACTCTGTGTACCCTTGACCTGAATTTGAAACCTGCATCAATTGTCGGTATATTCATTCTGAAATGGACTTTTTCTTTTGAAGTTTTGTTAAAGCTAGGTGAGGCGAGAATGGTGATGTTATAGAGGTTGCAATCGGGTCATTTAGGTCGGGTATTTGTCTGGTCGGTTCTGTTACTTCAGGACGATTAGGGTCAGGGTGCTTCAGGCCAAGCCAATATTTAATTTAAAATAATATAACTAAAATAAGGTGCTTTGAGTCAATAATTACAAATAGTACTAGATATGAGATTATATGAAAGTAAATACCAAATTGGAGAATTTGATTAATTTTGTGTTAGGGACTCATAGTTTACGGCATAATTCGACTCATTTTGGGTCGGGTCAAATTCGGGTCTGCCTGGTTCGGGCCAGTTCACTTCAAGTCCCTGATCGCTCAGGTCTAGTGGGTAAGATATATTGTTGTTAAGATGAGGAAACTTCTTACTCTCTTCATACTCGATATCGAAGAAATTCCTGAAAGTTTATAGGTTGAGGAACAATTAATAAGTCTTTGCAGGCATTGCAGCTAAATTTGAAGTTCTTTTGTGAATTGTGACGTTGTAGCTTTGAAGTGAGACTATTGTCTAGGTAGAGACTAGAGAGGTAATAGCTTTGTATACATATATTTCTAGTAGCTTCATGAGGAACTATCCGGCTTAACACATTGTTTGGATAAGAGGAAATGGAAGGAAAGGAAGAGAACAAAAAGGGAGGGGACAATTTCACTTGTTTGGATAGATGGCTGGGTGAGGGAAGGGGAGGGAGAGGGAGTCCCTCCTTCTTTAGTAAGCATAATCCCTCCAAAATTGGAAAATTTGGAGGGAAAATGGACCTCACCTTTCCCCTCCCTTTCTCTTCCGCCCCCTTCCTTTCCCTCCTTCTTTTCTATCCAAATAAAGCGTAAAGATATTATGCGCTTGAGAGTTGGATATTCTGAGTTGTACACTCTGAAATGGAATCCAATTGGAGTCTCCTAGAAAAGATAGTTTTTGAGTGACAATAGGTTGTCACTATCACACTACTCTGACCTCCAAATGTCCTGTGAAGTTTGTTTTTTGTTGTAGGGTGGAATCCTCGTATTATCCCTTATATGGATATATGGCATGAACATACAGTCAGTAGGGAAGGAGGGCATTAACTTCTGAAAGTTGGCTTTCATAAGGATGGATATGAGTGAGAATGTAAGCGCACCTGCGTTTTAGATCATTAGGAATCATTGGGAACAATTATGGTCACTGAATTCTGCATTCCTGCTTTCTAAGGCCCTGTTCTCGTCAACTGAATTTTGCTGAACTGAACTTATTATTACTGAACTGAACTTATTGGTACTGAATTGAACTTAATATTACTGAATTGAACTTATTACTACTGAATTGAACTTATTTTTACTGAACTGAACTTATTTTTATTGATTCATGTTGTTATTTCTTCTTTGCAGTACTGATTTTTACTGAAGTGAACTTATCATTACTGAACTGAACTTATTGGTACTAAACTGACTTATTGGTACTGAACTGAACTTGTTAATACTGAACTGAACTTGTTAGTACTGAATTGAACATAATTTTACTGAAACTTATTAAAATAAGTTGACGAGAATAGGGCCTCAGTAGATTGCATGCTTCTATGAGGCTTATTAGAGTCATAGGTTGTCATGTTACCCAGATTCAGGCCTTGTCTACACAATCATGAAAACCATTATAAATTACTACTGACTAGGGAAATCTTATAAGTTACTACTAATTATGTGGCTTTCTGATTGTCTCACAGGTCCGCCTCATGAAAGAGTTATATGGGAACCAAATTGGAGATCTTTATCATAGTCTTCCCTACCATATGATCGAATTTGTGCTGGAGGATTTTGATTGGTAAGTGAATTTAGAGTCCCCTTGATAGAAGAATGTTAGTCAGGTGCTGTAACATTGTAAGCGACTATGGATCAGAGATAAATTGATTCTGATGCACCTCTTGGCAGTACACTGATGCTAGTAATTTAGTAGCTTAGTTTGAAGCTGCATATCTAACTATAGATGCTGAACTACCATAAGATAGAGAGGAAAGATTGCATTCTCCACTTTATAGCTGTGGTAGACGTTTCAAAATGAATAATGTTTTTCTGAAGTTACCGTTTCTTTCATACTTTTTATTCCAGAAGGAGAAACGTATGGCATGCCATGGAACTATGGAAGGCTGGAACTTTTAAGTCCTAGCCGTCTTGCTTTAACTGCATGATTGCTTTCATTCACAATGATTTTTTCTCGCCATGTTACATGGTTTTGCTGCACAAAATTTGCTCGTGGCTTCATAGTTGCGGGGACATTGGTAATTAATGATGGGAGTTAATTTTCTCAAGTTTTGATTGTTTGACCATGTTAACTGTTATGTGCATCTAAATAATTATGAGGTAGTTGTTATCTTGCTGATTGTCATTATTCTGACTACCTTAGTATGATTGTGCATTTCCTCTCAGCACCAGGATCACTATCAGTCTTAAATATGCAGATTTGGTGTCTGTTCTTCCAACCAGAGTCAGAGTCATGGCTTGGCCGTTAAACTCTTCCAAGAAGGGCCTTACTCCGATGCTGATGAGCAAGAAAGGAGCTGGAGCATTGCCAAATCATCTTATTCCCACACGCCTATCTTATGCAGAAGATGCCCTGCGAATTTTGACTTTACCTGAAGGTAATAATTTAGGTTTTAAACCGAGTGAGTTAATCACAAGTCCATTCAGTTTGAGACGGATGCAAGATGGTTATGTTTTTACAGTACAGGTTCCAACCTCTGAATCAATATACGCTACCGTTAACTACTCCCTGCGTCCGAAATTATAGTCAGATCGTTCCAACCTCTCTCAGCGAATGATATACCATGAATTCATTTAATACCCTTTAGAATATTTGTCTCCTCACCTTCCTATCTCTATCCCCTGGTCATCTAACCTTGTTCTATTTCTAGTATAAGAAATGTGGCAAAAATTTCCAGTCATCCTAAAACGGTATACTACCTCCATTATTTTTGACGGTACACCTGTACCATATTCTTTCGCGGGATATTTAGAATTAGTTGTATTGTTTCCTCTTTGGGAAAGGTTTTCTCCGCACTCATCAACCAAATCATCATGTCATTACTGATACTGATATCCTTCCTCATGTTTTGCTTTCCCATTTTCCTAAACAAAATCTTTTTCCTGTAAGAAGTGTGTGTCATATATATGGTTTTGTAAAGAGGTCACATTCATCATACTCTTATACTAGCTATTGGCATCCCTGTCATGACCATGTATGTTTTCCTGTCTTTTGTTGTTGTCTTCAGCTTTTGCAGAAATGGTATTGAACTTGCCACATGCACTCCAGCAGATATTCCCTTCGTAGATATCAGTCGAGTTGTTTAAAGTCTCTGATGTAAAAAGCTAGAGGCATAGGAGGAGTTGTACCCAAAAAATGTGTTAACGCGCTGCCATGTATAAAATATCAAGTTTGTGTGATTACTGATTAGTGTCTGGCCGTTGTTTCAGAATAATGATTTATGGTAATTGCATTCACCTCGTGTAATTGAGCCATTCATGTTTTTTCCTGATTTTAGAAACTTGTAAAGCTTTTACAGTAATGTCTAATATCAGTGATTTCTATATAATTGGTTTGATCCGGTTTCTTTCTGCTGTTTGTGTACTTCAAAATGGAACACTTGTAGTTAGCAATGGGGGAATCTGTTTTCTTGCAACAAAAGGCCCTGCCTCCGATAGCAGTGTATCGTTAATTCTTTATAGTGATGGTTTACAGAAGTCTTGATCTGCATAACATTTTCTTGAGGCCTTTACATAGAGTTTGGCTAAACTAGGATCCTTATTTAACCACACAAAAGATAAGTGAAAATTATTAGCTGTCACACGTTTGGTTATTTCCCCCTGGAAATAAATAAAAATCTGATATTATGATCGTTGTTTAAAACAACCTTCTTTAATGTCATGTAGCACACTAGTAATTGAGATTCAATCGGATATGATCTTGGCCAATCTTATTCATCCTTATCTAATGTTTGTTTTGTTACTTAATTGGAACTCTCCCTTTATTGAGTTTTGCTCATATTGAGTATTTATATGAGCAACGTATAAGAATATAGGCTTTAAAAGTAAAGTGTTCATCTTATGTCCAAGATAAAAAATGTAATCCTTCTATGTCGAAGTCCAATTATAGTTTGCTCATTTGTATATTTATTTATTTGCAGCTAGTCGTAAAAATTTACTTATGTAAGCTAAGCTAAGTACTTGCTAGAAATATATTTT
Organism: Patellifolia procumbens; assembly: GCA_947645195.1. Lineage (NCBI taxonomy): Eukaryota > Viridiplantae > Streptophyta > Magnoliopsida > Caryophyllales > Amaranthaceae > Patellifolia > Patellifolia procumbens. The sequence continues at coordinate 613,322 of CANSGD010000905.1, forward strand.
TAGTTTGTCTTAATTGTAAATTTCCCTTTTAATTTTCACTTAAATTAAAATGTGATCGCAACAAGTGAGAATTTAGTTTGTTGTGATTATGAACTTCCATCATTATTTTAGGTAACAAGTAGTTTTGCTAATATAATTGTAGAATGGTATATAAGAGTTCTAATTATGTCTATATTATCGTATTTCGTGAAAAATCAAAAATGAAAACTTTTGTTGGAGTTATTAATAATTCCAAGTTATTTGTGCTTCAAAAGATCAATTCCATATTGTCTATAGATGTTTTATTGTCTTTATTTATGGGCACCTTTTTTCAAAGGTTCAATATCTCCTATTTGGTCCCATATCACCCATTTGGTCCCATATCACCCATTTCACAACTCTTGTATTTCTTTATATTTGCTTTCATCCCTTGAGTGTTAGTTTGGAGACTAGAGACTATACTCTAGTAACCACCACACACATGCATGAACCGTGGGTGTGTGGCGTTGGCGCGACGCGGGTGGTGTGGGTGTGTATTTTTTCCGACCCGTCTCATTTTATTTGGGTCAAACGGTTACTTTGTGTTTTATAAACCGTTGCAGTATTATTGCGTGATTAAGGGTCGTAATCTTCGCTTCCTTGATTACAACCACGATTTCTGGTAACTGCCATTTTGGGGGGGCAGATTTCGGAGCCTATTAAAAGCTGCTTTCTCTTCATTTCTGAGACACATAAATTCATTCTATACACAAAAACGCTCCTTCTTCTTCCTTATTTTCTGGGTAGTATTCTAAAGAGTTCTCATCTGTTTCTTTGTCGACACCATTGAAGCAAAGGTCGTGTAACCCTGGGAGTTGTTTGCTAAGAGTCCGTGCGTTCATAAGCGGGGCAAATACAACTTTAGGGCAGTGATTCTTCACACCACGACTTTCAATTAAGTTGTTCCAATTAATACCAGTATACTCTCTAACAACTTTATCACTATTTTTGTTTTCCAACTCAATATATTATGTAGAAAAGTACTATTAAGATTAAGTTATAAGGATCATATATAATCCATTATAATAAAAAAAGAAATAGTACTAAAAAGATTGGTGCAGCAAAATCATTTTGGCCACGTGTCATCACCAGATGAATCCAAAGCAAACCTTGATCTCTCATTCATTCTTGCCTTTTACTTGCCACGTGTCAGCCTAATATGTTTTACCTTTTTTAAAATTGCATAAAATCATCCTAAAAATTACGTGTAACAATGTTGTTAATATGCATTTTACCTTTTTAAAATTCCGGCCAATTGACAAGTTCCCTTAATTATAGGAGTATAAATTTCCGGAAATATTAACCTTCATATATGCCTAAATTAGTGTTTGACTTTAAGTAAGAATAAAAATTTAATTCAATTTACACTTTACGTAAAAGCAATTCAAAAAAATAAAATTCACATCCTAATTCTATTCCTAAATTAGTGCAGTACCCAAAATCACGTTTGATTTGATTGCTTGAATTTAGGAATTAATATTATTCCTATATTTTTCCTAAATAACATTGATTTAAGAACCAACCAATTATAAGTATCATATACTATTTTGGAAAGTCCAAAATAACATTCCTATATTATTCCTAAATAACATTGCTTTAAGAATTAAAAGATTCAAGCATCATAGGCAATATAAAAGTGCCGAAATTAAGAATGACTGCTTTAACATTCCTATATTATTTAGGAAGATTTATAAGAATTAAAAGATTTAAATATCATATACTCCCTCCGTTCCTAAATGTTCTACCCATTTCAGTTTTGCACGCATGCCAGCGCACGTTTAATTTTGATCATATATTTAATTATACATTAGCAAAAATTAGATATTCTTGTAGTGCTCATCGAGACGAATCAAACGAGACCCCACATGACTATATTTTGACTTATATATTAAGAGATATTTAAAAGATTCTCTCATGTTGTGAATAGTGTCAAGATTCCAAATGTATACAACATTTAGGAAAGGAGGGAGTATTATTTTGGATAGTCCAAAATAACATTCCTATATTATTCCTAAATAACATTGCTTTAAGAATTAAAAGAATCAAGCATCATATACCTAAATTAAAGTGCCGAAATTAAGGAATGATTGCTTTAATAATTACCCACTTAATCTATTCCTAAATTATTATTCCATATAGTTATAATATCAATAAATATTAGTTGCCGAAATTAACATTCATATAGTATTTTCGAACAACCTATGAAATCATATAAATTCAAATCAGGTTAACATTTAATTCAAACATTCACCACAACATTGTCTCAAGAATTATATCATCCAATATTTTTCTCTCCAAGTTTATGGCAACCACACTAAACATCATGACTCCAGAAGTTGTTCAGATCAACTCTTTGACACTTAAATCTTCATCACTACTATCTTAGTTAGGATAATAAGGCTTTGGGAAGAACAATGCTATCGAATTTGGTGGAGATCCGTACCGTAGAAATGATTTTGGTTTATGAGAATGTAACGTTTGCCCATAGTGTTATTTATTGGAATATTATTTATTTGAAGGCTTTCGGAATATATCCCTTATAATTTGGATTGCCCATAGTCCTTTGTAATTGTATCTATCAATTATTATTTTTTTTTTCTCCGTTTAGTAACGATTGTTTTCTTTGAATTTTGTAGGGAGACAAGATTGGAGCCACTTTACCTAAGGAGTATATACTTACATTAGGTCCTTTGCTTAAAGAAGGGCAAATTAATAGGATTCAGAATTTTACTATTGTGAGCAAGATGATGGTGTCAAACCAACTACATCCCTTTATAGAATAATCTTCAACGAGTCAACCGTTGTTGAGAACATGAAATCTGGGGATTTGCCCTATTATGGATTCTTCTTTTATTCATATCCCCTTATGCTTTCAAGTGATTTCGAGACATCTCATTTACTAGGTATAGATTTGTTATTTTATTCATATCCCCTTTTATTTGTTATCATTTCAAAATTATTGCATAATAATAAAATCATTGTGATTTTCTTCTTTTAAATTAGGTTATTCCTTGATTTCAGTAGATTTTCTTCTTTTAAAAAGATTTTGATTACTAAATTCTACTTAATCTTAATTTTGATTACTACAGATTTTCTTCTTTTGAAATAGGAATTAATTTTGGAGTTACAGTAAATGGGACAAACAAAAAGATACAGAGGGAGTATATCTTGACTGATCTTGATCTAAAAACATAGCATATAAATAATCTGACTTTGGGATATTTGAGGATTTAGGCAAAAAATTTAGCATATCAGTCATTATTATAGGCAAATAAGATAATTTGATTTTTTAAATAATATTTTTTTTATTGGCGTATATGTTTCTAAAAAATAATATTTCAAAATAATGTAACAAAAATTCCCATTGCTGTCAAAATATATTTGAAATGTAGAATATACAATTTAATTGGTAATTGAAATAGGATATATAGATTTTGTATTAGTTTATTTTAGGATATTTAGTTATTTTTTAGGAGACTAACTGATATAATTTTTTAAAGTTATCAAATGGCTCTATGCAAATCATATGATATTTACTTATTTAGGAATTTTTTTAAAATAACCTCACTTTCTATATATTTTTAAACACGGTTTTAAAACTCACTCTTTAGGATATTATAGCGTATCAGTTGTATTATAGGCAAATAAGATACTCTCACTTTTTCAATTAGGATATAAAGATTTTATATCATTTTCTTACAGAATATTTAGCTGATTTTTAGGAAGCTATCTAACTTTATTTTTCAGGACATCAAATATTTTTAGGCAATTTGTATTATAAGTAACATAAAATTCAGCTAAATGACATAATTTTCAGGATGTCAAACAATTTTAGGCAATATTGTTATATAGATAATTTAACTTATTTTTAGGAGGTTAAATTATATCATATTAGACAGAATCTGCAATTTTTTTTAAATATCAAAAATTGTTAGCGAAAAATATCTAACCTTCCATAATTAATCTTTCCTAAACATCTCTAATACCTTTATTTCTAAATAATTACTAACCTTTTGAGATCATTTATAAATTTCTGATAATAACATTTTATTAGGTTTTAAAAAAAAGATGAGCTAATAAATAATCATCAATATGCATATCAATTATAAGGTTCTCCTGAAAACTTTGAATTCGAATATATATAATAAAGATAAGAATATCATTAACATTATTTGAATTTTTTTTAATTCTAATTTTTCAGTCAAACTTTCTTTTCGATTTTTTTTGGCATTTAAGTTATATCTTGGGAATCTTGCAAATTATCACTGTATAGTCATCATCATGGCTAGACCAATATATATATATATATATATATTATTCTCCGTACTATTTTTTATTTTTTGCAACCAAGCAATCAAACGATAAGGAAAATACAAATATCCCAATTCTGGTTGTCATTCAATCTGGAAAAAGAATATTATACCAATGTACTAAAGTATGTGTATCTGATGTGTACCTTTTTGTAAGAGAAAATCGTGTATCTAATTTCTGTTATGCTACAAAATTGTTTGTAAGCTCTAATATCTCTTAAATCGATGAACTTAACGCAAGTACATTTGTCTAAATATTTGGTTGTGCATTATTCACGATGTAGAGTCTCATTTTTTTTTCATTTCACAACAACATTTTACATCCAATTTAATATTATTTTTCATTTCAAGTGAATTTATTATAAAGAAAGAAAGAGGGAAGAGTTGTAGAAAAGTGTGAGGGAACGATATGATCTTTCGAATGACAAACATAGAGGAATGAGAGCTAAGAGAGACAAAGAGAGGGAGGAAGAATCGATGAAATGAGGATTTCTGAAAAGGTCTAGAAGCAAAAGGAACGAAATTTGGTGAAGGTGAGAATGAGAAAAGGAGACATGTAATACTAAAGTTAGACTTAGGACTAATGAAAATAATACTTACGAATATATAAATTGTATGTTGATGTTTGTCATTTCGAATTTGTGCGTATTATGGTATAATCTTATCCTAATTTTTACTCTGTTAATTTTTATCTGTTATATTGATGTTTCATCACTATTGATATACAATTTATTCGAACTTATTCCTACTTTTCTATAAAAGCAAAGTATATGTATCTTTTTTTTATATGTTAAATGTGTTTCATACTATTCATATACATTTTGTAGCAACTTTTGTTTTATCATTGTATAAAAGACAATGTTAAAATATTATAGAAATTTTCTTTTACATATATAAAATATAGGTATTTGATAAATTACTTTATGTTAAAGTACTATCAGACTATTATTATGTTTATTTAGTTTTTTTTTGTATACATATTGTTGGTATAATATATTTAGATACAATTAACAATTGTTTTAAAAAATATTATATTCTTAGTTAAAAAAAGTATAACCTTATATTTATATTTTAGTGTTTGGTATATATATTGTTGATATATATTTGTTTGATTGATATTTATCTAATTATGTGTGCATGTTATGTATATCCTCCGAAATTTTAATGTCCTTTTCACATTGTAGATTAATAAAATCCAAAATAGTACGAATATAACTTAAATAATATTGATATATGATAATAATGCATCCGTAAAATTGTTCACATAAAATAATTTTATTATGTAGTTTAATTTTAAAATATTATATAAACCAACAAAAAATTCCGTGCATTCTTGCACGGGCCTAAAAACTAGTTAAGAACAGTAGGGCAGAATGTTTGATGTAAAACCAAAAAACTGGGCTGTACAACGTCAACGTGTCATTATATATTACCATTTTGCAAACACTTTCTTTGTTATGCGCCTAATATGCCACCAAAATGCAAATTTTCTTACATAGTTTATAAGGCAATTTAATCAAGTGATCCATCTGTATTCAACTAGTATAGCACCACCGCGCCTCCAACTAAGCAAAATAATAAAGCTAACGAGAATTGCTAAACATTAAAATACTTATATAGTTTAAGACATGGAGTCCACTTTTGGACTGTTAAGGTCTAACTGATAGTAATTGTATCAAATTATCAATTGTACAAAGACATTCCTCTGTTAATTAGTTAGCAAATAGCATGCATTTTAGATTAGGTAAGTGAATATCTTTTTCTTAATAATTTTTATATCTGATAACCGATCACTATCTTTTATGCTATTAAGAATTTAAGGGATCCAGTCTGTTTACCTAGTATATCACGCTTCTAAAACTACGTGTTGAAAAACTTAGTAGGACTTAAAAGAGAGACAAACTAAGTATATTTTGTTGGTACTAAGTATTTTTACAACATATTTCTAGTTCTAATTAAACACTTTACAACATTAAATTAAATTTGGTTTTACAAAGGTTTTTGATACAATATTAAATTTTATCCTATTTATGTTGTTGTGTTCTTTTCACATTAAGAAAATAAATTCATGAGTTTAAAAAAATTAAGTTAAATAGATTTCAATTATCATAAATCAGCTCTAATAAATTTGAAACTATCCATAAATTTAGATAAATTAAAATAAATTTAGATTGATTTCGGTAAAATAATTCCAGCGCAATTTGTTCTTTCTCTATGGAATTACTAGAACATGTGATGAGGAGAATAATTTTGCCAAAAAGAACTCTCCCAATTTTTATTTTTTTTTCAAGATTTTCCCCTTTTCCCCTAATTATCATACATGCATAATTTTCAGTGCATGTATCATCAGCAATTCAGCATCCCACTTTTTGTCCTTTTTACATATTTTTTTTCAAAAACAAAATTACTTTCCTTGGATGTTCTGTTGAGTGCACTTCTATACAACCCAGAAAAAAGGAATCAAATGTCTTTTTGAGCTATATCAAGAACAACATTTCTGGGATAATTTTGTTCCATTTAATGCTTTCATTTCATCTACTTTCTTCTATTTATATCTTACTCAGTAGCTTTTGATGTTCATGCTATAGTGAAAAAAATGGAGAAGAATTGCATATTCTCTCTATTAATCACAGGATTAATCTTCCTAATTTTATCTCCTAATCACTGTTCTGCTCAGTTAAAACGTGATTATTACCGCGATTCGTGCCCAAATGTTGAGTCAATTGTACAAAATGCTGTGAAGAAGAAGCTCCAGGAGACTTTTGTTACTGGTCCTGCCACTCTTAGACTCTTCTTCCATGACTGCTTCATAAAGGTGGGTTATTATTATGTATTTTAGCCAAAATTTATTTGTTTAGATTAGGTGAGACTTAATGTTTAATGAATAAACTTTGAGTAATTTGGTTGTATACTAATATGATTTTGTTGCATGCATGTTATGACATTTGTGTGTATAAAAGGGATGTGATGCTTCTGTAATACTAGCATCTCCTAGTGGTAATGCTGAGAAAGATGCTCAGGATGATCTATCACTCGCTGGAGACGGTTTCGACACCGTGATAAGAGCGAAAGCCGCCGTTGAAAGTGTGCCGGGGTGTAAGCACAAGGTTTCTTGTGCTGATATATTGGCCTTGGCAACCAGGGATGTCATAGTTCTGGTATGTGAACTAAAAATAGCTAAGCTACTACTACATTTTTAAGTTTCAGTACTGATGTCAGATCAGGTATTAGTTACGCAAAGTACATCAAAAGTTAAGCCAAATATGCAAAAAAAAAAACCATATTTTTAGGGCCGACTTTACATCCAATCAATCAGGAAAAATATGAGGTGAAATTTGAACTGATCAAGTCCAATCAAGTACTCTAATAAGTTCAGTTTAGATAAATTTAGGTCAATAGAACTCACCTTAAAGAAAAAAGGGTAACTTGTCAAACTCTTTGATACAAGACCTTTTAAGCTACAATGTTACATTCATTTGTGCATGTGCAAAAGTTTTAGTTTTTTTTATTTATAATATACAATAATGGCTAAAGACGGTAATGTTTCAGTGTAGATCCCACTGATCCCACCAGTGGGATCTAAGGGGTTCAGATCTACGCAATCTTATTATTTTTGTGGGGTTGGCTTGATGCAGAGTGGAGGACCAAACTATGGTGTGGAATTGGGAAGGAAAGATGGTAGAAGCTCTACAAAAGCTAGTGTTAAGGGTCATCTTCCTCTTGCTCGCTTCAATTACAAGCAGCTCAGGAAAATTTTTGCTTCTCATGGCCTTTCTGAGGTTGATTTAATTGCTCTATCAGGTTCATTCTTCTTCTCACAATACCTTAACAATCATTGCTTGCAAATTTTGGATATAAGCATTATTCTTTTTATCTCTATGTATTGTTGGAATATATACTCTATTGAACAAGCTTTTTGCTAAAAGAAATGTCTAAAACGGTAATATAATAGAAACGGGAAACTGTTAGTCATGCTTCTGCTTTAATCCTTGGTGACCTCTCTTTGGATTTTGGACACTCCATCCGATATTTTTTTTGTATCATAGATGTGGCAAAAAGTTCTTTCAAATTGAGACCAGTTCAGGTCAATACGAGACATTTTGGGTCAACTTGGCATAGGCTCTATTCTTTTGAACTGGAATGAACTGAACAGAACTGAAATGTTTTAAACTAAACTGAATTGAACTGTAATTGTGATACAAAAGCAGAGGAGTTGAACTGAACTGAAATATTATGAATTGAACTGAAATTAATAGAGCTTAACTGAAATGTTTTTCAATTAATCCGGTCCAAAAGAACATAGCCTAAATGAATCAATACTTTGTTAGGATCGAGCCAACGTAAATCTTGATTAAATCAGGTCATTTAGTTTCGGGGATAATTTGGATCTAGATTGGAAATTAGTAAAGTGTATGTGTTTTTTTTGGTTTCAATGATGTTGTAGGAGCACATACAATGGGGTTTTCACATTGCACCCAATTCCTCAAGAGAATATACAACTTCAACAGTAAAAGCAGTATTGACCCAAAACTTGATCAAGGATATGCAAAACAACTCCAAGAAGCATGCCCAAGAGATGTGGATCCAAGAGTTGCTTGTCCCTTAGACCCAACTTCTCCTCTGAGATTCGACAACTCGTTCTACAAGAATCTTCAACAAGGGAGAGGTTTACTCGCCTCGGATCAAGCCTTGTATACAACTAGGAAATCAAAAAGGGTGGTTAATGCATTTGCTTCAAATACTACATTGTTTGAACGAGTCTTTGTTTCTGCCATTACCAGGCTTGGCCGAATTGGGGTTAAGACTGGAAATCAAGGTGAAATTAGGCATGATTGTAGGGTAGTCAATAATAATTTGTAGTTCATTCATTGGAACAAAAAAATGAAAATTTCTCCTCTATCTTCGCTCAATATTTATTACTTCCTCCGTATTAATTTAGTTGCTACACTTTTTTTTCCCGGTTTTCAATGCATCTTTTTGATGTGAGAGAGATAGAGAGGAAAAAAGAGGGGGCCCCATGTGGTAGGAGAAAGATAGAGAGAAGGAAAAGCAAATAAAGAAAGTGTAGCAAGTAAAAAGAAATTTCCTTTTTTGGAAAGTGTAGCAACTAAAATGATACGGAGGAAGTATGATTTATATAGTTAAATGATTGGAGTCAGATACTCTCTAGTTACTTAGGTCCAGATCTTAATCAGGCGAGTCGATTATATATATTTTTACTACACAGGTTGAGTTGATTATATGTAAGTTCGATATTTTTTACCTCCATACTCAAATAGGATCTCTTTAGTTAGTAATTACTATTTATTCTTTTATAGCCCTATAAACCTAGATTGGGGAAGGGGTATTTGAAGGATTTTGTCCTCGATCAAGTGTAATAATCTAAGTATAAAATAGACATGTTATGGAGATAATATATTCAATAATATTAGGTGACCATAATGTTTTGCTAGAAGCTAATTACGGTTTAATTGGACAATATGATTGGACCTACTACTAATGGCATTGGATCCTATGAGGTCATACAAGTAGTAACATATGGATTAAAAGGGTGTTATGGAAGGAAGATGGAAGGTTATGGAGTGAAAGATGGATGGTGATTAAGTCTCTTAATGTATGACATTATGAGCTTAATGAAACCTCCCACTATGTAACTCTATATAAGATAGTAGTTGCATAGGGAGATGTACACACTTTGGATGATTATCTTTTTCATTCTTTAAAAATTGGTTTAGATAATCCCTACTCACTTCCTCTTCCTCCCATTTCGGTTCTCCCAAGCCACAAAAGTAAGGAGTAATTTTATCCCTTCTTCAGCACTAGCATACGTGGTGATCTCGTTATTGCTCGTGGACCAACAATAGAGGAACGACACTTGACGTTCTAAAAGATCTCCAGTGGAAGCTAGTATATCTCTTTTGTGGAATCACGCATCAAAAAGGTATGTGACTATATTACATTTGTTTCATATTGATTTATATGCATGTTGGTCTTGTGGTTAGATGTTAAGTATACGATACTTGAAATTCCGCTAAGTACATCTATATTCTTACAGTGGTATCAGTTAGCCTCTTGCATAAATTAAGATGATCATGTTGTTTTTGTTTTTGTTTTTTTGACATAGGCTGAGCATGAAAATTTGGCCACTTGTTGTCGATTGACTTTGAGAATTCTGCAAATTTGTAATTGTAAGGCTGTGTGTTTGATTTGCTTTAACGTCCAGATGAGGTCGATGTCCGTGTTTCTTCCCTGCAGTAAGTGGAGATTTGTTGAATCGGAGAGAATGAGGACACTATTTAATTGTCGTTGTATTGCCCATGAAATTGTAGCTAGACAAGCCCGTGCTTCCGCATGTGTGGAGCTTGATGATGAGCCGAAGCCTCCTCCTTGGTTGTATGTTATCGCATTGGTTGTGTTGTTTAGATACCATCCTAAGCCTGTAATGCCGGTTCTACGGGACCATGCTGCATCACATTGGATGGCGTGTTGCGGTCTTCCTTGTTGTAAGAGTCCGAAATCTATTTGTAGGAATCCAGATGGGGTTTGTGGTGGTAGTTCAGGTGGGTGTAGGAAACGTAGTGGTGTGGAGATTAGTTGATGAGATTGTTGTTGAAGAGTGTTAAGGCTGTTGATGTTATGTAATACGGTAGTGTGGTTAGCAACTGTGGATCGGAAGACTCTATCATTGCGGTGCAGCCATAAGCACCAAAGTGTTGAGATATTATGTGAGGCTAGGGCTGTACATGCCCTCTTCGCCTTTGTAGGAAAGGATAAAGTGCGTGATCCAATGTTGCACTGTGGGAAAGGTGTTAAGGTTTGGGAGAGAAGGTCTTTGAGTTAGGGTCCAAATATTAGTGGTAAGGGGGCAAGTGCAGAAAAGATGGTCGGAGTTTTCTATTGTGTTTGGGCATAAGTCACAAAAGGGGTTGGGTAATAATTGCCTTTTGTGGAGATTAGCTTTATCAGGAAGGCGGTCATGTAGCAGGCGCCATATGAAGAATTTCCATTTTGGTAAAAGGGGTAGGTGCCATAAATGTTTGAAGATGGTTGTGGTGGTGTTAAGAGGTGTAAGAGGATGTGGAGTAGTGTTGGAAGAGGGAGAAGATTTGGAGGAGAGAACTCCATAGGTCGTTGTTTTGGTAGTGAAATTGCCTGATTTATGATGGCTCCACACCATTTGATCCGGTTGGTTAATGTGTGGGAGTTCCATAGCTGTAATGGAGAGTGCATGGTGCCTATCAAAGTCGGACATGATACATTGAAGGTTCCATTAAAAGGGGCTAGTGGTGATGTAATTATGTACTTTAGCATGGGAAATGTGTCTGAGGGGGATGGCAGAGTTTGCAATGGGAACCGATTTATTTACCCATTTTTGCGAAAAAGTTAAAACTTTTTGACCATTTCCGATTTTCCAGTGACAATTTTGTAGTAGTGTACTCTCTACCTTAATGAGACTTCTCATACCCCCCGAGGAGTTAGGGGCTATGTATGTTTTTTGGCTGCCTGAGTGAAGAGCTAGGGCTCTTTTGGAAGAAAATTTTTTAGAGAACAGGAGTTGGGGATTGTTAGAATGCGCCACACTTGCTTCATCAGTTTACACTCATTGAGGAGTTCTAATGAACGAATACCTAAGCCTCCAAGTCCTTTAGGAAGAGTGGTAACTTGTTTTTTAATCCATGAAATATTTTTGTCACCATTTTTGCTCCAAAGGAAATTGTGTAGTAAGGAGTCAAGTTTGGAAATTATAGTAGCCGATACTTTGAAAGTTGGCATGGTGTGACTAACGAGAGAGATGAGGACGGTGTTAATAAGAATTGTTTTGGTTGGAATGGATAGATGTAAATTGTTCCAAGATTTTTTTTTTGGAGACTTTGTCAATGAGTGCAGTGAATTGTGGAGCTTTATGTCCCGTAATGTCAACAGGTACTCCTAGATTGGTGCCAATGTTTGAGAGCTGAGGCATAGAGAGGATTTGTTTGAAGCTTTGTTGAGATTCCGGAGGTGTGTTTGAGCTAAACTTGACAAAGGATTTGGTGAGATTTAATTTTTGTCTCGAAGTTAATGAGAAGTCGGATAGGATTTGTTTGATTGAATGACACGAAGCAGTAGTTGTTTTGAAAAATAAGAGTATATCGTCAGCAAAGAGTAGGTGATTGATGCTGACAGCATTCCTATTTAGTTTGATGCCTTGGAAGAGGTTAATATCTTCCGAAATTGTTAGGAGGTGAGATAAGACATCCATGCAGAGAATGAAAAGATATGAAGAGAGGGGGTCACCTTGACGGATACCACAATGGGGAGAGAACGGGGCGTTTAGCTGGCCATTAAAAAGAATCCTATAAGAGACGGTGGAGACACAATGGTAAATAAGATTGATCCATTTTTGTGGAAAACCATAGGCCTTGAGGACTTGACACAGGAAATCCCAATTTACTCGATCATAGGCTTTACTCATGTCTATTTTAACTGCTGCATAAGATGTTTGCCCATGTTTACGCTGGTTAATAAAGTGAAGGAGTTCCTGACTAAGGAAAGTGCTGTCATGAAGTTGTCTACCTTTTGTGAAGGTGTGTTGATAATCCGAGATGGGGGGGGGAAGAGTGGTTTGAGTCTGTTTACCAAGATCTTGGCTATACACTTATAGAGGGTGTTGCAGAGACTAATTGGTCGGAAATGGGAGAATGTTTCCGGTTTGTTTACCTTAGGAACCATAATCAATAGGGAGAAGTTCCAAGACCGAGGGAAACATCCCTTATGCCAGACAAGTTGTATCTCTTGAACTAAAGCGACGTGTACAGTGGACCAATGTGTTTTGAAAAATTCAGCGGTAATTCCGTCTGGGCCTGGTGATTTGTTATATCCTAGTGAAAACATGGCTTGTTGAATCTCAAGAGCAATGAAGGGCTGTAGAATGTTGCGTTGATCTAAGAGAGAATTAGTTTTGTTGGGGTCATAATCTGGGTCCGGTTGCATTATGGTAGTAATATGTTGAGTCATGAGATTGGAGATGTCAGTTGGATCGGTAATCCATATATGTTGGTCATTTTGCAGGGAATGAATCATTATTTGGGATTTCCGTTTACGAACCATGGAGTATAGAAGTTTAGTGGGATAGTCACTAAAGGTAGCCCAATTAAGCTTAGAACGCTGCAACCAGTATACATATTGCATTTTCATGAGGGCTGATGTATCTTGTGTAGTTAGTAAGAAAGTTCGAGCTTGGCTTAGGGTTTGAATTGAGTGGCTTTGTGCGGTAAGATCGTCGTCAATTGATTTCCAATTGACCCCTAGGAATTTTTTGTGGGCTAGGCTCCATTTTTTTAGTTCGCTTCTAATGGTAGATAAGTTCGTTGAGATTTGATAGAGAAAGGGGTTTAGATTGTTGAAGATCCAAAATGTTTGAATAATACTTAAAGTATTGGGGTGGGTTAAGCACCAATTTTCTATCTGATAAGGTTGTCTATTTTTTGTGGTAAGTGGATTGGTATTTAGTATTATAGCCGCGTGATCAGAAGCTAAAATTGGTTGGTTAGTCACAAAGGAATGGGGGAAGGTAGAGGACCAGGTCGGTGTCATATAACCTATATCTAAGCGTTCCATGATTAAGCGATGATTTAGTTGTTTATTTGTCCAAGTGAACCTTGGTCCAGAGAATGGTCTGTCCATTAGTTGAGTTGAAGTTCTCCAATCAATAAAGTCTTGCCAACTTTTGATTATTGTTGAACCACCTAACTTATCCTCAAAATACTCAATTTGATTGAAATCACCAAGAAATAAAAGGGTTGGGTAAGTCTGTGAGAAGGAAGCTAATTTCATCCAAACATTGAGCCTTTCGGCTAACACTGGTGCACCGTAAACAAAGCAGACCGTCCAATTACCACTACTAGGGTCAACCACACTACATAATACATAGTTAGGAGAAGCTTCAATACAGGAAATAGCTAAAGGAGATTAACCTAAAACTAACAAGCCTCCACTACTACCATTAGCATCTAAACAAGCTACAAACGAAGGGTTAGAAGAATTGAAAATGTTCGAAGCATTAGTTAAAGATACTTTTGTTTCAGACATGAAAAAAAACATAGGACGATGAGTTTTAATTAACCATTTTGAATATGGGATAGCAAGGGAAGACTCATCGCCGACTCCCCTTGCATTGAATGCTATAATCTTCATTGGAACATGGGTGGCTGTGAAAGGCCAGCCACCGCACCTAAAGGAGGTGAGAGAGATAATACTAATACGAATTCAAAAGCCATCGAACGAGTTGACGAGCTCTATGGAGAAGGGCTTGGTGAAAGAGCTTGAATACGGTCTTTGAGCTTTAGTTTTTTGTTGTTACCATGGGTGTTTGTGGGGGAGTGGGCCAAATGTTTTCCTGAAAAACGGGAAGAGACTTCTTCTCCCACCTCCACTTCTAAATCAGTTGCCATTTCTAGGTCAGTTATGGCTTTTGGGTGAAGCTTCAAAGAGCCATTTTCTCTCCACCATATATTGAAGCCTCCTTTGGCCTCCAGACGCTCTAGACGAATGCGTCGTCTCTTTAGAGTCCAGTCAGTAGAGAGATAACCATCAGTCCAATATTTCAATTGCATATCTACTGAAGTGCTACGGTAATGTCCCGGTGGTCGAAAACGTTTTCTTGGCCAAGAAGAAGAGATTGAATAGTTACTTAGTGTAGGCAGTAGGGTTTTGGTAGTAGGAGTTATTGGTGAGTTTGGTGGGTTAGTTTCTATGGGGGAGAGAGGGGTTGTTTCGATTGAGAAGGGGGAGGTAGGGGGAGTGATTGAAAGAAGAGTAGGGGTGAACCCTGACACATCTGTTCGGGATGAGCAGACGTCGTCGACGATGACCAGCTCTTGAGAGGCTTAGAGTAGGCGAATAATTCATGATTGTGTGTTTAGGGAGGTTTGTTGTTGAGAGTATGGAGGTGTAGGCTGATTGCTTGTTGGTAAAGTAATTGGTATGTGGATTCCTAGATGCTCGTTAGAGATGGGGGGAGTAGTGGTGGTGGGGCAGCTGTTCTAGGTGGTGGTAGGATGTCTATAATATCATCGAGTAAGTCTGTGGAGTGAATATGAGGTAGGTTTGTGTTATGAGTTGGGTTTGATGGAGGAATAGTAGGAGTGATTTGGTTTTGGTTGTTTGTGTTGGTACTTGTACTTTCTTGAGCTTGTTGAAATGGGAGGCCTATGCAGAGCGGCCTAGGGTATCAAAGATTGGACGGGGTTGTTGAGGGTGGGAATAAGGGTCTGGATTTGAAGATTCCCCAGTTTCAAAGTGAGGATTAGGGTTTGATGTTTGTCCATGTTCGAAATAATGATTTTGTGGAGAACGAAACATAGTATTATAGAATTGAGCATAAGGATCCAGAGAAGACAAACCTAAGCGAGTACCCGGTGGTTGAGTGGTGATATTTGAAGGAGAAGAGGGGAGAGATGGGTTTCCTTCGTTGTTACTTGGGCTTGAGTCAGTTGGAGCATGTTTAGGAGAAGGAGTGTTAAGCTCATCTTCTCCTGAAAAGTATTCACTGTTTGTGCTAGAGGAGTCGAACTCAGGAACATTTGTGGGGATAGGTTGACCCTGTCGATCAAATATACGACGAATTGGTGGTTCGTCTGGTACAGTTCATCTCTTAAGAGTAAGTTGGCTTGTGTATTTCGAAATCTAAAACGGTCTGGTAAACCCTCAATGAGGTTTGTATAAAAAGGGAGATTTAGAGGGCCATACAAAACGCGTAGCCCGTTTTGTTCCATTGAGGTAGCTTTATGTCGTAGCCTTCTATTTGCTTCCAAGATCAATAGATGACACCATCTAGTATAATGACCTACACAACCGCATCTTTTACAAAAGCGAAAGACTCCCTCATAGCGAAAATACACCCATACAACTTTATCAATACCAATTGGGAGGAAACAACCAGGAATTAGAGTTGTGAGAGATCTATGAGCATGCATGCTAGAATTTCAGGGTTAATGGGTAGTTTATCACCAGTATGATCTATGGTTTCGACATATCCAACGTGGGATAGGGTTTGTCTAGCCCAATCGGAAGAGAGATAACCCAAAGGTAGGCCAGAAATACGTACCCAAAGACGAGCTAGATTGAAGTTTACAGATTGTGGCACGATTGTCCAATGACCTCTACGAAAGGTAATAATACGGCCATCAATGATAGCCATATGTAGTTGAAGGATTCCCTCAACATCAGAGTGCTCAGAGCAAGTAATAATATAGTAAGGTCCAGTTCTAGACACTGTAATAGAGTCACGACGTGTCCATTGTGAAGTTATAATACCTTGAACAAGTAGATGATGATGTGGGTGAGGTCCATAGAAGATACCAATGATAGTAGAGTTCCAATTGATATCACCGGCTAAACGTAAGTTTGAGGGTGGGTTAATTAAGGCACCCATTCGAAATTTGTTATTGTTTGGATCTACTGGATTCATAATTCTTTGGAGAAAAGAGAGAGAAAGGAGAAGTGAAGGAAAAAGGGAGAGAGGATGATGAGAAGAAAAGAGAGAGTTAAACGTTGAGTAGAGACTGGAGTAGAGTTTATAAAGTGGAAGATGAAAAGGTGGAGCAGTGTAAGAGGCAATAAATAGAGAAAAAGGAAGCGAGAGAGCATACCTGTGAAGAAGCGTTTTGCCAAGTGTAGTTCACCTTGAGCTTTGACAATGGTGCATGCAAGCCAAGTGTTCACCGTAGACTGAGATAGGTTGGTAGGTGAGATTTGCGCAGCGGATTATTGCGGGTGATTGGGGAAGAGATAGTTGACTGCAGTGGGTAACTTGGAATGAATGTTTTGTGTGGCAGTGGCCAATAAGAATGTTTGCATGCTACAATAATGAAGAGTTGGAGGCTCGAGGAAGATGGCAGAGAAGAAGAGAAGCTTTGTTAGAGTTATGGGGTAGCGTGTTGTTTGGAAAAAAGGTGTAGCAGCAGTCGAAAAATTTGGGCAGGAATAAATTTCTTGTTGAGAGGGGAAAACTCGCCGGAGACGAGAGGAAACTCTAGTTTTCTAAAGAGAGAAATTTCCAAGCTAACAATTTCTAGTTAACTAAGTTTCTTATCTTTTCATTTTTGATATATCAAAATGCCATGATCATGCTGTTGATGCATGTATAAGATGTATTCCTTCAAGTTTTGATTCAATTAAGGGAGGGATTTAGCATTGGGGTTAATTTTTTTTTTAATAAAGTAAGGAAAAGGAGACGGGATGCTTAGGTGGCCCTCCGCTCGAGGAACACACCTAAGGCATCATTACAAAGAATAGTGGACAAACGGGACTGAGCCCAGTCCGTGATATACAACGTATCTACTACTAAGTGTCCTGCATTAGCTATCCAATCCGCTGCTTGGTTAGCTTCTCTGTAGATATGTTGCACTGTATGATTCTAGAAATTCTGAAGCATATTTTGGATGTCTTCAATAATATTTGCAATTTGCCAGGGTGGTTGAGATTTGCGGTTGACTGTGTTGATGACTAATTGGTTGTCACCTTCAATGATGATGGAGGAGTATTTAAGGTCGATAGCTTTTGTAAGCCCTTTGTGTAATGCTGTTGCTTCGGCTACCAAAACGCTTGTAGACCCTAAGTTGTGGGTGGAAGCTGTGAGGGTTAGGCCCTGGTGATCTCTGATGATGTTTCCTGCAGCAGCACTATTGTGTTTGACTGAGCCGTCGAAGTTGAGTTTGATTGTGTTGTTGGGCGGGAGGAGCCAGCGAACGAGAATAAAGTTGGGGGTTGTGGTTGTAGTAGGATGGTTGGGGGAGGGGGAATTCCAAATTCATGGGTTCATGAAGGATTTATCGTAGTGGTCCTTTATTTTCCATTCGTAATGGTATAATTTCGCCCTGTGGAAAATCCGATGTGGGATGAAACTTGCATTGTTGAAAATGATGTCGTTCCTTTCCTTCCAAATACTCCATAAGAGGAAGGAGAATTTTGCAGCTGTCTGTTTGTGTTTTAGGAGAAGGAGCAAGAAAATTTTGACTACATTTGGGTGAGGATTAGTGGTTACCCAATCATGTACTATGTTTAGGGACTAGAACTCCCTAATTTGCATTGTAGGAAAAGGTGATCAATTGTTTCTGTTGCATCAGAAGCACAGAGTGGACAAGTATCGAAAGGGATGATATTGCGTTTGTGTAGGATGGAACGCACACTTATGCTGTTGTTGAGAATTTGCCAGAGGAAGATGTGAAGTTTGGGGGGGGATATCCAGTTTCCAGATTGTTTTGTAATCCCACTTGGGGTGGTCTTGTGGGATTTTGTGAGCTAGCCAATTGGCAGACTTGACGGAGAAACTTCCAAGAGAAGTTAGGCCCTAAACTGGGGTGTCAACAGTAGTTGTGCTGGGGATAGGGATGCCTTTGATAAGGTTTACCACATTGGAAGGGAGAAAGGTGGACAAGAGCTCTATATTCCAAGTTTTGTTGGGGAGGATGTAGTAACAAACTTTTTGTTCCAGGTCAATTGATGCACAATTTGGGCTAAGGAGTTATAGCAGGCTAGTATGGGAGACCCAGTTGTCTAACCAGAAGAAGATGCTAGAGCCGTTTCCTATTCTCCAACGGATACCCTTTGGTAAGATTTCTCTTTGGGTCATGATCTTACGCCAAATGACAGAGTGGGTGGGCTTAGGCGAGTACTCAAAGACTGAGTCGTTCTTTAGGTATTTGTTCCTGACTAGCTGTGCCCATAAGTTATCTGGGTCTGTCATGACCTTCCATGCTAGTTTAGCCAGGAATGCTTGGTTAAGTGGTAATGTTTTCCTGAGTCCCAGACCACCTAGTTGTTTGGGGGTGCATATACGATCCCAAGAGATCAGTGGTATACCATTGGAGTCGGGACTTAGTTTCCAAAAGAACTTCCTATGGGCCGAGTCTAGATGTTTTGCCGTACTTGCATGAATCATGGTGGCAGAGGCTGTATAGTTAGGAATAGCCTCTAGGTTGGCCTGGATAAGGGTGAGTCTTCCAACTTTAGAGAGGAATCCTGCTTCCCAAGAATTTATTCGCTTGGGAGTTAGTGCGAGAAAAGAATGGAGGTCTGATTTGAGGGGTCTATGTCCACTAAAATGAATGCCTAGATATCTGCCTAGGCATGCTTTAGGTGTCATATTAAAATGGCTGGCCAGTACCTGTTTTTTTTGCATTGGGTACTTTTTAGAGAAGATTATACCCGACTTGTGGAAGTTTACCAATTGACCAGAGTGTTTGCAGAAATCGTCAATGGTTTTCTTGAGGGTACTGCAAGCCGTAGTTGTGGCTTTGTAGAAGAGGAGACTATCGTCTGCAAAAAAGAGGCAAGGGACCTTAGCCCCCTTGTCACTAAGTTGTACTCCTATTCCTGTGGATTTGTTATGAGTTTGGGCGGTGAGAAGACGTGCAAAACTTTTCATGCATATGATAAAGAGATAAGGTGATAGTGGGTCGCCTTGACGAGGACCCCTGGAGGGTGGAACCACGAGGTAGTGGACCCGTTCACTTTAACAGAATAAGAAACATTGGTGACACATTGTTTGATCAAGGAGATCCATTTGTCTAGGAATCCAAAATGGGATAGGCAGCCCCATAGGTAATCCCACTCAATCCTATCGTACGCTTTTTCCATATCCAGTTTAAGGGCACACCAACCAGTCTTATTCTGTGATTTTTAAAGTGTTCAAAATTTCTTGAACGATGAGGATGTTATCATCAATTGGTCTATCTTTGGTGAAGGCATTTTGGTATGGCCCAATAATTTTGTGGAGAATAGGTTGGAGCTGGTTCACCATGATTTTCGCTATGGCCTTGTAAATGGTGTTTAGTAAGCTAATGGGGAGAAAATGATTTGGTTGTTCCGGTTGTTGGGTTTTGGGTATGAGGGTGATGATAGTGTGGTTTAAGGAGGGGGGGAGCTTTCCATGGTCAAAGAAGCTGGAAATGGCTAGGACAACATCGTCCTTTAAAATATTCCAGAACTTCTGGTAGAACCCGGGTCCATAACCATCCGAGCCCAGGGCTTTGTGGGGGTTCATTTCAAATAAGGCTGTTTTAACCTCTTCCTCTGTGACTTTGCTAAGCAAATTGTCATGGTCTTTGGTAGATAGGACAGGAGAGATATGATCGTAGTTGGCATTGGCTGGGCCTGAAGCTTCTGAAGTAAAGTTCTTTTGAAATGCCTTCTTAAGGAGGGCTTGAATCTCAACATTTGTGTCGAGCCAGATTCCATCCTCATCCCTCAGTTTATGTATGGTGTTGTAGGTGGTGTGTTGTTTCATCCTATTATGGAAGAAACTTGTGTTTTTGTCTCCTTGTGAGAGCCAAGTCTTTCTGTATTGGGAGCCCCAATGTGCTTGTTGGAAAAACATTAGTTTTTCTCGTTGTTTGATGAGTCGCTATATATGGTTAACCCAAATGCGGTTAAAAGGTTGGGACCATAGTTTTTGCTCGAGCTCTTGGATTCTGGCTGCGTTTTCAATAAGTTTATTAATATTGTGCCTATAGTGTTTCTTAGCCCAGGATTTTAGATCGGTTTTAAGAAGGGCTAGGCGTTTTTGTACTCTATGAAATCTCAATCCCTTCAAGTTGGTTGCCCAATGGGTTTTGATTAAGGAAAGGACCTCCATTTCCAGTGCCCAAGCTTGTTGAAATCTAAAGGGGAGGGGAGGATGGTTCTCATTGTGGTGGGGGTTTTAGATGACCGGTGCATGGTCTGATACCGTAAAGTTGCCATAAGAAATATTTCCGTTGGGGAAGGAGTCTTGGAAATCAATGAAGCTGATAGCTCTGTTGATTCTTTCATAGACGATGTATGTGGGGTAGGTTTTTTTCCATGAAAAAGCGTTCTGGATACATGGGATGTCTGTGGCGTTTAGGTTTTGCATCAGTTCGGGAAAGCGACGAAGTTGGGAGGCCTGCAAGGGCCTACCATCTTGCTTATCAGCAGGTGAAAGGAATTCGTTAAAGTCACCTAGTACAATCCATGGTTTTTGTTGTTGACTTATGTAAGAACATAAGTTAGCCCAAATGACATCCTTTTCGGCTTCTTGGGCAGGGAGGTAAATTCCTGAAAGTAACAGGTCTTTGTTGGCCACTTTGGAGTAAATATGTAAATGAGCACATCTATTAGTGAGATGATAGGAGTGAAGCTTAATATTATTTTCGTTCCAACAGACCCAAATGCCACCTGAGTGGTTTACCGGGTCTATAATGAGTATATTGTCAAATTTAAGCGCTTTAAGGATTTTGGCGCTATTCGAATTACTAGTCATAGTTTCTATAATAAAGAAGATATCTGGCTTGTGTCTATTTTTTAGATACAGAAGTTCAGCCATAGCTTGAGGCTTTTTTGCCCCTTGAGTATTCCATGCAATGATTTTCATATAAAGGAGCAGAGCTGCTCAAATTCTGTCCATGTCTTATAGTATACAATTTCATATGTGTGGGCATTTCCCATAGTTCTTTGTTGGTATAAGAATCAAGTTCTAGGAGAAAAATAAACTAAAATAACATCCATCCATGCATTATACAATAATAAATCACGTGTATGGGTGATTCCCATAGTTCCTTGCTGGTTACTAAGTACCAGGTTCCAAATGACAATAAGAAAACAATAAAAATAAGAGGAGCATGAATGAGCTTTAGAAAGGTTTCTTTTGAGAATTGGAGTCTCTTGTTGCATTTTCCCATATTGTCTTTCAAGTCTAAGAGCAAGAATAAGAAGTATGTTGTCCTTAGCCTGCAACAGAAGGGCAACAGAATGTTGCCAATAACAGAAGTTAGTAGTAGGTTTGCATTGTACACAATGATTAACAAAAATACTCTCAGTAGAGGCCATATGAAAGACAATTAGCTGATCAAGTTTTTTAGTTAGGGTAGGGGCAGCAGCATACACTAAGTACCACAGTCCATGAGAGGGGGAATTAATCTTAGACAGATTCCAAGCTATGGTAGGGGAAGTTTGTGCAGGAGAAGGCCTTGCAAAATAGATAATGACAATCTTAAGCAAAAGGATACAAAAAAAAGTAATAAGTATCCTAATTCCTAAAAGCCTTGCATTAGCCATGTAATGAAAAGAAAAGGCAGCACACAGAGTCCAGAAATAACCATAAAGCATATAAAACCCTTTTCATTGAAGTACATGAACTGCTTACAGACTAGGGTGTACCAAAAAGCTTGGGATGCCATAAAAAGAAAGTTTGAAACATCCATACAGAGGTTACATAACAAAAACCAAACTAAAAGTAGGCTTAAAATACATCCCAAGAGTACAAAATAACAATAGCATAAAAACACTATCATTCCATAGGTGAGGTTGAAGAGCTTGGTGAGTCCTCCCTCTTGCGCCTTTTCTGGTTATCAGCAGCAACCATAAGGTGATCAGGTTCCAGGTGTGGGTTGTGATGCATCACACTCATGGCCTGTAGAAAAGCAGGGTCCATACCATCATCATCTTCATCAACAGCAGCATGGGAAGGAGAGATCACAACAGGTCGAGGTTCCAAATTAAGATCACCTCCAGGAGGGATTTGGAATTCTGCTAGACTTTGAAAGGGGTTGTGAGACTGAATAGGGTCTTGAGCAGTAGGAGTGCTGGGGTGTGAATTGACCTTGTTGCTTGGGTGATTAGGGTAAAGCACATAGTTCAAGTGGACAGTTTTAGGAAACTGTCTTGAGTGAGTAGCAGCTTTCTGATAGGGCTTTTGGAAGCCCCTAGGTTAACTTCTTCTGATGGGCTTAACAAAAAACCAACCAGTCTCAGCAGGAGCTTGAGATGGAGAAGAAGTGTTAGTAGCTAGTGAGCTAGCTTCCAGTTTAGCAACCACTAACTCAAGACAAGGTGGTGGTTTCTTAGGGCAAGTATAGAGAGAGTGATCATTCATTCCACAGAGGGGGCACATTATGTGAACTCCTTCATAAGTGAGGAAAATTCAGTGGAGTAGTTATTAGCAGTGATTGTGATTGAATTTGGAACAGGCTTAGCAATGTCAATATTCAAGCAAACTCTAGCAAATTGTGCCTTTTCATCATTTTGAAGGGTGTAGTTATCAAGTTTTTGAGATTACCAATTTTGCTAATGATAGATTTCAGGTGGTTGATTGACCAAAACTCATTAGGCAGGAAGGGGATTTTCACCCACTGATCAACATGTGTTAACTGTTCAAAGTAAGGAAAGAACCTTTCCTCCAAGGAATGAGCACAAAATTGAGACCTTGAACAAACCAAGGACGGTTGTTCCAGATCTCAGTTTTGTCAGCAGGAGAGGAAAACTCAATAAGAAACCAACCATTGCTTAGGTATTTAACAGTTACCTTATTTGGTAAATGAGCCCAATCCTTCTTCAATCTTGCTTTCACAGAATCAGTAGAAATAGGATCCCCGGATTTTCCCAAACAAACAAGTAGAGGACAGCTTAAAAATCTCCTCAGCTTCCAATTGAGGTGCCTCTACAGTGACACTTAGGGGGTGTGCAGCTGCACATTGTGTGTCATCAGCACTTGGACTCCATGGGGGAATGGTTGGGGAAGGAGGAGTGTTATAGTCAGCAGCCACAGATTGGGTTGGGCTTGTGGTGTTACTAGGCGCCTCAGTTGGATGGATAACCAAAGGTTTAGTGTTAGAGAGCGTGTCCCATAACTGTTACTGGGAAAGGCAGTAGCATTGAGGGAAGTTGTGAGTGCATTGACATAGTTCAGTTTGGGTGGAGTATCAGACATTAACACTACTGAGCTTGGAAGATAGACTGGGAATTGAGAATGAAGGTGGATAATAAGAAGAGAAGGAAGCAGAAGAGATAGGAGAAGTTTGTTCGAATTAGTGTGAGCTTTGTTAACTGAATGCAATGGGTATTTATAGGTTCTAAGGCTGAGTAAAACAGCTGATAGGCTATCACTCACCAAGCCAAGTAACTTAAATTGATTGAAAAATACTGATAAGTGAAGCAATCCAAGCAGATAAGCACACAAATAACACTGGAAACTAGGCAAGTAATACAGATCTGACATAACAATATAGGTAGCCATAATTGCTAATAGACCTTGAAACATAATTAAAACAGCGAAAATTAAAAATAAATAGAGGGAGTTGAAGAGATACTCCCCTGTTATTGGCTGACTGAGGCTGGTTAAGTTAACCCTTGTTAACTTGGCCCTCTTCAAATCTCTTGCAGTAATTAGCACGCAAAAAGCTCGCAGAGGAAGAGCAATGATGATATAGTTTTCGTAAATTGCACCACCAACAAGCTTACGCAGAGGAATAATTATACCAAAAGCTTCATAAACACCACCGTAATTAACCCAATTCTCTCGTTTGTTTCTTGGGGCAAGGAAAAACTGTGATTAAGTAGTAATTACTACTCACACACGCAAGAAAATTGCATTGTGAAGCTTCATTATAGCAGATCTTGGGAAGGGGAAGGGATTTCTTGTGGCTTTGGGTTGCAATTGCATTTCTGAGCGGCTGGGTAGATCCAGGGTTAGGGTTCTTCCTTGGTTTCTTTTTTTTCGCCTTCTCTCTCTAGATTCCACCTTTTCTCTACCTTCTCTCTAGAACTCATTAACAAGGTTAATTTGTATGATTAATATGTTGATTTTAATTGAGGGGAGTATAAATAGTTTATACATGTTCTCATATATATATATATATATTTATAATTGTTATAGTTGTTCATATTTTTTAATTAAAATTATTAATTGAAAAACTGAAATATATGTATGAGAAAACTTTGTTCATTTTTATTAAAGAGTTAATAAAAAAAATGAAATATATGTATCATGGATTCATGTTTTAGTTTTTATACTTAATATGTGATTATGTATAAGAACTTCAACAATTAAAATGTTAGATTTTATTTGATTACATGAATTTAGGATTATTATGTCTAATATGATGAATTATACATAAAAATGTTTTATGGTATAATAGTATCATGTTGTCCATCTAGTTAGTTGATGAAATTTCATCGGTTTTTCCCTTAATACAAATTAAATGTCAATTATGTTGATTCCATGTTAAATTCTTACTTGAATTAAAACTATGATGGTGTTTTATGGTGTTTAATATGATAATTTATTTTGTGTTTAATATTTGATTATAACACGTGAATAAATTTGTGATTAAATTCCATGTTTTAAATTCTAATTTGATTAAGAAATTGAACTGGTTTTTTTTATTGATTTTGACATCTTCAACTATATAAATTTAATATTTGATTAAATTATTGGTTGGATGTTTAATTCTCATTTTATTTTAATTGGATTAAAAGAAATGTTATGAATAAAAGATGGAAATAAGTCAATGGTGATTAAATCTCATAATGTATGACATTAAAAGTTTAATGAAACTTCCAACCATTAACTCTATGTAAGATAGAAGTTACATAGGAAGTAACGTCATTTTTTTTATGCATTAAAATAATGACCTTTGAATTTATTAGTTAATTATTTGTGATAATTGACTAGTTAATTTTAAGGGGTTACTAAGTAGTTACTTACTATTGTTATTTTTTTACTTAATAAAAGCATTAAAATGTTGTATGCTTTTCTATGTCATATTGCATGCTAAGAATCTTTTGTTAAAATTCCATTATAAGTTCATAAATTGAATTAGAATGTTATGATTAAAGTTTTATGTTTTAATATGTTGTTTAATTTTTATGTTTAATGCTTGATTATAACATATTACTAATAAACACACGATTAAATTATATGTTTAATTTCTGATTTTATTGGAAATTAATGGGTACTTAAAATTTTAACATTATAAAATTTAACATATGATTAAATTTTATGAGATGACATTTTTGGTGCCTAAAATTGTCTATTAGTATTTTTCTTTAAATTTAATAGTTGATTAAATTTGTTAGATTAATAATTAAAGCCTTTGAGAGATCTAAGGTACTAACCATATGATTTAATATGAGATTAAGTCTTGATGGTGCTATTATGTTTTAAAGTAGTTAAAACATGGATTGCATTATTATGTTTTAAAGTTGTTAAAACATGGTAATTAAATTAATTTAATAGTTGATTAAAATGCATACTTATATATATATTTGATATTATGTATGCTTTTAATTTTGCATTTAAATTTTGTATAAATGATTTCTAAGTCTATTATGCTTGTGATTTAATTATGTTTATGTTCACTAGTAATTAAATCAACATAATAATTCACTTAGGTCCCTAAAATAAAATATTGGGTTGTTGCTTTTCCAAACGGACGCCTACTAAAATTTGATCGATAGTAATAGGTTCTGCCAAAGCAGAGTGTTACTTTCAATCTTGGGCTAAGTAGAGTGAGTTTCTGAAATTTGCATGTTTAGTTTGGTTTGGCCCAACAAAATCATCAAAACGGTTTTGGATTTTGAAACAATAATGATGGGTTTTGTGTGTTGGGTGGTAAGCTCTTTCTAGGATTAGAAAGGCTCTCCCCAACGTTGGGGATAACTTCCTTACCTGGGAGCTACAATCACCTTAGCGATCACCCATCAACTAAGAATTACAATTGTTGTAATTAGTAAAAGAGTTTACTTACCTTTTAAACTTGATTTTAAGTTGAGGCCAAAGTCCACTTATAAATCATGTTTCATAGGATCTTAGAATTACTTGATTTAAGAGGGATTCTTTGTACATTGATCAAGTGCATGGATTTTATTTTAAAATGTTAAAAATTTGTTAAAAGTTATAATGATAAACATACTTATCACTTTTGCATCTTCTACGTAGATGTCATGTCTGGTAACAACAATAATTCACATATTAACTTACATTCATTCCTTGAGAAGGATACACTAAACAGGAACCACTTTCTTGATTGGGAAAGGAATCAAAGAATTGTGCTTAGATCCGAAGGTCGAGAGTATCTGAAGGATAAGAAGTCTGACGCTTCTTCTTTAGGTATTTATGTCATTGACATTAATTTAGCAACATCTACTTCTTGGGTATTTGATACCGTTTGTGTTTCTCACATTGTTTCGAATGTGCGGGGACTAAGAAAGAGTAGAACCTTGGCTAAAGGAAAGGTAGCACTGCGCGTTGGAAATGGTGCAAGAGTTGCAGCCGTTGCAGTTGGGACTTATAGTCTACCTTTGCCTTCCGGATTAATATTAGAGTTTAATAATTATTATTATGTTCCTGCTATTACTAAAAACATTATTTCGTTTCCTGTTTTGGATAATGAAGGGTATTCATTTACAATTGAGAAAAGTTTTTTCTCTGTTTATTTGGATTCAATGCTTTATGCCACTGCTAAAAGGTATAATGGTCTATATTTTCTAGACTTAGACAAAGATGTTCTTAACATCGACAGCAAAAAACATGGATCAAGAGATACTATTCCTACTTACTTATGGCATTGTCGTTTAGGACATATGAACGCGAAACACAGTCAGAAGTTACATAAAGATGGACTTCTCACATCCTTAGACTTTGAGCCATTTGATCTGTGTGAATCGTGTTTGATGGGCAAAATGACAAAGTCACCTTTTACTGGAAAGGGTGAAAGGGCCAGTGATCTATTAGGCATATTACATACTGATGTGTGTGGACCAATGAGCACCAAAGCTAGGGGAGGGTTTGGGTACTTCATCACTTTTACTGACGATTTAAGTAGATATGTGATAAGCACTTTATTGTGCTTAATTGTAGGTCATTTTTAGTGTCCCTGCATGTAGTTTAGAGCATTTAAGCCTAGGATTGCATGGTTTTTGTCACCTTTGAGTTATATTGTCGCTTCATTATCTGTTTAGTTGTTTTTGGATGATTTCTAGGCTAACTAGCAGGTTTTTGAAGTCATATGATCATTAGAAGACTAGTTGTGGACTGTTGAACTTCAAATAGGCATAACGTTTGATCTATAAATCGGATTAAGGTGATTCCAGCGGAGGTGTTAGCTCGTTTCGATAGCTTTCCAACGACTGGTCATGAGCCCAATTCCGATAAGAGACGAGAGAGATATGATCGTTCGAAGTTGAGCTGTCCGCTGACCAGCAGGTCACCACGGTCGTGGTGAAATCACCACGGTCGTGGGTACCTGTAGCGAGAAAAACAGACTGTTGAAGATTGGGAACTGATCCTATGAAAGTCAGGGGCCACGGTCGTGGTGATTTCACCACGACCCTGGTGACCTGACTTCGGGTGTTGACCCGTTTTCTCCGTCTTAGTTTAATGACTCTTTTAATTCGTTTTTTTAGCTTAGACTCGACATTACCGATTACTCTTAGTTTCTAATTACTCTCTCTTAACCCTAAACTCTCTAAAAACACTAGTTTACTCAATTGTTTCATCTTTGAAGACCGAATTCGTTAATTAATTCAAGTAATTTCTCATCAATCTCTTTCCTTTAATTTTATTGCTTTATTTATGATGTTTAATTTATTGAATCTTAATTGCTTAGAATCCACGGTTAGTGAGTTGTTCCTAATCTAGGGTTTGGGTGAAAGCATGAATTAGGGGCTTAATGTAGATGTTCTTGTAATTGCTTTATTCATGTCTAAGATGCATTGTTCTTGGTGTTTTGACATCTTAGGGTAGACCTTGATCAAGTTTATGCTAGGGCTTAGATTTTAATTACTCTTAATTGATTGTTGTTTTCTAGTCATTCCCATGAATGAACTTAATTTCTAGACCAAGAGATTGGGTAGAAATTAAGAGGATCCTATTTAGGGGTTTTCCAATCAAATTGAATCCATTAATCAATTGGCTAAAGACCATTTGAGAGAGGATTTAGTCGATTGATTAATTGATTACTCTTGAGGACCATTCGAGAGAGGACTCAAGGACTTTAGAGGAAACTTAACCTTGCATGTTATTCTCTATAGCTTCGTAGTTGCATTTGCGTCGTGTCTTGCCCGAGTTCATGCGAGTAACCCAAGCTCTAGTGTTTTCTCTATCATATTAATTCTCCTATTTAATTATTAGTCGGTATTTATTAGCTAGTTAATTAGTTGGTAGTCTATTCAATCTTAAAACCCCCAAAAACCCTTCACTTAGGTAGTTTTGGACTTAGTGGACTATAGTCAATCCCGATTTCCTTGTAGTTCGACCCTTGACTTGCCGTTACTACGTACTTAGTAGTTGCTCGTTAGGTTTATAAATTATGTTTGCTAAGCTGTTCTTAGTGCCTTAACGACACACTAAGAACCTCTTATCAATATGGATATGTCTATTTAATGAAGCATAAGTCGGAATCATTTGAAAAGTTTAAAGAATTTCAAAATGAAGTCCAAAACCAACTTGGCATGACAATTAAAGCACTACAATCCGATCGTGGTGGTGAATATTTAAGCCAAGAGTTTAGTGATCACTTGAAGAGTTGTGGAATTCTTTCACAACTAACTCCGCCTGGAACACCTCAGTTGAATGATGTATCTGAAAGGAGGAACCGAAATCTACTTGATATGGTTCGGTCTATGATGAGTTTTGTCGATCTTCCAATATCCTTCTGGGGATATGCTCTCGAAACTGCTACTTTCACACTTAATAAAACTCCATCAAAGGCAGTAGAAAAGATACCATATGAGATATGGAGTAGAAAAGTTTCAATCTTGTCCTTTCTACGTATTTGGGGTTGTGAGGTCTATGTAAAACGTTTAATTTCAGACAAACTCGCCCCTAAATTAGATAAGTGTTTCTTTGTGGGTTGTCCCAAAGAAACCAAGGGTTATTACTTCTACAATCGAAACGAGGGCAAAGTGTTTGTTGCTCGTCGTGGTGTCTTTTTGGAAAAAAAAATTATTTCCAAAAAGGCAATTAAGTGGGAGTAATGTATTTCTCAAACAAGTTCGAGAAAAGCAACAAATGGACATCGTTTAACCTATGTTAGAGTCAGAAACACAAGTGCCAGCTGTGGAGCTTGAAGTAGTTCTTCCTTTGGAGGAATCTTCTCCCATAACTGACCAAGTGTTGGAGTACCTGCATTCCATACACGAACCTTCTACTGTCCCACCCGAATCTAATTCGTGCGAAAATTCTCAAATTGTTGAGAAGAAAATTTCTCATGTTGCAGCCCCTCGTAGGTCTAATAGACTAAGAATACCAAACAAAAGGTTTGTTGATTTCTTGTTGACCGAAAGTTCTAGGATAATGATTTTAGAATTTGAGGAATCTACTACTTACAAGCAAGCCTTGATGAGTGAAGACTCCGAAAAATGGCTTGAAGCCATGAAGTCCGAAATGACATCCATGTCTGAAAATCAAGTATGTGATAGATTTTCCCGATGGGGTTACACCTATTGGTTGCAAATGGGTTTTCAAGGTGAAAACAGACAAGGATGGTAACATTCAGGTTTACAAAGTAAGGTTGGTTGCAAAAGGTTCAAGCAAGTTCATGGTATAGACTATGACGAAACCTCTTCACCAGTAGCAATGCTTAAGTCCATTCGGATACTCCTAACGATCGTTGCCTTTTATGATTACGAAATTTGGCATATGGATGTCAAAACCGCTTTCTTGAATGGGTTCTTTAAAGAGAATGTGTATATGACACAGTCGGAATGTTTGGTGGATCTAGAAAATCCTAGGAGGGTATGTAAGCTTCAAGTCCATTTATGGATTGAAGCAAGCATCCCGAAGTTGGAATCTCCGATTTGATGAGGCAATCAAACAGTTTGGTTTTCTCAAAAACGGAGAAGAATCTTGTGTTTACAAGAAGGAAAGTGGGAGTAACATAGTCTTCTTGGTCTTGTATGTAGATGATATACTTCTCATAGGAAACGACATTCCCATGCTTGAGTCAGTCAAGGAATGGTTAAAAAGTTATTTCTCTATGAAAGACCTTGGAAATGCTGAGTACATTTTGGGAATCAAGATCTATAGGGATAGGTCTAAGAGGATGATTGGACTTAGCCAACGAAATTATATAGATAAGATCGTCACTAAGTTCAACATGGAAAACTCTAAAAGAGGTTTTCTTCCCATGCAACATGGTATGTCGCTTAGCAAGACTCAGTGTGTAACACCCCGTTATTTCACTAGAAATTTTGCGAGTTAATTTATATGGTTTACATTGTTATTTATAACTCTAAATATAAATTCGTTTATAAAAAAATTATATTCTATTAAATAAATGGTCATATTTGAAGCCGAAAAACATTTCGGTAGATAATATGTCGTGCGTATTAATTTTGTAATATAGTTAGTTATTTGTACTATAAATTTTAGTGTTGTGTGATTTAATTTTCAAGCGTTAATTATATATGTTCGACGATAATTATATCTACTCTTATATTTTTAAACTTATAATGTCTTTTACATTTCATTATATATGTATATATATATCTATATATATATTTCAAATCGTGAATAATATATTTACTCGTTTATTTATTTTGGTTGTTGTACTTGTGTCGGTATTATTTAAATGAACAATGTGACTCTTGTATGAGTATAGTATATAAAATGTGTATGATTAGTAAGTGCATATTTATCTTACGTTATTATTCATAATTTTTAATTATAAAAATATTACCATATGTTTCATTTATGAGCGTTTACAATTCTTTGATTGTATTACGTACTAGCAAGTTGCGCATACACCATGCTTAACACATGGGGGTCCGAACATTATGGGCATTAGGGGGATAATGTAAAGTCTTGGCCAGCTTTATATTCCTTTGAAACGTTTATGATAATCAAAAGTCATACCCCTTCATTCACCCTCATAAACCACCATCATCATGCCATTATGTGCCAATTTAAATCCACCTTTAATCACCCTTATTACTTCCCCTTATGCTGAGTTTAAAACTCAGAAAATCAACCCCTCCCCATCCCATTCACACGCCATTCACCAAGGAAAAGAAAGAGAGAAAGTCTCCCCGTTTTTCCCTTGCACACCCTCACGAAAATGAACATCGCCGGAGATCTAACCGTTGGATCGTCTTAAAATTTGGACAGCATGTTCTTAATACGAGCTTTATATCACCGGAAATCGTGGTCGGAACACCACTGACTGTTTTAGAGGACCCTAAAATCGTTTAAAAGGGGAATACTTTGTTCAATGGAGGAGAAGTCTTCAAGGGAGAAGAAGGTTTTGATGATCCGCACGTTTTCTAGGCTATTATATTATGTTTTGCGGCACTCCTCTCGAAGATCGAGGTAACTAGCGTTTTTCTATCACGTTAGGAAATGAGAAGTAACCTTAGGTTGTTAGAATTATCGTTAGAGAATTTAGTATCATGTTAGGATCAACTTAGAAGATTGTATTTGTACTACTCTTGTTAAAATCATGTTAGGCTAAGTTTTTTTACTTGAATTCATATATCTAATGTTCCCTTATTCTGTCGTTGTTATTGTGTTGTTGAAATGACTTGATTGTAAATGAATGGAAACTTTGAATTTTGATTTATGTGAATGATTTGGGAATTTGAGAAACTTATGATTTTTGATGCTAAGCAATTCATTTTGTATGGTGATTGGTTGGTTTTGACTTGTGATGATTTTGTATGATGTTCAATGCCTTGAGGTTTTGTCAAACAAACCCGCGAAGCTGTGTGGTCGCGGCCCGTGACCCAGTTCGCTGTCCGCGAACAGATTGGCCAGCCTGTTTTCAAATGGTCATATCTCACTCGTTCGTTATCGGAATTGAGCTTGTGACCAATCGTTGGAAAGCTAACAAGCCAAATTTAATGTCCCATCGGAATTTTCTAAAAATATTATCTATGCTGAGTGTTAGGTCTGTTTAAAGTTGTTGTTGTGTGCATTCTGTGCATAGTTAGCTTACAACATGATTCCGTGTTTCGTAAATGACTTTGGTAGTATTGTGGAGTATCCTAAGGCATGTTTGCAAGTATAATTTTAGTACTTGATACCATTTATTAATTTTTATGCCAAGTTTGAGTTGTCGACGTCGTAATGTTTGGGGGAGAATCACACTTCCCTTAGCATCACTTCGCCAAGAGTTATGTACGGAGTAGGGGTGTGCAAAACCGGATACCGGATCTGATCCGATCCGGAAATCCGGATATCCGAAATTTCGGATAGCAAAAATATAATATCCGAATCCGGTCCGAATAATTCGGATATCCGAACTTCCGGATATCCGAACTTCCGGATATCCGAATTTTCGGATCGGATATCCGGATAATCCGGATTTAAGATGGCATGCGATTTCCCTTTGACTTCAACAATAAAAATGAAATTTCCTACCTATTTTTTGGAACATATAAGTTACTGCCAACTTTTTTTTTTTTCTAAATTTGTGTGTCTCTTTTAATTATTATTATCTTCTTCCTATTGATTAGATTATATTGAATGAGATTTGGTAAGTTTTCAAAATCAGAGCATTTACTCTCTTCGCAACAAGTATAATAGCAATGAAACTGATGCCCCAGATTCATAATGATGAAAATAACCATCATCCCAACATGTTTCTTCACACTATAAAAGTATAAACAATCAAGAATTTGTGTGTATGTTTTATGTAAGTGAGGAGAATGGCTGCAATTTGCAAATAAGAAGTGAAAAATGACAGTGACGAGCTGACGATTTAGAGAATGACGAGCAGAATTAAGGTAAAATATTTGGGTTTTGGAGTTTGGGCCATGAATGGGCCAATAGAAAAAATATATTATATATAATTCGGATTTTCGGATTATCCGGATTTTCAAATTAGCTATCCGGATCCGATCCGATTATCCGGTTTTAAAACCGGATATCCGATCCGAAATATCCGAATTTCAAAAACCGGATCGGGTATCCGAAATTCCGGTTCGGATAGTCGCTATTCCGGATCGGATATTTCGGATCGGATTTTTTTGCACACCCCTAGTACGGAGAGTATTGTGACTTGATCATAATTTACTTCGTACCCAAACTCAGATAACGTTTTGATGTTTTGTATGCCTTTTGTTGTATTTGTAGTATACTTTGATTAGTTTACCGTATCAATTTGGGATTTGTGAACTTCGATGATTTTGAGGATGTGATGATTTTAATGATTTTAATAATTTAAATGTTTTTTTAATGATTTTGACGGTTTTAATGGTTTTAATGATTTTTGATAACTTTGATGATTATAATTACTTTGATGGATCTAATCGTTTTGACGAATTTGATGAATTTGATGAATTTGACGAATTTGATGAATTTGACGAATTTGACGAATTTGATGAATTTGATGAATTTGATGATTTGAAGTATATTATTTTGTCTTTGAATTTAAAGTTTGGTTTTTAATTGAGTTGAGTAGCCTAAGGGACGGTGTCCCGAAGGTAACGAACATGCACTCCGAGGGGTCAGGGGACATCACGTTGGGTGTTACCCTGCATTGGAGATACCTAGGACTTGTTGTCGTCCGAGAGGTCGGGAGATACTGCGTGTATTGTCCCGCATCGGGGGTTTGGCCATTCTTAGACACAGACGGTAGGGAACGTAACCCATAGGCCGTTCTGGAGGTTGCGACCTGACATTTCTTGAGGAGGTGGGCTACGGGTCACTAGCGTTCGCTCTCTCTATGTTAAATTGTTTATTTTCAAATTGTTGGTGTTTTTGTGATCCCTTTGATGTTGGTCTTTCGAAATTCTTTATTTTAAACATCTAAAGCATCCTTCTGAGTACTTTATGTTAAAGTTTGACGTTTGTTGCAATGTGTACTTTGCCTTCTTTTGTTGCTATTTGTGTTGTCTTGTCTTTGACGTTTGTTCTAACTTCATTTAAGTTTACTATTTGTTTCCTAAATTGGGCAGGGAGAACTGCTAGTTACTCCCCACTGATTGTGGAATTTTTGTTAATATATATTGCAGATGACGATGCTGTTTAGAGTTGTTACAATATGGATCGGGGTTGTGCGTTTACCTGTGTAAGCAAGAAGGTTGTGCTAGTCATAGTGTATGAGCATTATGAGTCTGAGATTAGGACTAGTTTTCTAGTTGGTCTCAAGTAGTTTACCTTTGTTAGTTTGAATGTTAGTTTTAGAGTTGATCTTT
This sequence comes from Patellifolia procumbens, assembly GCA_947645195.1. NCBI lineage: Eukaryota > Viridiplantae > Streptophyta > Magnoliopsida > Caryophyllales > Amaranthaceae > Patellifolia > Patellifolia procumbens. The sequence continues at coordinate 648,565 of CANSGD010000905.1, forward strand.
TGGATTTTGGTTTTGTATATTTCGAATTTGGTTAAGTTTTGAGATTATGGATAGTTATGGTCATGGATTTGGCTTGTTTAGTTAGAGATGAGGGTATGAGACCTCATTCCTCTTTATATATATATGATTTGGAGTTTCGATTACTATTATGGGACTCGTTGTTTATTTTAGTTTTAATTTTACCCCATAGAGTGACATTCTCGTCTCGGTGGTATTTCCGCTACCACTGATTTGATCGTTGTTACATTTTTTTAGTTAAAGCTTAGTTGGTAAAAGACGGGATGTTACACAGTGTCCTTCTGGACCTGATGAGATTAAGCGAATGAGTAATGTTCCTTATGCGTCAGCTATAGGATCCATTATGTATTTCATAATTTGTACTCGCCCAGATGTTTCATATACCTTGAGCATGTGTAGCAGATTCCAATCAAATCCAGGTGATGCACATTGGAGTGCAGCTAAGAGTATCCTAAAGTACTTAAGAAGGACTAAGGATAATTTCTTAGTGTATGAAAGTGAAAATAAGTTAATTGTTGTGGGTTACACAGATGCGAGCTTCCAAACTGACAAAGATAGTTTTCGATCCCAATCTGGTTTTATCTTTTGTCTAAATGGAGGGGCAGTGAGCTGGAAAAGTTCAAAGCAAAGCATTATCGCAGACTCTGCAACATAAGCTGAGTACATTGCTGCGGCAGATGCAACAAAGGAAGCTGTTTGGATGAAGAAGTTCATTTCTGAGCTAGGAGCAGTACCTAGCATTTCAGATGGCATTGTTTTACGTTGTGATAATAATGGTGTCATTGCGCAGTCTAAGGAACCAAGATCACATCAAAGGTGTAAACATGTACTTAGGAAGTTTCATCTCATCCGAGAAATCGTCGAGAGAAAGAATGTAATAGTTAGTAAAGTTCATACGGATCAAAATGTTGCTGATCCGTTGACTAAACCATTGCCACAGCCCAAGCATGAGAGTCACACTAGGGCTATAGGGGTTAAGCATATAGGAGAGTGGGTTTGATTGTGCGGTATTTACTTTAATTAGCTCATTATTACATTTGCTCTTTATAATGATTTCATTATGTTTATCAGTAAAAGGTTATGATCTTATTTAATCTTGGTTTAGTATTTGACAGGCTAAAGTAGTATCACCTAATCAAAAGTAATCCTAAAGTCCTCTAACAAATAGTAGTCAGGGAAGTAGGGTCGAATCCACAGAGAAGCAATGTTCTTTTCCTTATTGTCGGTCAAAACTAGATTATAGGGAACGAGTGTTGTGGGTAATTATACTAAACTAGACTATAACTATATTAAGAATAACAATAATAAAGAGTCTAGGGCATGGGTTCGCCAATGAACAATATTTCGGGATGAAACACAACAATCAATAATTAATAATGCAGTTAAATAGGTTGATTTGCTCTCTCGAGTCGAAATCAACCATAGAACGATTTTAACAAGCTCTCGCAATTTATTAATACCAACTCTACCTATTGAAACTAGCTTTAATATCAAGTTTATACCTCTCGGCGCATAACCTAATATTGCAACACTATAACAATCAAATCTGGCCAAATTGGATTGAATAGAAATAAAAACATTCAATAGGAATCAACATAAATCAATAAAAAATCAATACTTTATAAACATCCCTTCATAATTGATCATGGATCCCCTTAAACCCTAGAAATAGACTACTCAATCATATTTGGGGAAAACATATTCGTAATTAAATAAACAGACATGAATTAATAATCAAGGATTGAAGAGAAATAAGAAGATAAGAGAAAGAATACCAATTGTAGAACCAATCTTGCAAAATCAAAGCTTCTATTGAAAATTCCATGTAAATTGGGGAAAAAACAAACTAGGGTTCTTGAGTAATTGAGAGAAAAAGCATTCTAATCTAAAATGAATTAATGATGGAAAATAAGGTAGAAAATAAGATGGGAAATAATAATATTCCCTTGAGTCCTTATACCTTTCTATTTCCTAAAACAACTAGACAAATAGAGCCAAAATTCGTCAAAAGATAAGACCTTATTCGACTAATAGTAGACGGAATAACCCGCGAGCGCGGGTTTTCATCCTTGCAAAGACCATAACTCGCAAACTAAAAGTCGTATAGAGGCGTGTGATACACTGTTGGAAAGCTCTTAAAGTCTAGTTTCCAACCCCACTTAAATCACTCAATTCCTATATCTGGATAATAAGTTATGATCAAAAGAGTGCACATGACTCGATTCCCATATTCTTTTAACATGTTTCCGTTCTGTTTTGGGTTGCAATCTAACTTGAAGATGCCCTTTGAACTTCTCAGTTGACGTAGCTCCTTCCTAGATGATCCTCATGCTTAAACTTGTCCAATAATACTCCAATTGTGTTCTTAGTACCTGAAAACTATCAAAAACACACACGAGTAATATTTTCTCAAGTTAAGTAACTATATGCAACTAAATGATCCTAAAATGCAACTTAAATGCATCATGAAATACCTATATCAATATGATTCATCAAACTCCCCCAAGCTAAACTGTTGCTTGTCCCCAAGCAATCAAACAATAGACACGGGAAGAATATAATAACCTACAATATGGGACTAAAACAGGGTTAAGCACACAATCCAAAACACGAGAGATATCAATACTACACGAACAAAGCATCGAGTATCTACGAAACAAATCCGCATAGCACGTCATGTGACCAATCAACTCAACAATCTTACCACAAACCCTTTCCCTCAAGCTGGACTTAACAAAACTTGACAAACCTCACTATAGATATGTGCACTCATACCCTCATGTGTTTAGGGCGAAAAACAATGACACTCAACCTATATATATCAACTCAGAAGAAGAAATACTCTTTAACTTTGACCTTTTGACTCACCTTCAACATGAAAATGCAACACACAAAGATCAAAAGGACTTTCAAGGGTTGTAATGAGGCTAAGGTTAAGGGTATGGAAAATATTTTGGGAAATGTGGTGGAAAAACCAAGAAATGGGAGCAAATATCAATGTAAATACGGTTTAACGAGGCATTCACAACTCCATACACACCATCATTACCAAAATATCACTAATAGGATCTTTCACGCATAGTAACCCATATATAACCTTTTTCATTTTTCTTTCAAAATATGTTCACTTCCTTTTTCTTTTTCTTTTTTTTCATTCTTTTCCTTTTCCTTTCTAGTTCTCTGTAATGCCAAAACTTCTTTGAACAACACTTGAAATTCAATGATAAAGCTCATTAATAACCTTTTCCTTCAACAAAGCCACGCATCAACTACATCCATGTAATACAACCTGACCACAACTAACACTCGCTCCCCAAGCTAGGCTTGGGACAATAATCAAATGACGTCAAGGCTTGTAATATGGGTAAAGGTATCAAATAAGATTCAGAAAAGCTCAGCAGGGATAGAGAGGAAAAATATGTAAACAAGTAGAACTCTGGAGCTAAAATCATGAAATGAACGCCTCAATCATATCAAATAGTGTACATAATCAAGTATCAAGTTACCAGGTCAAAATCAAGATCAATACATCAATTGAGGAACTAATCACTCATCAAAGAACAGAATTGACACGGATTTGTCAGTTTATTAGGCACAGAAGCTCACATGGGTCAATTGACAGGCTAAAGTCGTATCACCTAATCAAAAGTAATCCTAAAGTCCTCTTACAAATAGTAGTCAGAGAAGTAGGGTCGAATTCACAGAGGAACAATGCTCTTTTTCTAATTGCCGGTCAAAACTAGATTATAGGGAACGAGTGTTGTGGATAATTATACTAAATTAGACTATAACGATATTAAGAATAACAATAATAAAGAGTCTAGGGAATGGGTTCACCAATGAACAATATTTCGGGATGAAACACAACAATCAATAATTAATAATGCAGTTAAATAGGTTGATTTGCTCTCTCGAGTCAAAATCAACCATAAAACGATTTTAACAAGCTCTTGCAATTTATTAATACCAACTCTACCTATTGAAACTAGCCTTAATATCAAGTTTATACCTCTCGGCGCATAACCTAATATTGCAACACTATAACAATCAAATCTGGCCAAATTGGATTGAATAGAAATAAAAACATTCAATAGGAATCAACATAAATCAATAAAAAATCAATACTTTATAAACATCCCTTCATAATTGATCATGGATCCCCTTAAACCCTAGAAATAGACTACTCAATCATATTTGGGGAAAACATTCATAATTAAATAAGCAGACATGAATTAATAATCAAGGATTGAATAGAAATAAGAAGAGAAGAGAAAGAATACCAATTGTAGAACCAATCTTGCAAAATCAAAGCTTCTATTGAAAATTCCATGTAAATTGGGGAAAAAACAAAACTAGGGTTCTTGAGTAATTGAGAGAAAAAGAATTCTAATCTAAAATGAATTAATGAAGGAAAATAAGATAGAAAATAAGATGGGAAATAATAATATTCCCTTGAGTCCTTATACCTAACTATTTCCTAAAACAACTAGAAAAATAGAGCCAAAATTCGTCAAAAGATAAGGCCTTATTCGACTAATAATACACGGTATAACCCGCGGGCGCGAGTTTTCATCGTGCAAAACAGCGTCATTTTGCTCAATATGACCCGATTAAATATTGAATTTTATATTATTATTTAGAAAAAAGATAGGTTATTTTTATTTAGAAAAAAGATAGGTTATTTTTATTTTTGTATGTGGATAAAGTGATCTATTGATTTTATTGTTGAAATGATTAGCTATGGTCGACACTCATTATAACTTATGTGCTTAACTATTACTTCCCTCGTATTAAAATGATTGCAACAAGTTATTTTGCACGCATATTGAGAAAGAGATTTATTGGTATGAATAAGCAAATTAGGCAAAATAATTTTAATACTACTAAGAATGAAATTATAGGTTACTAGTCCTTGAAATTATTTTGACTAATTTGCTCGTTTATACCATTAAATCTCTTTCTCAAAATGCGTGCAAAATGAGTTGTTGCAATTTTTTTGATACGGAAGAAGTAGTTATTATATAGTTTTGTATTTGTAAAGATCCCTTTTTTAGATTATAGATCTTGTTAAAGAACGCTCCCGGAGTATTAATCACCATTCAATATATTTTTCAAAATGATACTAATTTAGGGATATATACCAAAGTCACTCATCAATCGATTGAATTAAAATTTTCAATTTTAGTTACCTTATATAACTTACCGGTTTAAAGCTCACAAACCTCATTGGCAAGTATTAAAACTTGCAAAAGCTACTTATTGGCAAGTATAAAATAAATTAATAAATTTACCGGCTTAAATCTCACAAACTTCAATTATGGAAATAATAAAAATTTAATGTGGAAAAATACAGTAGAAAAAGTGCAAAGAGGTAGAGATGAGATAAAAAAACTAATGACAAATCTAAAGGTATTTGGATCAATAAGTTAGGACTTTTGGGGAAAAAATATAAATTATGTTAACCTTGAATACGGGTGAACACAAGACCATTTTATAATTGATGAAGACTATTGAGATTCTACAAAAAAAATATTTACCCTAGATATACAAGTGTAATTGTCGAACCATTTCAAAAGTGGTTGAAAGTAAATAAATTATAAAGGGGGAGCCTCACTTTTTCAAATAACTAAGTTTTTTTTGTTAAGAATCACTACTTTTTGATGGTAAAATTTGCAGTTCATAATGACTCTGCCCTAATTATTTCAATATTTTACTCTAGACGTATAGGTGTATTATAAAAAGTAGTTAACAAAATAGAAATTTTAAGGTTGTTGTTTAGAAAATGGGAAAGCATTATAGTTGTAAAACACTTGGTCGAATAAAGATATAAAAATATGGTTGTCGTATTTACTTTAGCGTGCCAAATTTTATTACAAAAGGTTCATTATATGATAATTATTTTAATTATATCTAATGTAATTTTGTAAAAATTTATCTCAGTTAATTTGTGTCATAAATTTTATGTATCCCTTTAAAAGGACACATAACAGTTTGTTATTTAATTCTAAAATTTAGTTTTTTAACAAGTAATATCTTTGTTTCTTTTTATCTAAACCGTTTAACTTTCAATTACCAATCTTATAAATATAACTAATTATAAATATTAAGAGATTGCGATCAACTATTTTAAATTTCATATGCACGAAATTATCAATGAAATCAAATCATATAAATAGGATAAAATGTTAAAATCAAAATATTTGGAGAAAATTTTGATTAATAGTTAGCCTTTCTAAAATTTATTTGCGTATAATTTAATATTTTTATTTTTCTTTCCCAAAAAAAATATGCGACACTTAATAATCATAAATTTTATATAAAAGTCATTCATAAGGATACAACATATAGGAAATAATATCTATTTATATAAAAGGGGTTAAGATAATGTTATGTCTCATTTTTTCATTTCAAGAAAATTTAAATTTCTTTGAAAAATTCAAGAATGATTTCAAAATAATAGATCATATGATGAGAAGTTGATGTTAATGTCAAATAAATAGATTTATTAATCGAACTTAAATTTTAAAAAAAACATATATGGGATATAATCATATAATACATATGAAACTTATCCACAGAGAAAATAGAATAACCATTTTTTCCCGAAATTTGAATATCAATAATGAGCTTGAAACTCACGGGTTAGAGCAAATAGAAATGTTGGATGTATTGATCTAATATATTGTTAAATAAAATTTGGCCATTTTACCTTTTCAGATTGGGTTTCTTTTAATAGAGATGTTTTGATTTTTTATACTATTCATATTATGCTGTTTCACCATCTTGTGTTCTTTTTATGTAAGAAAAAACATATTTATGTGGGATCTTGCTTAATTCATCTTAATATGCACTTTCATAATATCAACTATGCACTTCCATTTTAATATCATAGCACGTAACAACTAATTCCATATCCATTAGCAAAAAAATGGCTTTTTTTCTCTCTAATGGAAGCTTGGTGAGTTGGCTCACTCGATCACTCGGCCATTAACGGGAAGAAGAAAAATCGTCATACTCCAAAATCAACTGAGATTTCAAGGTTGGTTGGCTCGGGGGAAACAAAGCAGTGCTGCGCAGAAGGAAAGCTTAGCTTCATCATCCAATGGAACAGTACCTCTAACTGATACAGGTAACTCTTCATTTGATTTGCTAGAAGCTATTAGTAAAATGAAGAGGTTGTTCTTAATCCACCTGTAGTAAATAATGAAGCTATTGAACGGATTGTTAATAATCGAGGAGAAATAGGTGAAATCCTTTTTGATAAACCTCAAAGTGTTCCTATTGAGACCCCTGTTGATGTTTAGGAGACTGTGACTAATGCTAGTTGGGCCTCTAAGATCATTGGGAAGAAGCTCACTTCGAGAGGGTCTGCTCTTAAGTTTGTTGCTTCTGTAGTGAAAAATGGTATTGTTGTAGCTTAGTTAAAGAAGGAAGAGATGGATCAAATGACTGAAATATGGAAATATGTTATTATTATGTATGTTATTGGCCAAAATCCCACTATTGATGCTATTTTGAGATTTATTGAGACTGAATGGAATCATGTCAGTAAACCACATATTTTCCTTCATGAAGAAGGTTATTTTGTAATCAAGTTTGTCTCAATGGATGATAGGAATGAGATTATGTATAATGACCCATAGCTGTTGAATAGAAGGCCTATGGTGATTAAACCATGGTCTCCTGCTTTTAATTTTCATGAAGAAATGCTCAAAATCATTCCATTGTGGGTTAAATTCCCTAATCTACCTCTAAATTGTTGGGGTTCAGATGCTTTGAGTAGAATTGCTAGTCTTCTAGGGGTGCATTTGTTTACAGATGAGTGTACAACCAAGCAATTAAGAATCTCTTTTGCAAGAGTTTTAATTGAGATTGATGTTACACAAGTACGGCCAAATGTTGTTAGTTTGGAATATAGTGATGGTAATGTTATCCAGCAAAGAGTGATCTATGAGTGGAAGCCAAGGTTTTGCCAAAGGTGTAATAAACTGGGACATGATTGTTCTAGAGCTAATCAAACCAGTTTGGAGTTGCAGAAGAAGGTGGTTTAGAAATGGGTTCCTAAAACTGTTGTTAAGCTAACTGAGCATGAAGAGGTAAGGTCTGGGCCAATTGTTGCTTCTGATGAAGGTGAAACAGAAGGACAACCTAAGAGTCTCCCTCCAACTCCTCAGGTACACAATTATGGAGAGAGGATAGAAAACAGAATGGATAGTGGAAAATGGACTATGATACAAGCAAGAAGTAATAAGAATATCTTAGCTTCTTTACAGGAGAGTCCAGGGAGTGTAACTCATGTAGTGGATGAAGGTGGAGGTAGTTCATTCCATCTTAATACTGCTCCATGATTATTTGCTCTTGGAATGTGAGAGGGATCAATGATCCTTCTAAGCTTGTTGAACTGAAAAAGTTCATCATGGTGAATAAAGTTAGTTTGATGGCTGTGTTGGAGACTAGATTTAAAGTTGGTACAAGTATAAAACTTAGAAGTAAACTTATGAGAGATTAATTGTGGTGTGATAATTATACTCATTCTCCTAGAGGAAGGATTTGGATTGGTTGGGATCCTGGTTTGGTTGCTGTTACTGTGCTTTCATCTCATGAGCAGTTTGTGCATCTAGACATTACTGATAAGAATAGTAATGATAGGTTTGCTTTCACTGCTGTTTATGGAGGGCACACTATTGAATGTAGGAGATTGTTGTGGAATTTTATTAAGGTTACTACTCCCATTATTGCTAAGCCTTGGTGCTTGCTGGAAGATTTCAATGCTGTTTTATACACAGAAGATAAGATTCATGGTTCAGTTATTTCACTGCAGGAAACTAGAGATTTTGTGGAGGTTATGGATACAGTTGATATTTGTGAAATCCGAAGCATTGGTCACTATTACTCATGGACTAAAGGCTATGGTAGTAGTAAAACTTCTTCTAGGATTGATAGAGGGCTGGCAAATTCATTATGGTCTACTAAGTTTCCATCTGTGGTGATTGACTATCTTAACCCTGGATTGTCAGATCATTCTCCTCTATTGATGAAGTGTTCCAGTTGACATGAATGTGGTGGTAGGCCTTTTAATTTTTTTAATTACATGGCTGAGCATCAGGAGTTTGTTGAGATAGTTTCTTCATGTAGGGGTTATGGGGGTACTGTTATGGCGCAGCTATGGAGGAAGTTGAAAGCTCTTAAGAGCATGCTTAAATGCCTTCACGGAAGTGAGTTTGCTAATGTTGGGAAGAAAATTGATGAGCTGAGATCAGAATTGGATGATATACAGTCCCAAATGATGCAGCAGAATGATGAGGTGTTATGTAATAAGGAAATTGATTGTATTTCCAAGCTAAAGAAGTTTTTGAAAGTTTTAGGAGATTGCCTTAATGTAGATTGGAAGCAAACTTGTTTGCCTAGGAAGGCTGGTGGTCTTGGTTTCAGAAGTATTGATTGTTGGAATCAAGCTGCTCTTGGTAAACTTGTTTGGGCAATTACAAAGAAAGAAGATTCACTTTGGATAAGATGGATCAATGCAGTTTATATCAATAATGTTGATTGGTGGGAGTACAAATCTCCTAGCAGTGCTAGTTGGTATTGGAAGTGTATTTGTGATATAAAAGAGCTTTTGAAATCTAAAATCTCTGCCTCTGATGCAGCTCCATACATACCAGATCAGGAATATCTACAAGCTTATTGTGGGTGATAATCCAAGATGCTTTTCGGATAAGTCTGTGTGGTGTAGATTAGCTATCCCAAAGCAAAACTTTGTGTGTTGGTTGGTTGTCCAAAACAGGCTATACACTAGAGATAGACTGCTAAAATGGGGTGTTCTTGATGTTGCTCTTTGCCCTATTTGCCTGAATTGTGATGAAACACACTACCACCTTTAATTCCAGTGTGTCTTCAGTGTGAGATTGATTCAATTAGTGTTGAGCTGGCTCAAGATCAGATGGGTTGATAAGTCTCTGATGAACTGGTACAAATGGCTTGGGAGGTGTAGATGTTCACAGTTTCAAAGGAAGGTGTATACTGCCACCATTAATGTTGTTGCTTATGTTGTTTGGTTTGTTAGAAATGAAGCTGTTTGGAATGCTATAGTTAAATCTCCAGTTTGTGTTTTTACTAAGATCAAAAGTGATGTAATTTGCAGAATCAATGCTCACTTACCTGTTAGATTGAGTAGTGATGATAGGTCATGGTGGGATACTCTAATGTAATGTTGCATAATTCCTTGAGTAGTTGTTATCAGTTTCCATGTGATGAAGAGTCCAACCTAGTTGGTTTGTTCAGAGCATGGAGGCTTTAGGGTGTATGCCTTGTTTTGAGCTTATAATATTATCTTACTTGTTCATATAAAAAAAAAGTTGGGCGATTCCAACTCTCATTTCTTCTTTCAGGTTATGACTGAGAGGTACTCTAAAAATAGCATTTCCATCATTTACAATCAAGATGGTGTTCCTTTCACTCAAAATGCTGATACCAAGGAGGAGGTTAGGTCTTTCTACATGGATCTTTTGGAATCTGCTGCTGATAATCTTGCTGGTGTTGATATTGTTGCTGTAGAGGTAGTATGTTATCTCCCCTTTCTGCTAATCAGCTTATCATGCCTATTACTACTTCAGAAATTAATGCAGCTTTGTTTAGTATAGATGATAAAAAAACACCTGGGATTGATGGTTATAATAGCCTATTCTTTAAGAAAAGCTGGCCTATTGCAAAGGAGGATGTCTATAGAGTTTCTCTTTCTTTCTTTGATTCTGGTGTTATGTTGCCCTCTATTAACTACACCTTAGTTACTTTAGTTCCTAGGTTAGTAATTCTACCTATGTGAAGGACTATAGACCTGTTGCTTGTTGTTTAGTGGTCTATAAGATCATGCTAAAATAATTACTTCTAGACTTCCAAAAGTGATGCCTGAAGTGATTGACCTTGCTCAAACTGGTTTCATTTCTGGGAGGTGTATTGCAGATAATGTAATTTTGGCTTCTGAGCTTATTAGAGGCTATAATTACAAAAATATTTCTCCTAGACGTGTGATGAAGGTTGATTTAAGAAAGGCATATAACTCTTTGGAATGGCCTTTCTTGGAGACTATGCTACAAGGTCTAGGTTTTCCCTCTGTGTTCATTGGTTGCATTATGAGCTGTGTCAAGTCTTTTTCATATGCTGTGTTGGTTAATGGTAGGCCTGATGTGCCTTTTGCAGCTAAGAAGGGGTTAAGACAGGGTGATCCTATGTCACCTTTCTTGTTTACTTTAAGGATGGAGTATCTCTCAAGGAAGCTGGATGAGGTTAAGCTTCTAGTCTTAGTGCCAATATTGATAAGAGTGAGGTGTTTATAGCTGGTGTGTCTGAAGACATCAAAGCTGCAATTCATGATAGGCTGGTTTCAGAGTAGGAGTCCTGCCTTTTAGGTATTTAGAAGTGCCTTTATCCCCTAAAAAGCTCTCCTGCACTGATTGTAAAACTCTTGTTGATAGAGTTGCTACAAGGGTTAGGTCTTAGGCTGCTAAAAAACTCTCATATGCTGGTAGGCTACAGTTGATTGCTTCAGTGCTGCAAGGGGTTCAGCTCTAATGGTGTCAGATTTTCATTTTGCATAAGAAAGTTTTGAAAGAAATTCAGGCTGTTTGTAGAGTTTTCTTGTGGACTGGAGGGGAAAACCCTTCAAAAAAAAGCTCATATTAGCTGGGATCAATGTTGTTTGCCTAAGAAATTTGGTGGTTGGAATTTGAAGAACCTTGTTCTTTGGAATCAAATAGCAGTTGTTAAGCATTTCTGGGCAGTTTCAGAGAAGCAAGATAGACTATGGATCAAATGGATTCATGCCTACTACATTAAGCTTGCTGTTGTGTGGTTGTTTAATAATCCTAGTAGGATGTCTTGGCCTATGAGGAAGATTTGTGAGAACAGGAGATTGATTGATAGAATGCAGCCTGATATGTTTTAGAAGCATGGTAAGTTTTCTATTAAAATAATCTATGATCATCTTTTACCTGTGCCTGCTGTTGTCCCTTGGAGAAGGTTAATTTGTTTTAACAAGGCCTCTCCAAGAAGTGTGTTTATTACTTGGTTGGCAATACAAAATAGGCTTGTAACTAGGAGGAGGCTGTTTCTTTGGGGTGTTTTAGAATCTGACAGGTGTTGCTTTTGTGAAACTGAAGCTAAGGAGGTGCAAAATCTTTTCTTTCAATGTCCCTTTTCAGATCAGGTTCGGTTAGCTATGCTCCAGGCTATTAATAGAAACAGACCTGTTAAGAGCTTTGATGATGAAGTGGTGTTGGCAGCAAAGATGTGTAGAAAGAAGAGTCAGAGTGGTATTACTTATGGCATTGCTTTCTCTGAAACAGTCTATGTGATTTAGATTCAGAGAAATCTTAAAGTTTTTACAGGTGTATGTTTATCAGTTGAGCAAGCTTGTAAGCAAATTCTTTTTAAGGTGTTTTGTTGTACTCCTAGTTAGTATGTTGTTCTAGGGGGTTTGTTGCTAGATTATGTTGCTAGGGTGTTCCTTTTCTCTATAGGCTATAGCATATGATGAGCTTGACTGTGAAGCCCAACCTAGAAGGTATGCATAGTTAGGTGCAGATGCTTTTATTAGCTTTTAGAAGATTAGGAGGTGCATTGCTGGTTGTATCCCTTCTTTTTTGGTTATTAATAAAAATTTAATTGCCAAAAAAAAACTATTTATAATTTCTATTCATGTACAATTAGAGATATTCGTGATCAACGATATACATCAGCAAACATACACAATATTAATGTCCCATATTCGTAAAGGAGTATATTTTTCAATTTTGACTATTCTTTTAACAACTCATTATATAAGATAATCCGACCAATTGATAATAACATTAGCTAACTTTTAAAAGAACCTTTTGTAACAGGTTATAACGATTAAAAACACAATTGACAAGTTGGAAAAGGTTTAGGCGACTGGTAGTAGTAAAATATTATTGGGCGAACTTTTGAACTAAGTTTTTTTCCATGTAAATACATGGATTATAAAAATAGAGAGAATAATGAGTTTGAAATTCTCGAGTGAAATAATAAAAACGTTGGCGGTATCAGTCTATACTTATTAATCACATAACTAGGCAATAATGTATTGAAACTTTTTTGTCATGGATTTACTTAAAAACGTGACCCAAAATACTCAAATCACAATTATTTACTCTCGACTGAGTTTTACGGGATAAGATTATTCTAAAAAATCCAATAACTTTTTGTATCACGTGTACTTTTAATTTGCCCGAACATTAAAATTTCCCGTGCATTTTGCACGGGTCTAAATACTAGTATGAATACTACAATTATTCCTTAGTTAACCAATATTACAAGAAAATAAAACAAAATGCTAAACAACTTATTTTTATAGTAGAATTTCCTAGAAAAGAAAAGTAATAATGAATAAAAGAAAGGAAAAGCTGTCAGAATAAGTCAACATTTGCGTTGACCGCTTTTAACAAGTCTACCTTAATTTATTCCATTAACAAATAGACCTTGTACACACTTTTGCTTTTAATAAGTTCTTTTAAATGTTTACCTGCAATAAGAGGTTGTAATAGGTAAAATCAGTTTCATTACAGGTAATTTAATTAATCTTTATTTTTTTCACATCTCTATTATATAAGTAAAGAGGTCGGGGTGGACACCAAAAAGAAAAAAAGGAAAAATAAATAAAATAAATTAATGAGCTTATTAAGTAATTAAGTTTTATTTCCAAATTTAGCCATCAGATTTTTAATAAAAGATGTTCAAAACTTCTAACTAAAATATATAAAAATCTACAAAGAAAAATAATATCAACGATTATATTTTCTTGAGATCTAGAAATAGACACCCATTTTGCTATATTTTTATATACTTCCTCCGTTTTTTTTAAATGTGACACTTTCTATTTTAGGAAGTTTTAAATTAAATGTGACACTTTCTTTTTTGGTCAATAAACTCTCTCTATCTCTCTCCTCTCACATGGGTCCCCTTATTTTTTCTCTCTATCTCTTTCCTTCCCAAAAATTGCCTAGGAGTCCGTGAATCTAAAAGTGTCACATTTAAATAAAAAAGGAGGAAGTAACTTTTTTTTATTTTGAAATACATGAGTAATTGATTGTTAATGAGTGAAGGCACATTTGATCAAATTGAACATAATAAAGTATTTTAGCATGAGTAAGAAATATAACTATTTTTAAGTACTTTTGAATTTTTTTATTAATTTGGACAATGAGCAAAAAATACCTTACCGAGTACTATATAACAAAATTGTAGTTGATGGTGGGGAGTAAGGGATGTTTTCAAAGAAAAATGAGCCAAAATGAATTTAGCTTGAAAACAAAATTTGTTGTGTACCTTCACATTTTATCATGTTACAGTAGCCAAAACACACATCGTATGCAAATAAAATTAGGATTTTTTGTTCAAAATCACCTAAAATTTTCACGTTTTTAGAAACTCCCACCTTAATGAATTTTTCTTTTAAATTTCCACCTATCAGTCCCAATTTTATTAGAAACTCCCACCACTTAATGATTTTTGTTGAATTTCGTTAACAAAATCGTTAAGTGGGCCCCATATATGCATTTTATTATTAGTTTACACTAAAATTGAAGTCAATTTCATCAATTTAAGGGCAAATTCTCAATAAATTTAGAGCAAATTTGGAACGAATTACAACTATTTGGAAAGAATTGCAACTATTTCAAGTTCCATTTTGTTAAGAAAATGTATATGTGGGACCCACTTAACGATTTTGTTAATGAAATTTGACAATAAACGTTAAGTGGTGGGAGTTTTTTAAAAAAAATGAAAATGGTAGGTCGAATTTTTTAAAAAAAATTATTAAGGTGGGAGTTTCTAAAAACATGAAAAGTTTAGGTGGTAAGATGCCACTATCCATAAAATTATCTACTGTAGATTATGAAATTTTATGATAAAATTATTGCCGCACGCATCGCGTGCATAGAAATCTAGTATTATAAAAGCAAACCCCATTTCTCTTTCTAGCTTGCTCCTTTGATTCATGAACTCTCCATTTTAGGTTCATGCTTCTTTACGTCCTTTTTGTTTACTCTCCAAATCGGAGCTGTTCCACTCTAACTCTCCATCCTTCTCTCCCTCTCCCTCTCCCTCTGCCTCTTAAATTTGCAAACCTAACTCCATTCTCAAACTGTAAACTCTAAATTGCATTCTCATTTTTCTATTGAACAATTCAAAAAATTCGAGCTCAATTCTCAAGCATGAAGCGAAAGAATGTTGAGCAAGCTACAACCCAATTCATGTTTATATGAAGTAGAATTTTACAATGTTTTGGTCAATTCGAACGCTTAAAGGCTGAAACTGGATAAGAAATTAACAAAAGAAAGATAGAATAAAATGATATTAGTGAAAGTAGAAAAAGAAAGGAATTGTAATGGGAAGATGAAACCTTTTATTTGATTCGGCTGATGCAATGCTTTCATATTCCCATTACAATTCCTTTCTTTGATTTGATTCAGTTGATGCAATGCTTATCTATGAATCAGAAAGAGTTCATACACGGGTTCCTCTTTCCAATTTGCATCAATCTTCCGCAAAGTTTCACCTTCTACCACCAATTGTGGTCACCGTATGCCGCGACGTTTAGCGGTTAAAGCCTTCTCAAACGACGCTGCTGATATTAAAATAGTTAACAATCCCTCCATTTGTACCACAGATGAGCTTCACTATGTTCACATGCTAACTCTAATTGGTTCTGATTAATAATTGCCTTTGATTTTACATTTTGGTACTATGTTCCATTAATAATTGCCTTTGATTTTACATTTTGGTTTTGATTTTGGTTAGGTCTTCAAATTTGTTGTTCTGTTTTTTTGATGAAATACACAGGTGGGTTTACGTTGGGGTGGGTGGGGGACGAGGGAGAGATTTTTTTTAAAAAATGCATATAAGAATATAGAAGGAAAGTTTTCTTCAAAAATCAAGAAGTCAAAGGGAAGTGGGGGAATTAAGAAGTGAGTTTACAGGTTCACCAGGTCATATGTAAAAAAAACTTGTTAGAAGCAAAAGTGTGTACAAAGTCTATTTGTTAATGGAATAAATTAAGTTAGACTTGTTAAAAGCGATCATCGCAAATGTTGACTTATTTCTGACAATTTTTCCTAAAAGAAACAATTAAATTACTTAAAATTACACTTAATGATTAAAATACGAATACGGAAACTCTCCTTTCATATTTTTTATCGTTTGGGGACTCACCTATTTTTCATCGTTAGGAGATCAACACTAAACTAATGACTGATTCCTGCGAGTTTAATTGTTAAAACAAAAAATCAAGAAAAAAATATGGGTTTTTTTAACAGACATATATCGACATATCTAAAATCAGATAAATTAAATTAAGGAAGAAACTAAAGAGGCAAAAACAAGCAAGCAGCGAAGGACATCATCTATTCCTTTATCATTTGAGTACACTTTCAAAGAAATTTGAGTTAAGGCTCGTTGTTACTTCTTCAAGCAATTCAGCATTATTAGGTAAGCATCTACTATAAGTTACAATTTCTTTCATTAAAAATTGGAATTTCTTTTTATAGTTTGATTCTCCTTAATTTAAAAATATATATGTTGGGACATTGATTAGGGTTGGGTTTATGTGAAATTTGCAAGATTCCTGTATATTTTTAATGACTATGATTTAAAATTGTTGCGAAAATGTGAATGTGTTCATCACTTAATCTTTTATGTGCTGATTTTCAGCATCTATTGTTGCAATTCATTTTCCTCTCTTTAAGCTAATCATCTTTATATCCTTAAATGTATAGAAATTCTTGGGGTTCCTTGAAGATAGGAAGTATATGGGATTGATTTTGGTTTCATGTTCATAACCCTCGCTCCTCAGTCCTCACCTTTGCTCTCCTGCTGCCGCTACCGCAATTTCTGCACAACCAAACTTTCGCCGGCAGACTGCCTCAAGTGGTAACTGGTAAGGTAAGTTTGTTTGATTTATGAATATGTAACGCAATTTCTGCACTTAGAGATATCTGCTTGTAAAATTGAGCTTCCTATTCCTAACTGCAACTATATAATATTAAGGGCAATGTTTCAATACAAACACTAACAATCACTTATTGAGCTTCCTATTCCTATTTCTAACTGCAACTATATTAATTTTGCTGTAATTTGATTATTTTGGGCTTCCAACTTGCCCCCACTGAAAATCCGCCATTGCTTACAAGCATATATAAATCACTTTTTTAAAAAAAATTGAAGTTTGATTATTTTGTTTCTCTTTCAGTGTCTTAGAGTCTACATTGCTTGCTTGCTTTCGTGGGGTTGTGTATCGATTGTTGTTTGTTACAATGAGCCGGCCAGCAACTCGTAACAAGAATAAACGCAATAGACCGGAGGATGAAGTTGATGCGAAATCTGAAATCTTGAGGTGTGTAACAACCTATATTGAATTTTTGAGAGTACCCTTTTCTTTCAATTGCTGCTCATTGCAATGAAGTAGGAGTATTGTTTTTGCTAATTTAGATACATTGTTTAGGAGGATTCACGCTACGGGGGAAGTTGCAGATGATGATCTAGCACAACTTTACAATATTAGAAAAACTATTTGCCAAGGATGTCGTGTCAATACAAAGGATAATCCCAATTGTTTTTGCGGGCTAATCCCACCTGCAAATGGAAGTCGTAAAACTGGATTGTGGCAAAAGATTTCAGATGTAATTAGTTCATTTGGTCCTGATCCAACTAAGGATCTTAGATCTTCGGTTGATGTTCCTGCCGGCTTGACAAATTTGGGTGCCACATGCTACGCCAACAGCATACTTCAATTCCTTTACATGAATAGGGCTTTTCGTGAGGGTATTTTTTCTGTTGAACCACATGTTCTTGAGCAGCAACCTGTGTTGGATCAATTGGCTCGCCTTTTTGCACAGTTGCATGACAGTAAGATGGCTTTTATCGATTCTGCACCGTTTATCAAAGCGCTTGAGTTGGATAATGGTGTTCAGCAGGATAGCCATGAGTTCCTTACTTTGCTTTTGTCCTTGCTGGAACATTGCTTGAGCCATTCCGGGGTTGCTAAAGCAAAAGCAATTGTTCAAGACCTTTTTAGGGGAAGCATGTCACATGTTACCAGGTATAGTTGGTTAAGTTACTTTTAAATTTTATTGTTTTATTCTGTTACTCATGGACATCGTTATATCTTCAATACATTATATGCATTTATTATGGTATTATCATTAGTAAATTTAGGGTATGTTTGGTCAAGTTTCTGTTCTCAAAAGTGGTTTTCCAGAAACATATTCTAGAGAAATTTCTAGGGTCTTTCGGCCACAATTTTAGAAGTACTTTTTAAAAAACAGAAACAGTTTTACCCGGTTTGGTCCATTATCTATAAGAGATTATCTATACTATATATATCTTTATAGCTGAAGTTTTGTCAAACATAATACGGAGTGTTTATTTCATTGGAATATATAATCTAACAGAAGTATAGTATTATTAGTATCAAATTCATTGGGAATGTCAATGTATGAGTAGAAGTTTGACTATGCATAACAATTTTGTAAGAAATTAAGTGAATATGATGGAGTTGTGTTCAAAAGTTGATAGACACCATCTTCCCACCCTCTCTGCCACCATCTAAACTGTCACCACGAACAAATTCCTACGTTTCTCTTGAAAACACCACACCTCAACCAAAGAAACCTAAACTCTTCTGAATATCTATTCTCTTCACCCCTCTCTCAACCACAACCAGACACCAACAGCATTGTTGCTGTCGTAAACCGCCATCATTTACATCTATTCCTGCATATCGATCACCAAATAAAGTTTAATCAAGTCTGCTTGTAATTCAATTTAATCACAGCGAAACTTGACGAATAAATCAAAGAGTGGTCTTCTTGAATGATCATTTTGCCCAGTGATATTGGTCGGCATTCGTCCCAAAACGGTACTACTAAGATTTCTTGGTATAGGTGAGAAAGAAAGGTCATCCTTCGTTTATTTTTAGATTTGGGTCTACAATCTAGTGTATGGGTAGAACTTGTCTTTTGCGAAGAATTTTAGAGCTTATGCTTTTGTGAAATTTAGGCGAGTATAGCTTATCATTTGCAAAGAATTTCAGAATCTGAGAATATTTGCAGTTGAAGTGAGGAGGAAGAAGAGGGAGGAAGTGGGTTCTTATTTGGAAAATTGAGGATTTGGGCAACATTGGCCAAGCAAAATTTTCATGAAACGAGCTAAGTGCTCCCATGCTTTGAGGAATTCTATTTCTAAGCCCCCTAGAAGCTACATTTAGTGGTTGTTTGGTTGACATGAGAAAACACGGGCAATAGAAATTCCCAAGAATTGGACAATGGGTGGGTTGTTTGGTTGACACTAGAATGGCAAAATGTAGGAATTTGCAATTCCTAGAAATTTCAACTTCCCACAAAATGGAGAAATTTAATTACCTAGGGTCCCCTAGGTAAGTTGAAATTCCCATGGGAATTTATTTCTCCCATTGTCAACCAAACACTTTAGCCAAATTCCCGTGAATTTGAATTGATTTCCTGTGAATTAGAATTTCATGGGAATTTCCACTTCCCACATAAACCAAACGACCACTTAGTTTCTCAAGAAGTAGAAACTACATTGTAAAATATGGTGTTTGGCCTAATCTTTTTACCTTTTGGGTCCTTGGAGCTTGGCTAAACATCCTTTTGTTATATCTAGAGATGGTGCGTTGTGGCACAAACCAATCCTTATTTAAGTAGTGATGGCTATGTGAAATATTGTTAGCATTATCCCTTCTTGCTTGTGTCTTCATTGTTTTTGTTTGTCTATTTGCTGGACCATTAATGCTCTTCCAGATAAAGTAAAAAAATAATAAGTTATGCATCTTGTTTATGTCATTGGAGAGTGAAAGATTATAAGTTAAATCAACACCCTCTTGCTCCCTTTTTCGGATTGGATTGACTAAGTATTCTGACGTACATGAAAAGTTGTTGACGAAGAAGATAACGGAGATAATGGAAGGATTCTTGAACCGGCAAAATTAACTAATTAATGGGCTCTTTGTTTTGCCAAGAATTGAATTTCTCTGTCTGTAGAGAAAGTGTACATAGATAAGGTGTGGTTTCAAGTTATATTATACATTTTCGGTTTAGAATGATTCTGTAAAGGGATTTTCTTCTCTGTGTTAGCATGGAATAGATGCCTACTTATCTAATGTTACTCATGTTTAGCATCGGTTTGACATCTAAACTAGCTTCTCGGTACGAGACAAGAACGGAAAAAAAGCATGCACATACATCTATATATTGAATTTTATATGCGTATATGGACAAATACTGCTTTATATCTTGTCAACCATAGCATCATCTCCAACAAAATATCCGATCTTTTATTTCCGGACTTTACATGTGCAATGTCTTGAATGTTGTTGTTGATATTTAAGTTATTTTGTAGATCATGGTGCTTGTATATGATATTACTAAGTTTTAAGAACTTTCTTGCTTTTCTCTGTGTTTTTGAGCTTGGGCATGGTCTTCGAATTAATTGTTGAGTCTAGTGTCTTTAAGCTTATTGTAAAAGCTTTGCTTCCAATCCTGTGGCTTAGACCTGAGAGTCCTCATTAACTTCGAGTTCTTGTAGTGGGCTAATCCTGGGATTTGATGTTTAGAAGGTTCTTAAGAGGTTGGCTGGGTGCAGGGAGCGGACTTTTTTCCGTTCTTTCTTCTCTTTCTTGTGTATGCGTGTGTGTGTGTTGGGGGGGGGGGTTGACTTTTTGTATGCCTTGCTTGCTTATGGTTTATGAGCAACTTTTCCCTTTTTAAGGTGCTAGCAAGTGGTAGGTGTATTCAAAGTTACCGATGCTTATCTGATGTTTTCTTTAGTCAGGGGTTGATGGCAAAAATAATCATCTTATTGCTTGCGTTGGTTTGTAAGTCTAAGGTGGAGGGCAGCTTGGATTTTAGGAAGGGTGGTGGTTTTACATCATGATCGTGCTTCTTTCATGAATTTTCTTTTGCATTTTCTTAATTGGCTCTCTAGCCATTTTTTCATTTTCCACCTCAAGGAATGCTAACTTCACTTATTTTTCCTAACTTTCTTATTTTTACCGAACTTAACTTAATTTTTCAAAACTTAATAGAACTTAACTTATTTTTTGTAAACTTAACTAATTTTTGTGAAGCCTGTCTTATTTTTTTGCTGAATTTAATTTATTTTTGGTGAAATCTTTTTTTGCTGATCATGTATAATTAAAATTAAAAAATAAAGCTACCTCCGTTTTTTTAATAGGGACGTTTGCTTTTGCGCGCGGACCAAGGAAAAAGTGTAAAAGTAAGTGAGAACGATGGTAAAAGTAAGGAAAAAGGTAAAGAGAAGGAGAGAAAAGGTAGTAAAGAAGTGTAATAATTAGGTGGGCCAACCTACCATTAATGGGACAATGTAGAAGTGTCCCAATTAAAAAAACACCCATAAATGAAAAATGTCCCAATTAACGGAGGTCGTTGTTAACAATAGCATAAAACTTTAGCATCATAATAATAAAATATTACTAGCAACATAATAACTAATGGAAAAAATATAAAACAATAACAACTTTCTAGTTTTCCTATTGTGTGTTTGGGGGGAACAAAAAATATACAAATTTTTTATATCCATATTTGTTGACTTTCAAATCTGTATAGGCTTTATTAATGGTTAGTGTGGTTGGAGGATAATATTAATCTACGACTATCATATTCTAGTCTAATTCTTGTTATCCATTGTAAGGCCTTGTTCTTTTAGACGGAATGAATGGAAATTAAGTTTGCTTGGGTTACTTTCCTCTTGCCTCTCACAATTTCCTATAAATAATTTCAGTTAAGTCTAGTCCAGTCCAATAGAAGAATAGACCTAAGTGACTATGAATGTTCTTAAAGTGAAAATAAAATATATTGGTGAAAATAGATTCTATATATACTTCCGTTTATTAGTTGTAACGTTTTAATGTGATGTTTGCCAACACACAAACTTCTCCCAAATTTTGGCCGCCATGAAATCAATGAAGATAAAAGACATGGATCTAAAAGAGAACGGACCAATATCAGAGAAATACGGGAGTTGAAATAATTTTTCTAAAAAATCTTGGATTGTTCTATAATATGTCTTTTTAAAATTTTATTTGAAAGATATAATATGATTATTTCAAAGTAGTTGAAAAAGATACAATGTACCTTTTTTCGAATTTTTGAACTAAATTTTTGTGAAGTTAACTTATTTTGTTGAACTTAACTTAATTTAAAAAATTACTTACCCTGAAACCAATAAAGATAAGTAAATACAGTATAGACCAATACCATAGAAATGTGGGATCCTTTTTTTTCCAAAAAATTCCCGGATTGTTCTTTAATATAAGTATTTATAGTAGTTAAAAAAGATATTACAATTTCTTTTATCATTATTTATAAAACAGATTTCCTTGCTTGTTTCGAATTTTTGAACTAACTTTTGCTGAACTGATTTTTGCTTAATTGTGCTGAGCTTCCATGCAAGGCTTATGTGTCCATGATAGTTGGATGAAAGCAACATTGTATATTAATGATATGCTTGTGCTATCGTTCGAAAATGCGGTTTGGACGCGATCACGGTGATGGTCACAGTAGTGGTAAAAAGAGATGATGCAATTATCATACCACCATATATCTTCCAGGACGGAGAGATATTGCTTGAACTGGCCTAAACCACGGCCTTTTTTCCAAACCTTTATGATCTAGGTATCATCGGTTTGGTAGATTTGGAAACTGCGGCAAATACAAAGTGGCTTTGTATTGTCACCATATGTAAGGCCTTTTCTCTTAATCAATTTATTTTTATATGAAAGAATTTTGCTATTTTTATTATATAAATATCAAATTAGAAACTAACAGTGTTTAGAATGATAAAAATCGAAATATAGTGTTTAGGAGAAGAAAATGGAGTTAGTTCTTCATACTAAAGATAGTCACTATATGTGAATTAAATGTAGCTTTTGCTTCACAATTTGAAGTTTGGAATCTTCATGACATTCAACATGGTTTGAGGTATGTATGCTTTGAAATAAGATGCACTCAATTAGTATAACCTATTAAAATCGATTTTTTTTTGGATAGCAATATAATTTCATAAGTACTTTTGTTGTTCACTTTCGTGGGTTCATCATCATATTCGGTGCCATTGTGGAGCAATGATTACAATTTCCAAGTTATTTGAAACTCTTTTTTTTTTTAAACAGTGGATGTGACTAATGTTAAGAAAATTGCAATTGTAAACATTGTAACCAGAGCATTACATGGATTTAATTAATTTTTTTTGTATAATGTGGCTTAAAGGTGCATATCTAGAAGAAGATGAATTGGGTTTTTTACATGTAAAGTGGAGCTTTGATTGTGCTTTATCTCTTGGATATGTGTCACTTGAGAAGCGAGATGGGTTTTAGGTCTAAGAGAAGACTGGTAGAAGGTGCCAAGTTAAATAGAGACGGATTAGGTTTTTGTATAATGGGAACTGGGGCTGTATCTCTTGATTGTACCACTCGGAGGTGAGGTGAGTTGACTTTAGGAGGAGAATGCACAAAGGTCTTTGGAGGCGTGTGTTTTTGGAATTCATTTGGGTGCTTTAGTTGGAGCTTAACAACCCAATTTCTTATAGTAGACTTATAATGTTGTAATGCTAGTGAAATTGGGGTGTTATGGGTTGGGCTCCTGTTTTTTTTTTTTTTTTTGGCTTCTGTATTGTCTGTTGCTGGATTATTGCTTTCAGATATGAGAGTGGTTGCCATTCTTTTCTTTGCGTAACTTCATTCTCTTCAAAATGGTACCTTTTGTACAAAAAAGAGAAAAGCCAGGATACCCAGATTTCTGATAGAGTTGTAATTCATTTACTTTTTGGTAAATTTATTCCTTTTAGAAAATTTTTGGTTCTACCTTAAGCCTCTTGTGCTTTCTAAAATTCCCTGTTCATAGTAGTTTCTTATGGAGGAAAAGCTGCTATAGTCCTGGCGTAATAGTTATTGTAGAAGATATTGTTGTGACACTGCTTTATCTCTTTTAGATGTTCAAAATGTGGGCAAACTTCTGAAGCCTCTTCAAATGTGGAGGACTTTTATGAACTGGAATTGAATGTGAAGGGTTTAAAGAGCTTAGATGGAAGTTTAAGTGATTACCTGAGCGAGGAAAAACTTGAAGGGGATAATCAATATCACTGTGATTCATGTGGGACAAGAGTTGATGCTACTCGCTGTATTCAATTGCGCACGCTTCCGCCTGTATTGAACTTCCAGCTTAAGCGATGTGTCTTCCTCCAAAAGGTAATCACATGAAATTCATTTTCCCGCTTGTTGCTCTCTATAACAATAACTAGTTTTTTTTTTTAAAACATACTTTGTCTTATACAAGAGCTCTTTGCTTAGTGACTGGCTACCTCTGATTTCATTTCTGTCAAGTTTCTTTTAGTTCTGAAGACCTGAAAACCTCAGCTAGACTTGAACCTACCTGCCAATTACAAATGTAGATACGGGTTTTGGTTTAAACTTTAATCCTCAAATTATTAGGGGTTACACTGTGGGGTTGGGATTTGATGGGGACGGGGGTATTGATGTCTTGAGCTAACTGTAAGCGTTGCATTCGGCTTCAGCCTTAAGTTGAGAATTTTTCGGTGTACATGCAACCTGGTTGCCACCTTTCCCTTTTAATATCTACTACCTCTGTCCCATATTAGTTGCAACAGTTTGACTTGCACACTTGCCAATGCTCAAATTTGACTATTAATATATCTTACTATCAATTAGTAAAAATTATGAAAAATTGATAATGCCAAATTTATACATTGAGACAAATTTAACATCTATTTACTAGCATTTGGTTTAATATGTTAGTTAAAAATCATGGTCAAAGTAAGGCATATGAATAGTATAAAAGTCAAACTGTTGTAACTAATATGGGGCAGATGCAAATTCTGAAATTCTTCTATCTCCTAGAAAGTTAAGGCCAATGTCAATAAATTGTGGGTGAGGAAGATCGTTTCTTGGAACAAAATTGTAGATTACTTGTAGATTACTTGTAGATTTACTTGTACAATTGACAAGACCCTCTCCAGAAATCTTTTTTTGAGTGCTTAGGAAGGGATTGTTTAAAAATGTTCTTTAGGGGGCAGTAATTTGGTAGAACTATACAAAAATTCCGCTCCATGAGGTGAGACCGTGAGAGTCATTATGCAGTGTCTTCTGTCTTTTGTTGGCATTGGAAAACTCTTTTGGAGTTTTGTTAAAGCTGTGACAGTATTTTAAGACTTCAAATTGCAATCTGGAGTTAGCTAAGTTTCTGCAGATTCTTGGTCTTTTTTTGGAACGTTTCATCCCTACTGCTTTTCATCATATCTGTTGAAGTTATTCGTTGTCTTCAAAAGCGATTCGTACTCCACTCGGCCAAAAGTTTGACTCGAACTTAACCGGGGTTAACTAAACTCTAGTTCGACTCAAATTGAGTCGAGCTGAGCAAGCCACAAGTGAACTCAATAAGCTGTGAGTAGCTTGGTAAATTAGTCCCTTCTATTATACTTACATTGTACTCTTCACTCTCCCACCCCCAGTTGTTCTTTTACCTATTCCACCTCTCTCGGGAATGGGTGGTTGATTTCAGAAAGTAATTGATTAGAGAGTCCTATATGATTTACTATAAAGTAGTAGAGAGAGAATTAAGGAGAGGGAATGGGTGGTTGATTGCAAAAAGTAAGTGGGAAAAGTTGAAAATTTTGTTAGTGGCCCCATAATTAATGCAGTAAAAGTTTCCGTTATATAGAAAGTGGAACAAGTATTTTTAACACCCCTAAAAGGAAAGTGTAACAAGTAAAAAAAATAATAGAGAGGGAGGAATGGTTCAATCTTTTAAGTGGGTATTTTAACTTAGAGAGTTAGAGCACTTCCAAAGAACGGAACTACTAGAACGAAAAAGACAAAAAAGATACATTTAAAAGGATAAAGTGGACAAATACAAACCCTATAATTTACCGCAATCGCTTTGTCTATCCTCTCAACACGGTCAACGCTCAATTAGAGTTGGCTCAAGTCGGTCAACTCTCATGTTGAACTGTTTTCCGAGTCGAGTCAACCTCAACCTAACTCACTCAATTTGCTCGATTAGCACCTATTACCACATTATGCAGGTTTAGAGTGCTATAATAGGAATCATCAGTTTGACATGGTGCTTGTCTTCTTTGCTTACTATGTGAAACTAAAGGTTTCTCTGCAGTAGTTTCTATCAGCTTTCTTTTTGTTTAAAGTTATTATGGCGGTTAATCTTTCTGCATTACCTTTTTAGACAACGACCAAGAAGAAAATCACCTCTGCATTTTCTTTTCCCGAGGAGCTGGATATGGGACAAAGACTTGCAGAGCCCTCTGAATCTGCTTTGATTTACGGCTTATCTGCAGTGCTTGTTCATAAGGGAACTGCTGTCAACAGTGGCCATTATGTGGCTCATATCAAGGATGAAAGCAGCAAACAGTGGTGGGAGTTTGATGATGAACATGTTTCAAGTTTGGGGTGTCATCCTTTTGGAGAAGGCTCGTCGTCTGCCTCTAAGACAGATGGCTCATCTAGTCCAGCAGCTGAGAATGCTGTTTCAGATGAGAATCACATTGACATTGACCAGCGTCGAGCATCTAGTGTAAATGGTCATGTGGAGAGTTATTCATCAAGTGATGCGTATATGCTGATGTATACCCTTAAATCTAGAAAGGGTATTCAGAATGGGTCGATGGTGTACAATGCTCACAATGAGAAAATTGCTGGTTCTTCAATTCCAGTCAACAGTAGTCTTCCTCTTCCACCTCATCTTTCTGATGAAATAAAAGCTCTAAATGATTTGTACCTTGCTTCGTGTGAAAAGTACAATTCCAGAAAGGAACTAGAGGTGAACACCATGACAGAGCGAAGACAAGAAGTCCGTTCTGTTCTTTCTGAAGCCCCTGTCCTTTCCCTCGAAGAGCCATATTTCTGGATATCTGTGGACTGGCTACGACAATGGGCTGACAACGTGACTCCTTCGTAAGTGTTCATCGTTTTCCTTTTCTGTTTGTATATTTTTCTGTGTCTAATTTTGATGTTTCTGATATGAGTTATGCATCATAAATCAATTGTCTATCTGTTGGTAATGATATTTTCAGACATTGCTAAGAGGAGAAAGTCTAGCTTCAGTACTAAGAAATGGATGACTTAATTTGTATATCTTCCCTTTACAGTGTAGTAAGTGGACAAGACTGAGATGGTAGAGAGGAAAGGACCATGTTTGCTTGTAATAGGAGATTTGATAGGAAGGAAAATGATGGTAATAAGTTCATAAAATTTTCGCTTCGTGCTCCCAAAAGCAAAGGAATTTTTGTGGACAGAGAAAACCGAAAGCTGTCATTTCTCTAGCTCAGTTTTTCTTTCTTTCCCTTACTAGCTAACAGTACATTGGGTTACTTTCAATTCTTTCCATTAAAATCAAAGACCAGAAGAACAAATTAATTTTCTTTTTACTTACCTTTTCTTCCGTTGCTTTGCTAAAAAAAAGTCCCAATGAAGTTAAAGGATTGTCAACGAGAAGGAGGTTGGGGAGGCTGAGCCTCACCCAGGTATGAGTGCATTTGCTGACTGGTCCAAGATGCTGGAGAAATCAGGAGTGTTTTATATCAAGGGACAACCTGAGGTTGAGAGCTCATCCAAGATAATTGCGTGTGTTAGCTGGTCCAGGATACTGGAAAAATCAGAGTGTTGTGTATCAAGGGACAACCTAAGGCTTGTTTTTTTTTATCATTGAGATGAATGAACTTGGGGAAAGTGTGTGAGGCATACTGGCAACTGGGAAGACTGTGTGAGATTCTAGGCAGGGTGGAAGAGTGCTTAGACTAATGCTGGTTATTCTGTTTCTGAAGCGTAAAGTTGATGGGATCCTTTAGTAAGGTTTTGACTCATACCAAGTTTTTCCACGGGAAATGGGTTGATGATCCTTGAGAAAGAATTCCAGAAATAGTGAAGATAGTAATAGATTCGTTATTCTATGGCTTCTGAATATGTGCACCTTTTATGTATTCGAGGTAGTTTATTAGGAAAGATTTTCTAAAGAGGCATTGGGACAGTGTTTATGTGAAAGAAGGTTTATCGTTGGTCAAACTCAAGAGGGGAAGATTATGATGCTGGGTCACGTCTAGAAAGGATGAGCTTTTAAATTGCTGAAAACCATAGTACTCCGGATTAAGGTAACATACCAGAGGAGATGTGTCTGGTTCCAGATTCTCGGTAGAAGGACGGTCACTTCTGTCTTGATAAATTTTCTGCGGTTTGAGGAAATGGTGTTTTCTTTTCTCGTAAAAAAATAGGTAGTGATGGGTGTTGTTTATTTAATTCGAATGTTGACGATCTTGAAATTAGGGATTTGTTATTGGTAAAGCTAGGTATTTTTTTCACTAAATTATGCATGTCTAAGTTGGTCGATCCAATAGGCTGGAGTGTGGAGATAATATCTTAGAATTTGTTGGAAAGAAAAGAGTTGCTTTTTAATCTCAAATTCTCAAGGATGCAATAAGCTGTAGAGATATAGATGGCAGTAGACTCCCCTATTAATGGTGATGAATGATGAGTTAATCCATACCTCTATTGTATAAGGGAAATGGGGGTGGTCACCAAAAATAAGAATAAAATAAAATAAAATAAAACAAATTACTGGGGTAACTAATTTATTTTAGGTGATTAATTACCTAAATTTTAGGAAGTTAAGAAATCTACCCAATTAAAAACAAGAGAAAACAAAATCAAAACTACAATAAATTATGTGAAACCAGCAGAAACTAAACTTAGGGAAGTGACGAACATTTAGGGTGATAAAGCTCCTAAAATTAAGGAAGTTGATACAAAAACATATTTTTAAAGAAAAAAATGTTAATCTTTGTCATTTAACAAAATGGTTATAATTTTGAATAGAGATTAGGTGTTGCAAGTCGATTGAACGGTATAGGGAAGCACAATGAAAGAAAACTAACCAAGTAAAAAACACTACTCTAGGTGTTGATTAATTTTCTTTGTTATTGCATTGTTGCATTACTAAGATACTTTTTTATTGGCACAATGTTTTTCTTTACATAAGAACTTTCACGCCTCCCAACGCACAACTTTAAACGTTTATATCTTTAATTGTGGTTAAGAAAAGATTATAAAAGGTAGATATTAATTAAGTTTATATCGAGAGGAATCTAACAAGATCCCACATTACTAAATTTGTCGTTATGTATAAATCATAATAGAAAGAGGTCGGGTAAATAGTGTAAAAGTTCCAATGTTGCAATAAATTTGGAAAGGAGGAAGTATATAATTAGAGGTTATTATATACTTACGCCCTGACGATGGTCCAAGATTTTTGTGCATTGAATTTAGTAATAGTTCAAAGAAATTGATGTCAAAGTAGTGTGAAAAATTATCAAACATAAATAAATCATCTTATCTACAATATGGATTTTGAATAACTTGGTTTGCATTCATACATCATTATTGATTTTTATAGAAGAAGCACTAATAACACGTTGGAGTGGTGGTTGAAACTCCTTATTTCATACTCAAGGTTACGAGTTTGAATTTTCACGTTGCCATATGTTTTTTAGGAAAAATTATTAATTACCACCTTTTATAAACAACATTTCGTAAATTACCACCTTAAAGATTTTTTTTGATAAATTACCACCTTTTATATGCAAATCTTTAGAAACTCTCACCTGTTAACGTATCCCGTCAAGAAAAGCATTATGTGGGGCCCACATAGTTTTCCTCTTCTCATTTATCTCTCCTCATCCTCTTCCTCAGTTTACCTCTCCACTTACCACCATTACCAGAGATTTTTACCCCAATCTTTCTCTCCTACACATAACTCACTCTCTCTGTCTCCTTCAACGTTGTTGAGCAAAGCACTAGGCCCCAACGCATCATTGTTTTCGAAGACGGAGCATTGAGGGGAGCAAATTCTCCTCTTTTTTGTCATCTGGGTTTATATACATCTCACAATGACACTTAATTTTCTCCGTTTCAAAACATCATTTTTCTCCTTCCAATTGCATTTTTCTCCTTCATGTACTTTGATCTCATCCTTCATAGCCTTCAATTTCAGTTGTAGCTGCCATGTGTTTATCTTGCAAAATAAGCCAAAAATTTCACGAATCAATGTCATAATTTAAGCTTCAACACAAAATTAGGGTTTTACTTTACTCAATCAATTACTCCAAGAAGTAATATACACTTACATTTTTGAAGTGAAAATCACATAATTCATTTCGATTTCCTCCCAATTGAATGCAATTGCCCACAATTTTATACTCTTTGCAATTTCGTTCCACTTGTACTCTTCAATTCGAGTAAAATGTTAGGGTTAGGGCCTTAGGGGGTTCAGTTGGAATTCAATTGAGGTTTTTTTAGTTCGTTAGATTAGTTATGTGTGGACCCCACTTAACACTTTTCTTGACAGAAAACGTTAACAGGTGGGTCTCTCTTAAGTATTTGCAATTTTGCATATAAAAGGTGGTCATTTATAAAAAAAATCTTTAAGGTGGTAATTTACGAAATGTTGTTTGTAAATGGTGGTAATTAACAATTTTTCTTTTTTTTTTTAATATATGAGGATGAAGTGGATAGAATATCATTCAAAAAGGGATGGTGACACGTGGCGGATTGCTATTCTTGCGTATTCTTTTTAATATATATATAGATAGATTTGCCAATTAATTTAACATTTTTCATGTTTTCGAACACATCGCGTGCATATGAGGCTAGAATAAGAGATTATGGGTTTTTAACTTTAAAAGAGATTATGGGTTGTTATATCTAATTCAAAAATTAGTCTAACTTTTTTAATGTTTTTGCACACATTGTATGCATATGAGGCTAGTTTATTAATAAAGAAACCCTTTTGATCTTGAGGGTTCCTTCTGTTCTCTATCATTTATTTCATCTCACTTGTTGGGAATTTCTTTAGTGGGAGGCAAAGATCTAGGGACAATTATTCAATTCTTGAAAGATTTTTCTGCGACTTACTGTTTTACAAATCTATATAATAAATACTTCTGGTATAGGGTTGTTTTACAATTTGGTTAGTGAATAGATCCTATGCTTCCACCTTTTATTCCTTTGGATAAATACATAGTTGCTATGAAGAGCGGTGATTACCCGTTTTATATGAAAACATTATTATTGCTTGCAGTGCCATAGACAACAGCATTATTCAGTGCATTCATGGGAAAGTACCAGTGTCAAGTATTGTTTCCATGAAGCGGTTATCAGCTAAAGCTTGGACCTTACTATGTTCCAAGGTATGTACTGTTGAAGTAGCTAGCCCCGTCCCCAAACCACCCCTGTGTGCAAGGAATTCTATTTACTCACTCTAAATTGAACGTCTGTGGTTTCCCTTCTTTTCTGTTAGGACAGGACATTCTATAATATCCACAAACTTGATAATTGAGTACTTGTGATTCCAGAATAGCGCACAAAACAACAAAAGGAGCTTCAAATCATTGTTATTTTCCCCCAAGGACTTGCTAGTTATTGCATTGTCTGTGAATTGGTAATTTCAAATTGACTAATAATCTGTTTAAAAGAGTTCCTTAAGTGGGCTTATGAATGCAGGGAGTGAAGTATGTTACTAGGACTCAGCACTCAGGATCACACACAATCGCACATACTATTTGTCTAATTCTTTGACCTTTCAGTAATGACAAAAAAGTCCAATATAAAAAAGGATCAATCCCACATATTTTTTCTTTTGGGATAGAGGAGGGGAGGGGGAGGTTGTGGATTTGCAGTACTAGATATAGACTGATAGTCAACGTGTTAGCAAATTGCAGAGCTTAGTCCAAGTGGAGAAATTTTACTTATTTTTAAGGATTAACTGGGCTGCTTTTTGGAAAAGCAATATGTTTGTCTAGTGGCTACTTGGATACAGTATCGGTATTTTCAGGTGAATTGTGATCATTGCTTGAGAGATCAAGGACTCTTTTGTGAAATCCTCCTTGTGGTTGAGGGGGTTTTCTTTTCTGCCTTTATACTCCTTTTGGGTGTTGAAACTATGTATATAGTTCTGATGGATAATTTTGGTTCAATCGTGGAAGATAAGATTTACTGTGCTTGTACATTATGGCCTAACATAAATGTATTCGCCTCCTGTTTGCATTGACTATCTTATTCTGACAAAATTTGTATGTGATAGTATGATGGAGGTCCTTGTCTGGGCAAGGATGACTATTGCATTCAGTGCTTGATGGATTCAGCACGTGCTATCGTTTCTGCTGATAGCTATAGAGATAGAAGGGCATGCATGAAAGATCTAGCTGAAGCTGCACTTGCAGGAAAATGTCCGGATGGTAAACGTTACTACATTTCCAAAACATGGTAAGTCGGAAGATATTTTCTTTCTTTTTGTGACTGTTCTCTTCATCCGTTTTCAGACAATTCTTATTTTTGTTTTTTCTTCTTTTTTCTTTTTCCCTGCTGAAGAGTTTATTGAATTACCAAGACATGTACAATTTTATAACTGGATCTTCTGGATGTGGTTTTTCATGTTATCCTGCATATTCAATGGTACATTGAGATTAGAAAAAAACTTATATGATTGTCAAAGTTCTGCATTTCATGTTTCAGTCTTTTTAAGCCTCTGAATCTGTTTTTCCTCCTCTGTATAAATGGCGATGTAATTAGAGTTTCCTGATAGGTTACATCTGTGGTTGCGGAGAAAAGCTACTGATAACCCCTCTGAAGCTGATACCGGACCTACAGCTTCAATAAGGTGCCCACATGGGCAACTTATGCCTGAGCAAGCTTCTGGTGCTAAGAGATTATTGGTTCCTGAGAATCTATGGATTTTTCTCCATGAAAATTCTAACTTGGTGAAACCAGATGATCACTTAGGATGTTCAGCTTTTCCATCAGATGCAGAGACATGTACAGAGTGCTGTCAGGAGCTCACTGAGGTGGCTTCTTTTGAAGACACTTTGAGGTGGCTTTTCCCTATACTATCATTATCTAAAATAAATATTCACAGATGACTGATTCATCCTTCGCTCTGCAGAGAAGTCAAGTTGAAACAGCGGCAGAACCATGAGAAATTGGCTCTTGGAAAAGCTGTTCCACTTTCTTCTGATTGCAAGTACTACTTGCTGCCATCTTCTTGGCTGTCAACATGGAGAAGTTATATAAATACAAGTGGAAAGAATGTGTCTTCAACTGTGGAGCCTGAGCGCCTAGATGATGTCATCAGTTCACTTATATGTCAAACAGTGAGTTTTACCTTCATGTAATCCATAGCGCTCTTCCGTTTGGTAGTATACTAGTATGCCATAAATATATTCTTTTGTTAGATGATAGATGCAAAAATTTGTACCATACCTTTCTGGGAGGGGGTTGTTGGCGGGGATGATATTTTGAAAAGTGATGACTTATGCCGGACATAGTCGAGCTCAGTACCACGAGACACCAGTGCTCCAAATTAGTAAATCTATTAAAATATATTGTGGCAGGATCTTGCTGTAATTCTATTTAGAAATAGTTCGGATATGCCTATAGTGAATTTGCTTGAATGTAATTCATCACTTCAATGTTTTGATTAATCTTCTTCCACTTTGTTTCCAGCATTCTCGACTGCTGGAGAGGCCTTTAGGCTTGACATGCAAACGTGGGGTAATATCGCAGAAAGTCTCTGCGGTGAGTGTTTAAAAGATCTTTTTGCTAACATGTTGATGAGTGTCATGGATGTGATACCGATTCAAACTCCTTATGTCATCACATGCTTCTGTACCATATTTATTTTTGATCTCGACGAGTCTTTTGCCTAAGCACGATCACTCGTGTTTTTAGTCTCTCTGAGTTATCCTTTTTCAATCGTAGATAGATGGCCTGATGATGGTAAGTGAAAATGACTGGAAACACTTCTGTGAAGAATGGGCTGGCAAAGAAGAAGGAGGCATACTGGCTGAGATTGAATTTAAGAACTCGGTTGAGGGATCTTGCCAGGAGATACCAATTACAGAGGATCTTATGAAGGATGATCAAAACAATGATCTGGAGTCTAGGGAGCCTGTGATAAAAACTTCACCTGAGGTATTTTCTGAAGTTCATCGTATATTAATATAAATAAATATATTGAATGTTCTTACAGAATTCTGAGATGTCTGTGTAAAGCCTTCTTTGTTGTAAGCATTACCAGTGATTGGGGGGTGGGGGTGGGGTTTGAGAGTCCCTCAGTAGATAAGCAGGGTGGGGGGCTGTGTTTCTGTGTAAGTGTTGGCCTACTCCTCTTTTATTCTTGGGCTTGTATGTATATCGACCTAATCCATATTACCCGCTCTGCTCCTAAATAAGTTGCATGGTTGCTTTTGTTATGGAGAATAAGTTGATACAGTAGCTGTGTAAGAAGTGTGAAAGTGGGTAGGAGGAAAAAAAGTAAGTCGGGAGAGAAAATAGAAGAATGTGGAGAAAGAGAACCGTAAAAGGGAAGTAAACACTATTTATTTATGGACGGTGGGAGTTTGTGTTTTGCTAATCTCAATTTTGTTTAAGAAATAGAACTTTCATCTCCGTATCTCTACGTGTGTAAGGATAGTTGTGGAATGAATATGGGGGTGATTGTAGTAGTAATATGCATCTGCTATCTTGTTTCTTTTTCGCTTCTAACTTTCAGTTATATGCTATTCCAAGATATGTGAAGAATGCATTGGAGAGAGAGAAAGCTGTGATTTAATGCGGAGGCTCAGTTATAGTAATGAGGACATTTGTGTTTGCTTTGTACGTGGCAAGGAAGTTCCAAAATCACTTTTAGAAGCTTCTGGGAACACTTATGAGGCTGATCGACGGACCTCCAAGCGCTCCAGAAAGACATCTTTTGGAAATTCCAAGAATTTAAAAGTTTCAGGTTGTACGACAATATATCAGCTAAAGATGATGATCTGGGAATCTTTTGGGGTAGGTTGCATCTCTTCTAACTCTCCTTTGTCAGCTTCAGTACAGACTTTTTTATTTTTTTTATTATGTACTTTTACTCCTCCGTCCACAAATAAACAATCTAATAGGTTTGCATGCACATATTAACATTAAATTAGTAATTGATCTTTTGGAATACACAAAATGTAAGTCACGTCCAGACGTGAGAAAGATATGAGGTGAAAAAAGAGGATTTGGTTACATGGTTGAAACTTATGATAGATACAAGTAGAGATTGGACAATATTACAAAGGCGATAAGAATGCCGAATGAGGTCTAGCAATAGGTGGAGGATTAGTTATAAGGGGTATCAATGTCGAGATTGTTTATTTACTCTTATTTTATCCTTGTAAGGTTTGCTGTATGTTTATTGATCAAATATTATTTTTTCACCAAATGGCTTAGTGGTTAGAGCACTTTTAGAGGTTGGGAAGGTGTGTGGTTCGAGGTTGATAACTCTATAATTAAATTAGTAAAAGACAATGCCTTCTAAATATATTCTTAGTATAGCTAATGGGCAATGCAGGCTTTATTGGTAAATAGTGTAGACGTGAGTGAAAAAATTAAATCAAACAAGAGGAGGACCCCACATTACATAAGATATGGAGAGAGTTAGTTGGAGTGGACCGCGTCACAGATACAGTGGGTAGGGTGGGATTAATAATTTTCCATTTAAGTTAATAGGATGTTTATGTGGATTACCCGATATATTATACAAGTTGTTTATCTGGATGAAGAGAGTATATTTAGCTATTCAAGTCTATGTTGATGGCGTTTGGTCAGCTCCTTTCACACTCATTGATATAGCAACTTTTGAGAATTGGTAATGGAGAATAATAGAAGTTCATGCTCTGATACACAAAGATTGTGCATGTCTGTAAGATGTAAGAATATCTTGCTAGGGTTCAAGAACTACCTTATTAAGAAAATAAAACAAATGTTTTTGTGTACGCTGCAAGTAACAGACAATATTGCAGGAACCCTTCTTAGTTCTTAAATTGTTTCTTTCTGCAAAAATGTGTCTTAAGCTGGTTGTTTCTTGTGGTTCTGGTTGTATAAATCGTTTGGATAAGTAACTGCTGAAATGACAACTCATCCCCAAGTGTTGCCCAAAGAAGGGGTTGTTTTTGTATGGCTTCTCAACCTAAAATACTATGAACGAAAGCTTAAAGAGGATACTTGATTTTGGAATTTCTTGCTAGTCTCATACTTCATGTATGTGCTTGAGAATAAGATAATGTGATTATTGTTTCACCAGTTCTTAGTAGTATTAGGACTCTGTTAGCAACATGGGGCGAAAACAAGGCCGCATCGTATTGTATTCAGCCACATTGCAAAAGATTTTCAAATCTACAAAATGGATAGTACTCAGCATTGTAAAGGCGTGAAAAAAAACCGTGTTTTAGGGTGTTTTAAGGGATATCTTGTGTTCTCAGCTGATATATGGCGGTACAATAACTGCATTATCTCCTTCACTGCAACACTCTTTCCGTTACCGTGATCGCAACCGAAACTGCATTTTTCAAACATGTTTCGCAAGAGAAATTCCAGGTATGGTGGTCATGCGGGGGCTCTAACGAATCATGTTCAGATTTTGGCTGTATTAAGCTGGTAGTGATTCAAAAATTGACTGAAATCTGAAGTATGGTTGTTGCCGTTCCTAGATGTGGGGGGTGGGTTTACCAAGTGTTCTTAGATTGCAGTTATATGAGATTTAGTCACCTCCGAAGAAGAGATGCTGGTAATCGCCCTTGCTGAATACTCCCTCCGTTTCTCAAAGATTGTTACACTTTAACATTTTACACTATTCACATATTTCACTTTGACCATCACTTGTGACTTATACATAAGAAAAATTATAGTCATGTGGGATCTTGTTAGATTCCTCTTGATGAGTAGTATATTAATATCTAATGTTTATAATTTTTACAAATACATAATTAGAGATATAAACGCTCAAAGTTTTGCATTGGCATGCGTGAAAAGTACAAGTGTAACAATCTTTGAGAAACGGAGGGAGTATGATTTTGTGACGTGATTCAATGTAACGGTTTCTCGATTGTGGAGTGCTATCTATGTTATTGTGTTTGGTAAGTGGCAAAAGTGGTGTATCAGTTATAATGCCTTAGTATGATGCGTTAAAGAGAGCTATCAAATGCACTGCAAGAACAGACAAGATGTTAACTTAGTTGTTGCCAGTTCTTATTTATTGACTTTTATATGCCTTTGTCTTGTTACATGCTGTTTGATGGAAAATTATGTGTTGATAAGAAGGACTTACCTGCAGGTGGTTAAAGAAAACCAGATACTCCATAAAGGACCCAAGGTGATCGAAGGGGAATCTGATACTCTAGCCGATTGTAATATATTACCTGGGGACTTGCTCTGGGTGACTGATTCAGAAATACACGAGTTCCGTGACATAGCTGGTAATGGCGTCTTCCTGATCAGTATGCCACCAATTTAGATGCTATACTGCATGTTATATGTATCATTATCCCTTAACTATGAAAGTTTACAGATTGGCTTTGTTATTAGCGTGCTTTGATGGTCTGTGGTCTGGGAGGGGGTCTATCAAATGTCAACGCTTTGTCCTTGAATGCACCCACTTCTTTTTTGGGCTGAAGGCTTTTATATATCTGAACTCTTAAGCCCCAAGTTATACTGGTTTGGCTCACAAGGTTTTTTTCTATAGGTGACGTAGAGAGTCAGAGACCATATAAAGCACTTTGAGCTGGTATACAGAGTTCTCGATAATGGGAGCTAGGTAGTAAATGTTTACAGTTACCTATGGATCCAGTGATAAGGAGAGAGAGAGGGGGAGAAATTATGTTGAGTTTATGGCTAGGGGTGGTACATCTTGATTGGTGTCACTCAGCTCGCAGACTGGCGTTTGCGGTCCCACCCCAATATAACTTGGAGCCTAAGATATAGTATAAAAGACCTTTTTATGTGACAATGGTTTTGTATTCATTATAGCCTTGCATAGAACACATTTTGAGAACAAAAGTACATGGTCTGATCTTTCTGAATCTCAGATGAACTTTCAGAACAGAAGTTTGAAGCTCGACAAGCTGAAGAAGGGTTTCGTGGAACACTGTTGACTTCCAACTCCACTTCACAAGTGGTCTAAGAGACTGGCATTCACCTCCATTGATATGCCTCCAATCCATATTTTGTTTGTTCATAGTACCAGTCTACCAGGGGCATGTTGCGCGTTAACTTTTTAAGGTGAGGAATCTACTGCTTGACCAACTTGGTCTTTTTCGCTTGTTATGTTTGTTCTTTTTAAAGCTTCCCCAACCACTTTCTGGACACTGTTGCCAATGGCAAAAGGCCTTTTTCCTCTTCTTCTGTGGTGGTGTAGGTGTCGTAGCATTTTGGTCATCTCTTGGCTTTGTTATTATTAACTTTTCGGGAGATCCCCTCCACCGCCCCTCAACTTCCGACTAGAGATGAGGTGAACATGCCTTCTGGATTGCGATATATGACAAGAGAGGCTGAGGGGATCGATTTTGATGTCCTAGAATCCCCTTTGATCCGGGTTTTCATTTAGCAGTGTGGATTTCATTGTATCATGTTGTTTTCTCCACTCATAGTTGAATGGAGCTGTATAATAGCTTTATGTACTCACTACTCATCAACTCGGACTTCTGCCACATTCAATAGTTGTTCAATGAAGAGGCTTTGTGGTCTTCTCAAAACATCACTCCCATTCCAGGTGCATCCTATAGCTTATCCTTTTTCGATTTTTTAGTCATAAATATATTATTAGTTATGGTTTTGGATAGATCTCCCGAGTAGGCCTTCTACTTGGATTTTTGGCTTTGCATAATTGTTCTCTTTTTCTGGAAAAGATAGTGACTACAGGATCCATGCATATGGAGCCCAACTCGGTAGCTATTCTGCTGCCATAAAATCAGAAATGGGAGATGTTGCCTAAAAAGTGTTATGTTTCTATGTTCATGTGCATATTGATGTAGTTCCATGCTCAAATAGTTCAGAATGTATCTCTGTTCTCTAGCAATTCGAACATAAGCACTAGGTCTTAAGGCATTATTTTACAGCTTTATAAACACCTCAGTAAGTCTTATTTTTTTAGCACTGCTGGGTGTTATAAGAGATCTAACTTCTTTAATTTTTGTTGT
Source organism: Patellifolia procumbens (assembly GCA_947645195.1). NCBI lineage: Eukaryota > Viridiplantae > Streptophyta > Magnoliopsida > Caryophyllales > Amaranthaceae > Patellifolia > Patellifolia procumbens. The sequence goes on from CANSGD010000905.1 coordinate 687,700, forward strand.
GAAGGGGTATCTTTCAGATTTTGCTGTGAAATTTCATAAAGTTACATATAAATTTTCCCCTCCTTCATAATATCCAATTTTCTGACGAGTTCAATCGACGTGCAAACTTCAACTTCTCGTCTAATAGCTTAAATTAATGGCTAACAATGTTCTGAATTGTGGATGTAGTAATACACAGTGTGGAAGAATAAATAGAGCTTGTGCATGGTTTCTGTTTTGGTCACAGTACTACGAAATGGAGTCCCAGAATGTGCCTTGTATCTTTGTAAACCCTTCGTATCATCACTAATTAACTTCCTACCAAATTATAACAATGATGGTGAGAAATAACTAGTCATCTTTTCTTTGCTATTCAAGCTACGTCAATCTCTCTCTTGTTTGAAGAGGGTCTCTATGGTGTGGTAACTGGTAGTTATAGAGTACTGATTTGGTTTTAAACTTGGAATGTATGAGCAGTGAGAATATGGCTAAACCTCCATTTGCATGACATCTTCGCAGGTTTTGGTCACATAGTTTCTCATTTAACTTTCGTTTTCTCTTATGCTTTAGTTTGTGTAAGCTTTTCAATGGAAACGTTCTTCGAGCGATATTAAATGAATGAAATTGCTATTGACCGTAGCTGAAAATGAAGCAGCTCCAAATACAGCAAAAGGAACATTGAGTTACAAGGTAACTTGTTAACACATTCGATTATGAAGGCTAGCTATTGTAATTAACTAAAATTACAGTAGTCCGAATCAAACATCTTTGGTGTGTATAAGTTCACATAATATTAGCAGCAAGCCAAAACTTAATAAAGTAAAAAAAAAAAAACTATAAGCCGCTTCCAGCAAAACATGATTACTATTTACTCACCAATCTCTACCTTAATCATAAGACCTACGAGAGTATTGCATGATTTTTTAGGCCACAGCTCGAGCACTAACACCAAGTTGAAATCGTAAGTTTAGAAAACAAAGGTTAAACCATAAAACAGTGCCGTTTCTGACATTTTTTAGGCCCTAGGCGCAAAATAAAAAATGGGCCCCAAAATGTAGAATTTTTTTTCATATATCTGATTTTAGATATTGATTTTTGAAGTTGTGTCTCAAAACTATGGAAAAAACAAATATAGCATTTGTCTTTTAGAAATATAGTAGTATTAGTACACTTTAGTTTATTTCTTCAATAACTTCTTTTTCATAAAAGAATTGCATAAGTATTGAACTCCATCGTCATTGAATAATCTAAAAGTCTTTCTCATGCTAAGGTCATCATTTATCACCAAAAAGAGAAAACTATATAGATCCATAGAAATTACCCAAACACACATATGAAAAATAAGAATTTGGAAAGGAAATTGTTCAAAAAAATTAATAGAAGGTGTAAAGATATTGTTACGAAACAACGACATTTAAAAATAAAATCAAGAAGAAATCAAATATCACAAATAATACACAGACTTATATTTTCCAGTCTATCCATGAGTACATGGTTAGACCGTGTGATGTTTAAGTTAAAATGGTAAGGTTTGAACTTCAAGGTTCAAAGTTTTAAAATTTTAACACTTATGCTTTTAAGTGTAAAAACCTCAACGATTATAAGATTATGAGCTAAAACCTTTTTACTTTAAATTAAAACCTATTGGTCTTAATGGTCTATTCCCAAGACTTACTTAGTATAGATAATAGTTTTTCAATTGATTTTCAAAGCTCCTTGATGATAGTATTTTTTTTTAGTAAAATTGTTTTAGATAATTGAAACTCATATGAATTGGAGCGTGGTACCGTACAAATTATAAATGATAATTCTTTATCGCTATTCAATGGGAATGTTGGACAAAATTTTGCTATTAATTGTTGAACCTTTTGGGGAAAATAATGTTTTCCATTTGAATTAAAGGTAGGATGATTGGGAATATACGAAGAAGTTCATGAGATTGGCAAAATATTAGAATTAGGAGGTGAAAGTTTAGGAAAAAAGAAAGTAATAAAGGTCCCCTAAAATATTCTTTTTGTTCTTTTCTTCTTCGGTATTCTCCGAGTATCCCCGCACAGAAGTAATTATTTTTTTTACTATATGACTTATTTTCTAATTTGGGCCCCTTAAAGAGTTGGGCCCTAGGCGGTCGCACTCGAGGCCTACCTCAGAACCGGCCCTGCCATAAAACTATTAGCACAAGGGGATTAGTCTACTAGTCTTATTCTTGAAATCTGGACGAGTTCATAACTAGTCTCGAGTTCTCAATATATATGTGAAAATATTTCTTAAATCTTAATAGACCTTGTGAGAATTTTTCTTATGTTAATGCACCTTCTCACGTTTGAATCCATATTTTTGTAAATCCTCCTTATTTTGGGGTAGATATTAGGCTAAAACGATCTTCGTCTTCCATCCTCCTCGTTGTTGTTCCATCTTCTACCTTAATCTTTGGTTATGAATTTATAGTAACTTGTCTACAAAGATGATACTATAACAATCCAATTTCGATGTTTGTAGCTTTTGCCCTTTATCTAGTGAGGAAGATCCTAACCACCGTTATACGTGACATTTTTATCAAAAAACCCTTGGGTTGGTTATATCCTCCTTCTTGATCATGCAACCTTGCACCTCATGTACTTTTTCTTTTTTTAAAAAAATATACTTCCTCTGTTTCATTTTAAATGCAACAAATACATTTTAACGTATCTCGATGCATTACTTTAACCACAAATATCTACAGTTACATATAAGTAAAAATTATAAAAATTACATATTATGAAAATATATCACGTGACGAATCTAACAAGTTTCCACATGACTATGTTTTTCAGTATGTACAAATCACTAGTCTTAGTCAAAGTAATAAGTGTGAATAGTGAAAAAGTGCATTTGTTGCATAAAAAAGAAACGGAGGAAGTAGCTCTTTACTTTCACTCATTCTTATAAAAATTACACCGGATTTCAAATAGTACAGTTCTGGCTAGTTTAGGTTCGGACTTCGGAGTCACAAACTTGTGCAGTTTACTAAGTTAGCTTATATAGCTAATCAAGTTTAATGTGTACGTTGGAGAAAAAAAAGTCCCACAAGCAAAATGGACTTACATGACAACTTTCAACCTGTGCTAACAGTAACAAATTTACTAACATTTCATTGTCACTTAGAAACTGAGAGTAAGGTGTAGCTCGATTGGTTATAATATCCTTTTTGTTCTAAGATTTCTTGGGATCGATTCTCTTCCCACCTCGTGGGTCCTTAAAATATCGCCTAGAAACTGTTTCTGTTTTTGGTTTCTTGTACTACTTTGTTGAATAAAAATCAGATCCAACGCCTGTGACTTCTTGAGCTGCTGCCTCGTCCAAACCATCTTTCCCAGTTTTCATCTATTGGCCCTTTTGTCCTGTTCACATTTTCCATCTCCGCAAATAAGTTTTCTATTATTTAAAATACAAAACAAGTATTCTATTACTAATAATTATGCTATAATACACAATAATTAGACGGATTCTTACATTGGAAGAAGAGGGTCGGGAACTGATTCAATTCCTGAAATCAACCTGTTTTAACAATTTAATAAGTTAGTTTCTATTTCAAAATATCTCTCTTGTAAACAATGCGCCGCCCGGAAATAGAGATTTCTCCTAAAAGACGGCCATTTGTGTTTGGACCTGTTCTTTTTAGATTGGTACCGGAGTAATAAGTTAAGATAAGTTCTGATAGCTCCTAATAAGATTTGACTCTTTCACGGATAATGTTTAAATAAGTTCAAAGAAGTTCAGATTCGTGCTAATAAGATAAAAAGAACAGGCCCAAGTTAGATGCACCATTTTTTTTTATTATCAATAAATAGACATATTAATGGTTGAAGTTGAGCATTGACATCTGTAAAAGTCAACATAATAGATTTTTCAAATTTCTTACACCGATTTATATAATAAATCAGTGAATAATCTGAATTTTTCAATATAATAATAAAATAATAATCTCAATATCTAAGTAAGATCATGAGCCTAGTAAAGGTATTGTCAGAATTCTAATCTCTCTAGGATGCACATTCCTATATTTTGTTTAGCCAATTAAAACTACCCAAAACTATTTTTTCAAAGAAATTATCATAAATGAAGCTGCACGATTATAAAGAATGAACTAGTCCTGATCATAAAATGAAGCTTCCATGCTTGATAGATTATAAATGGAGTCTAAATATGAGGAATTACTTACTCATTGCAAACTGTAGAAGGTCCACCAACAGTATCAAGCTCATCTAATTCTACCTATTCACCCACAAAGGAAGAAAATTTATTCAATTAAGCTGAAATCTTTTTTGGGTGGATAGCCAGCAACGTAGTCGTGGCCAGGTAATGTAGACGAGATTCGGTCCCAGGTCTTGGATATCGCCTCCCATGAGACTGTTACCCACCAAGATAGCTGACATACGAAATTAAGCTGAAATAAAAGATGGGAAGTATGAAACAAACCTGAATCATCCGGATTTGCTGATCAAGATTAGAAATTGCAGCTTGTAAACGATGTCTACCTATGAAATTAGATGGGACTTTTGATCTTCCACTTCTGTTTGCAAGAACAGAAGTAGTTGCTGGAGCAGATGTAGCAGTTGCCCCTGATGTTGCTGCAGCTGTTGCTGTTGCTTCTTCATTTTCTGGCTTCATTTTTACAATTTAGAGGGAGAAATATCAAGGAAATGATGATATTAAAAAAAAAGTAAGTAACTTCAAGCACATATAACTATGATTTATGATTTATGATTTATGATTTATGATTAGTTTATATGGGTGTTGAAGTTTTATTTTTCTTTTGTTTAATGCTTACATCCCTTTCTTCCACTTTGCTTTTCTCTTTTGGTCAATACCCAAAAGTTGTAGACTAGTACAGTTGTTTTATGCATTGCATAGGGTTGGTAGCTAGAAGTGATCTATTGGATCAGAATCTCGCACATGTTAACTCGACTCGGATTTAACAAAGTAAGGGCCCTTGAAAGGAAAGGAAATGAAATATTAGTTGATTTGAAATATTGGATAATGAGGTGAGGAGGAAAGGGATGTGGAAGAAGAAAAGTAAGATAACACGGAGGGAGGGAGAGAGGGACATTATGGGACAGCAATGGGGTGTCGGAAAAGTAGTATTTGAAAACTACTTTACTTGCCATCATTCAAGGATTTGGGAACTGGATCAAACACATCCTCCTTGATTTTATTTATGTATCAATGTATCAAGCTTTGGGTCCACACAATGGGATATGAATCATATGATATTATGAGGAATTGTACAAATTCATAATCTAAGATCTCTCTATTTCTTTTTATGTACGCACCATGTAATTTTTATTATTTATATATTTTATTTTAACCATTATTTTCTTTGGCCATATTTGGCAAATAGAGTTTAGAGTTTCACGGATAGAGATTAAAGTTAGAGTTTAGAGTTTTACCTTTTTGTTCAACGGATTTGACTAAGTTTTTACATAAATGTGTTTGGTAAAGTTTAGCTGATTGCTAAAAGTTGATTACCTTTTGTTTGTGTACAATGACATTTATGGACATGCTAACTAATATTTTAGTATTACATTTATGGGCAAAAAAGTAATTCACAAATTCTCTTTCATAATCCTCTAAAGAAAAAGCTCCTATTTTAGGAGCTTTTTCATTTTGAGAGTTTTCACCCCAAAACTCTATTGAAACTCTCTTTACCATACACCACTATTAGAGTTTTGACAAGTCAAAAACTCTTAAAGTGGTCCAAATCTCTTTTTTTGCCCCAAAACTCTAATTGCTAAACACACCCTTTATACATAATAAATAAGTTATTCAAGTGAAACCTTATTAGATACGTCTCAATAAATGCTTTTCATATATCAACTTTTCAAAAAAAAAAAGTGTTCATAGTTAGTGATATTAGTGGTTAGAGATTTACGTGCAAAAGTGAAAGTCTAATTGTGTAGATTATCTAGAAACGAAAATAGTTTGTTGTTCACATTCATAATTGCGAAGTTTAAAGCAAAAAGAGTTCTAAATGATGGTTTGTATTTTTGAAATTCCTAAACGATGGAGAAAGAAAAAGTTTAATTTTCTCAAATAACGTTGTACTATAGTGAAATTAACAAAAAGGGACATTACAAAACTTTCTCGATAACTAGCGGTCAAAGCACATTTACAATATTTTTATTATATAATCTAAAACTAAATAAAATTTTTTTGTATTTCAGTTAACTTAATTTGAAATTTATAAAAAATTATTAGACAGAACAGTCTAATATTAACATAAATTTAATGAACTCAAATCCACACACTTCTAGTTGTTCTAGGGAGTCTCTTTCATCTTCTTTAACCTAACTTTATTCTAAACATCTGGCAACCAAACTGTCACCCCATTCCTACCCTAATTCCTTTTCTTTTTCTTATAATCTCAAACTACAACAAATAATTTTTAAAACGATTCAACAGACTGATAGAATAGATTAAACTAGTCGCTAAAAAACTAATTATTGAATGGATAAACTAATTACTAGTAGAAGTACATGATTTCTTTATTTAGACACAGTCTCTTTCAACCACGATTTTTAAAAGGCAATCAAACAGTGAATTTATGCCAACTGATAACTACGACCATATCTACCCTTCTATGCTTCGTGGTCCACTTCTTGTTATGATTTGTTCTCCTTCATCATCAGAAAGATGAGTTAGCTTAATCTATACTTATGGCTAAATTAGATTTTTTTCTTAAATATATATGAAAAAATACGATCGAAACAGATTTGACTTTCATAAGTTATGATGCTCCCATAGTGTAATCTATATTTATTGTAAAACGATTAATTATCGAATTAGTAAAACACTTATAGTATAGCATAGACTTACATCAAATGAGGCATATTGCGACAAGGAGAGAAGATTGCAAAAACAACGGTACATTCAATCCCTGTCCCAAAGAACCTTCCCTTGTAAATTGCCTGCTGATAGTCAAAATAACACGCGAGCTTGAAAACAAAACATGAGAGAATCCAAACAAATACTAAAAAAATTAAAAAAATCCATAAGCTGCCGTCTGGTGGCTGTGGATTTGTTTTGTTTTTTTTTTGCATGTGGGTTGATTTGACCCTTCAATAATTGTGCAAGTAGTCATGGTTGTTGTCATGTTGAGACCCGAGTATACCTGATGGAGGGTAGACATCCCGAGCTGATTTTTGGCAGCGTGTATACGACATCGACCGGTACATTCCCAAGGTAGACCCCCGGGGTTTTCTGGCAGAATGTGAGCCACACATAAGTTACCGTAGGCACCGCCCACGTATGCAGGAGTGTGTGGTAGTGGGTAGAGCGCTGCTTACTGAATGAGCGGCTACAAGACCCTATATAGTCACGAAAAGCCTCTGAACTTCCGAATTCTGCAAAATGAGAACATTCCAACTCCGGACCAAAATAACAGTCCTCCCAATAAATCTTGTCTACACCACAGAACAAAGAGGTGATTTTCCACTAGATCTTAAAATATGACACATCTTGCCATTCCATGATGTGAAAGAACTAGGAAAAAGAAGACTTGGTGCGACATTTATAGGAGTCCATTTCTTAATGTTAACTGAAAAGTTTTCCTTTAATACAATTACTATAGCTCTAGTAAAAATCGCCTGCCATCGACTAAAATTTGACTACTAAGTTAAAAATCTCAAAATTTCTGAATTACTCTGAGCTTAGCACTCCTACATCTTGAGTTTAGTTTCTCTTCCTCAGTCGATGCTGTAATAGGTCTCTTAGTCAGAACTACCCCGGCAGAGCCTTTTACAACTTGTTTAATCCAAGCTTCCTTTTCCGAGGGGTAAAAGTTAAACTCTCTTGGCTCAGCTCCAGATCCACCCTCCTTTTCAACTGTATCTCCTTTCCTCTGAGTGTTATTGATGATGTCGAGGAAAGTCTGTTTTACAATCCTGTCCTCAAGACTGTGGAAGGAAATGACTGCAAGCCTGCCACCAGGCCCGAGGCAGTCAAAGCAAGAGTAAAGAGAATTTTCTAAGGTTTTGAGTTCATCATTAACTGCTATCCTTAATGCTTGGAAAACTCGTGCAGCGGTCTTTATCCAACCCTGCCTACCTCCTGTTTGAAATCATTTCGAATTTCAGTTAAACAAGCACATATTTCATGATTTCTCATGTTAGTTATGGCTTGCAAAATAAATATTTTAACATAAATTCACTAGACAGTAAAACCAAAGTAGTAGATCATAGAGGCATCCGTGAAGAAGTAGATCAGCAGCTAAAGACCCCAGCTACAGAAAACAACAAAATCTACGAAGAAGTGCTTATGACCAATGGTTCTTTGAGATCAACATATATTTCCTTCTTTAGAATTAATTTAAAAAGAGGTGCAATATTTCTTGCTATAGACATCCAGCACTAGTAAATTTGTACCTTTCAGTCTATAGGTTGTACCGCGAATAAGATCCACCAAATCGCCAGTTGAATGAAACCCACCACCTAAACGAGCCTTGACGATCTTGTTCTGGAGAGAATACCAGTTACTTTCTTCTCCATACTCCCGAAGAATTCTCCCAACTTCAGTCGGTGGCCAAGAATTGAGTATGTCCTCTGCTTTTAAACTACCCTGTAACAGACCTGTTCCATTCAGTTAATCACATAATTAATACCAAAACTCTTACAGAAGTTTACAGAGGACATAGGAGACTACAAAGCTAGAGGTAAGTCCTCCTCCATAAAGGAAAGGCCACCTCAGACAAAAGCAGCGACCCTAAAACATGTCAAGAAGGCCACACATACACTACTACCTCCTTGCATCATTTTTTATCATTTCCAGCCTCTTTGCCCACCTTTGCTCCCACAAACAACCCCCCATCCCCCAATAAAGAAAATGAGAAAAGATAAATAAAAAACTACTCCATCATTGAACACTGCTGAGCCCAGTCAATAGCTGTATCGATTCATAAGTCATGCAAATTAGATATCAGGCCAATACAACCCCTCAATGTTCAATCGCAACAAAATGCCTGAGTATAATTTCTGATGGGTTCTCAATCAATGATAATTGCTTTTCAATGAACAACTTTTGATTTTGGCTTAAGCTCTTCAGATGTCACATGAGGTACGTGATTTTTATGTAAACAAAAGACAACTGGCACTCAACCTGTACAGACCTCCTCAAATCCTGGAAGTGGCAGGATTACGCATGGTGTGGTGCTATAAACACGAAAGAGAGAAACAAGCAGGATGATGTTTGGAGGTGGTGGTGCTATAAACAAGAAAAATTAAACCATTTCCCCAGTTTGCATCTCGTTCATATAAAACCTAGAAAAAACCATATAAAATGACATACAGATTTTGTCTCCCAGTCATAAGCTTGGGACAACTATTCCTCATAACAAGACACAATATATAGAACTTACAACAAAGAGTGAAGAAAGGTCATACAGTAGATCCTGCTTATACGATCATACCTTGGGATCCATACGCATATCTAGTGGCCCATTGTTAAGCATACTGAATCCTCTTCCAGCATCATCAACCTGCAAATTACAATGGTGAATCACATGATCATACAAAATCTCCATGACGACAGATAGAATAAAGAACCATATCATATATTACACTTGTGATAGAGCACACGTGGATCCAAAGCCTTAAGCGCAGTGATCATATGAAATTTCTGATTCAACATTGGGACTTCAATTTTATCCTTTAAGGATAATGGATGACATAATAGGATTTCAATTATATTTATTCATTATGCTTAAAGACAAAAAAAGTTCTCGCAAACTCATGTCAACTCAGGCCCTGTTTGATTACATATAGGGCAGATCGTATTAGCAGATTGAACTAACAGGTAGTCGATCAAAAATGATTGGTAGTTCTCAGTAGTAGTATTTTTGTTGAAATAAGAAAAATGACACATAAGAGCATAAGTAACTTTTAGTTTAGTAGCAAAGACCAACAATTTATAATTTCTGGGATTATTAGATACTCCCTTAGTTTCCAAAGACCTTTACACTTACTAGATGTGGATGCTTCACAATCTTGATTGTCATTTTCCTATTTGGGATTTGCTTTTTCTCTTTCAGTCCTACCAAATGGGTGTACCCTTTCATTTCACTCATCCCTCTCGTCTTTTCTTGTTTTTGGGCCAAAGTAAACGTTGTGCTATTTGCGAAATGGAGATAGTTTCATAATTTGAAAGCAGGTATACTCATTGATATGCTACTTCTATTAGCATATTGAAATATAGTACATTTAACTCAATGTACTCTTCGAGCTACTCTTTACCAAACACTACCAAATAGTAGATTGAAATGAATAGTACTATATGGCATGAAATCTACTTTTTTCCTCAATATACTCTTCCAAAACAAAAACTAAACCATAGTTTAATATACTAGCATAGAAGAATGGGAAGAAAAAGACATGCAAAAGAGCTGCATGATGAGTTGATGAGGAGCAAATAAGTACCAAAAAGAACTAAGGAAATTCCAATAGAAGATAACCAACAAAGGAGACAATTACTTTGAGGCTTCCTTTCTTTTTAATATTTCTCGTCTGATATTTCCAGGCCCCAAAGCCAAATAGCAGAGACTACAGATCAAGCAACCCCATAGAGAGAAAATTTACCATGTGAGTGTTGCATTGGTTACCAAGCAGAAGCAGTAAAGAAAAAGAAGAATGAAACAACAAAAGAGACGGAAACAAAGAGATTGGATACCTATATTCTAGAAGGCAATGATGATATGAGGTTGCTGCGTTACATGGTCTCTAGTGAAATATTATAAAATATTACAGAGAATTGGCTAAAGTAATAGGAAGTATAAAGTATAAGAGGTAAGCGAAAATAACACGAATTGAGTTAATTCCTCTTTGGTGCCAAAAAAATAAATAATACGACATTCATCTTCAACAAAATATGCAGAATTAGTAACAAAATAAAAATGAAAGAACCTATTTTACTTGTAATAAAAGAAAAAAATGGGGGAAAAAAGTAAATTCTTGAACAAATCTTCATCATTGAGGACTTAGGCTTTCGGGTTAATTTTATCCAAAACGTAAGTCATGAAAAATGATAAAAAAAAATATATGGGCAAACCTTCTATATTTAGATAGTTAAGGCCTTAAGGGTTGAAATTCTCCTCATTAAACTTGACTCCCTCTATCCCATTTAATTGCGAACAATAGCTTGGGCACATAGTTTTAGGAAGTGGATAGTGTAGGGTATATCATATATGTCGTAGTATTGTATGATTGATTTGTAAAGTTGATGTGATAGAAAAGTGGGGTATTTTTATATGACATTGTTAATCATGTGGGTCCTTAAAGGGCGGGGGATGTAAAGTAGGTGTTATTTAAATATATTTCACAAATATCAATAAAGAAGTCAAGTATGGTTGTTGGTTAATAATATTAGAAGTCAGTGTGTCCACACCTAAAATGAAAATGTTGCAATTAATTGGAATGGTCACATATGGAAAATGTTGCAATTAAATTGGGACGAAAGGTGTATATTTTAAAATAGATAACCCTTTTTACAACAAAGGGGTTAGGGGACAATGAAAGAAAAAGCGCAACCCCTATCTTTATTTGATGAAAAGTTCTTTACTCATTATATTTTCCTTTTAATATTTTTATTATTTCTTACAATTTTCTCTCGAATTGTAGTGACCATTGTATCATTCTCAACTTTTTTTTTTGGGTAAATAAGAAGAATTAATCCCTATCCTCAAAGTGTCCCTAGTAGGGATTGAACCCCCAACCTTGAATACACCAAGTATTGTTTGGTATTGTATCATTCTCAATTATCGGTGATATTTAATACACAAACCTCAGTTTGTATTATTTTCTACGCATCTGAATACTTGGTAATCCCTCCATTCTTTATTACATGCACCATTTTGATTTATACGCTATTCACATACTTCACTTTAACCATTGTTGGGGTTTGGCACGTAAGAGAAAATAGAATCATGTGAGATCTTGTTATATTAAATATTTTCAACATATCAACTTTATAAGTTTTACATACCAATTATGAAAGATATAAAGGATTGGCCCATGTGAAAAGCAAATTGTTGCAAATAATAAAAAGATATGGAGGAATCATTACTAAACCAATTTTCCAAAATTAATAGGCTATCAGCTAGTAAAGATCAATCAACTTTCAATAGAAATGGCCAAATCTAGATGATTAACTCCAAGAAAGTAATTCAAAAGAATTTGGGTCCTGCCACCTTTTAATCACCTTTAGTATTCTTATTGACTGACACTTGCATCAAATTGGATATCTAAAGTATGCAGGCAACAAGCCAGAAAAGCTTGGGAGGTTATCATAATATGTAGTTTTCACCCTTGCAATACAACTATTTCCTAGAAGAGTATTGAACATCCTAAAATATACAGTATCAAAATTAGAAGGGATTATCAGCAATGTGCATTCACATTCTACTAAACAAGAAAGTCAGAAGCGATGACAGGTCACACATTTTAGCAAATCCATCAATACCAGATTCATTTCACCACATAAAAGCAGACTAACAATAAGGAAATGTGGACTAACAACCAAAGGGAATCAGAATGTGCGTACAGAAACGATACTAGTAGTTGCAGATGTACTAGCAGGAGGTTCAAACTTACCTGCATGGAAGACATTCCCAAGTCCATCAAAATCCCATCAACTCCACACAACAAGAGAGTCTCCTCAACCTGGCCAATTACTTGTTTAATTTCTTTGAAGTTCCTCAAAAGCATATGAGCTTTCAAATTGTTATTTGAACAGGAAGGCATGCTTTTCAGCAAATTATTGATTCTAGATTGAGCCTTCTCATGGGCTACAGGGTCAACATCTAATCCAATATATGTCTGCAGTTCAGGATGGGCTTGAATCATCTGTAGGTTGCATTAAAAAGAATCAGTAGCAAGAAAAGGAATGACGCTTGCCAATGGTAAATCAGTAAATTAAGGGGCAAATCATATGATGTAACTTCGAGACGTGTGAACAAGTACAATGTACATAGTGCTCGGAGGCGAAGTCTACACTCAACAGCAAAAAGTTACATACTTGCATTACAACTAAAGACTATTTCACAAGGCAACACCGTAGTGTTCATAATGTGTAATACCATCAAGCAAAAACTATTCCACCATGCAGTGGCGGATCCACTGTCATATAAGTGGGGTCACTTGACCCCACTTGAATTGGTAAATTTGTAAGTTTCCCTTTTAAAATTTCGGTTTTTTGAAAATTGTCCTAAAAAATTGACCATTTGACCCTGATAATATTTAATAATTACGCTTTGACCCCACTAAATAATTCTTCTAGATCCGCCACTGCCACCATGGTGCTGAACCAGGAATATATTGTTCTGAAATCAAAAGCTCAATTTAAAACCATAAGTTATTGAATTATATTGGTCAGAATTTTCACAAATCAGTGACCTGGTTCACCTGCATACGTGGTTAAAGCCCAAGCCTCAGGAGCCAAAAGATGACCTCAATCGACGCTTGGGAGAAAGAGATAGATTAGGAAACCAATGAACCATATAATTAGGTTACGCTAACCTATGCTTAAGTCCTCAATTTATATCTTTGACAGTCCTAGAACAACCTACATGTTGTTCCTAATATTCAATAGGAACTTGATTGAATCAGCTTGTTGAATCAGATTCACTATATGATAAACCAACTAAACGGTCAGGAGAATGATGTGTTTCGATAAACATATAATCAGGTAAAATTTGTTCTTCCTACCTACCACATATATTCATCTATTGGTATAGTGGAAAGGAGAGATCCTTCCAACCTTGCGATTGGGGGTTCAATCCCCACAAGGGGCACTTTGAGAGTAAGATTTCCCTTATCATCCCCCCCTCTCTCAAGGTGTCTGGCCCATTAGGACCCGAGCTGGGTCCGGGCACCTTTTTCTTACAAAAAAAATATGCCTCTAGTATCTACACTTCCATCGTTACATATGGAACTTCGACACTCCAGCAAGTAGCATACTTAAGCTGAGCGTAACAAGTTGACACTACATCCACAATCCACATGCATTTATACTAGAAAGTGAGTCCCAAATTAACAGAAATTTTCTGTACTTGTATTCATAATTAGACTCTAGAGATAGCCTCACATAACAAGAAAAGAGCAAGAAATTGGATAACACCAGACCAAACTTTTACATCATGACGATACGATCCTGTCCCAGATACCAAAACCTATCCCAATTCTGAGCCAATTTCATTATATTAGATTGGACAGAAACTCAACCATACCTGACCCGAACAAAGCCAAACAGAATGCCTGATCTAAACCTCAATCCTTAAGTGAGTCCGTGTCGTAACCAAACTTAGCTGTAGCGAGATCAGGTCCTTAGAGTGAAACAGTAAAAGGTTGAGGGGTTGATTCTGTCCAAGAAAGCCAATGCTTACCCCCAATGCTAAGCCCATATATAGAAGTATTGGACACAAAACAAACCACACTTGACTTCATAACGGACCCAACCAGCCTGGATAATTAATCCTCAAGCAAACCCTAATTAAAACTAAAGTCACTTAAATTTATACTTGGCTCTTTAAAGAGAGTCAGGAAAAGATTAAGCTGATAAGGATTTAGCCAGCCCAAACATGATTCTCACAAACCATTGGCAATAATCCTCAACAATTCAACAACATTTTTGTATCCCTGATTGGACTTCTTTAACTCAGCTTCATTAAGTGACATCTATATAACAAAAACAATTTATGAATCAAGATATTTCATGTTTCTCAATTCACATTTTGTGAATTTCAACCTTCCTATTACCGCCTATTTCTGTTTAGTACACGTTTTCTCAACTGGACCTTAGATTTTCTATTATTTAGCTTGGGGCAAGAGATCTATACTCATATACATAAAGGAGTACTCAGACGGAAATACAGAAAAATGAAACATAACGATAATTTCTCGAAGGACAAATAGTTAGATGATACCATTTATGTTACATTAAAGCATCACCAAAGACTAAAGATAAAGTTGCACGATTGACTTGAAGTTACCCTTAATGAATTCTATTGATTCAAACGGCAGATATGAGCACTCATACTCTTGTGCGCAACTATAATCCTGAGCCTTCCATATGGTAGGTCTGAGCCTTCCTTATAGTATTTACCAAGGGTACAAAATAGAAGTAGGAAAGGATAGAAAGGACAAGAAAGATTTCAGGAATTATTGTGTGACTTGTGTCGTTAATTGTGACTGCCTTGATAACAAGATTAGGCTCGTCTGGGGTGCTAACCGTCCTTGTCAAGATAATAACACAATGAATAACACATCAAGAGAATACAAATGATTATACCGTCCTTGTCAAGAAAGTAACAACCTTATAAGCATGAGAATCAAAGTCAAAGAGAACCGGAACTCACATAAATGAGAAGAATGCTACACAATGAATCATTAAGTAAGGATTACATGTAATCAATAAATAATATTGTAGCTCTTACAAGAGCTACAAATTTGAGCTCAATCGGAGTTGACCATTAGGTACATGGCCACCATGTCAATAACACATTATTTCTTCCATTTCCCACCTTCAACCAATTGTACTTGAGTAACAAGAAAGTGTTTGCAAGCCATTATTCAACGCAATTAACACAGATACTCTCTTGAAGATACTCTCTTGAATAAACAGGCAAACAAAATAAACACCTAGCATATGTTTGATTTCTACAAAGTACATTATACCTTTTTTCTGTTGAATGACATCGAAATACGTACACTAGTCACACAATATGTAAGGCCTCAACACCATAATCAATTTTAGAAAGAAGACAGAGGACCTACATTGAGGCAAGCAATGTCAATCGACACCAAGAGTTAAACTCAGTTTTCACTTTTCTCTTTCTTGGACAACAAGAAGTTTTTGAATATTGTGTTGATTTTCGATTTTGCAACCTTAAGTAAGCAATTTCCTATGATTAACAGCTCGATACTAAAATCCTAAGTCCGCCATTCCTATGATTGACAGCTCGATACTAAAATCTAAGGTCCGTCATTCCTATGGTTAACAACTCGATACTAAAATCCTAGCCTTCCTATGGTTAATAGCTCGATACTAAAATCCTAGCCTTCCTAGGTCCGCCATTCCTATGATTAACAGCTCGAGACTAAAATCCTAGGTCCTTTCATTCCTATGGTTAACAGCTCGATACTAAAATCCTAGCCTTCCTAGGTCCTTTCATTCCTATGATTGACAGCTCGATACTAAAATCCTAGGTCCTTTCATTCCTATGATTGACAGCTCGATACTAAAATCGTAGGTCCGCCAGACACTACAATAATTACATAACAGCTTAATTGCAATTCAATAGAAAGTAAAACACATACAAAACCAGAATTTACAGTTGAAAAAAAGTAAAGAAAGAGAGAAAACTAACAGCGGAAGAGTGACCAGCGGCACCAAGAGTACAATCAACGAAAGAACGAAGACGAAACGAAGAAGAATGAAAGACATCCAAAACTTCACCGAGCATAACTGGAATATGACTATCTTCATCTCCATATCTTTTGATGTAATCCTCATCGAACTCCTTCTCTGACCTCGTCCTCCTCTTTAGCACCTCCAATGCTGCTGCTGATTTCGACTTCGAAGATGAAGCTAATGCTATGGTGTTGGAATTGGTGGTTTTCCTCTTCTGTTTCTCTCTTTTGTTATCCTTCTTTTTGGAAGAAGAAGGAGTATGGTGGAAGGTGCTGAAGGAAATTGCAGGTGGAATGGAGGAGAGAGATTGAGAGGATAATTTGAGGCAGAATAACTTCAGAGAGGATGATACTGCTGCTCGTCCCATTGTTTTTCTCACTTCACCCCTAATTTTCTGCTATTTTGAGCGCCTCCCTTCAAATATATACAGTCTGGTCCAAGCATACTAGAGTTTACCAAATTTAGGCCTTGTTCAATTGATAAAATATTTCAATTCACTTTTATGCAGTTCTATAAATTTTATTTCAGTTTAATTTTTTTTATCGCATAAGTTCAGTTCAGTTTAGTACAGTCCAATTTCATTTAATTGAGTTTGCCTCATTCCTTTCAGTTTACATCGATTGCTTTCACTTTTTTCTATTCAATTTAGTTTGTCTCATTTGTAGCAAAGAGAAGAGGCCCTCGATACAACTATACAAGTTTCATTTACAATACTCAACCATCAGTCCCAAAACAAGTGTACTTTGGATTTTGTATAAGTTTGTAAGAGAGTAAAAGTAGAGAGAAAACAATGGGTGGATAAATGTGAAGCCCAACTTTAAAGAGAAAGTAGAGACGACACTTTACGAAATGTAACACTTAATTTGGGCAAAAAGAATATATAAAACTTATTTTAGAAAAAATTTAATTACAATACTGAAAATAATGGCAGTTAAAAATGTCACAAACAAAGTTAGGTCATTCAGGATGTTGGAGAGTTGTGTCAAAATTGGTGGAGGAACAATATTGTTTCAATTACTTCTTAAGAGTTTTTCTGGCAAAAAAGGGATGTTAGAGTGTCATCGATAACTTCCTTCACTCCTACAAATTCTATGCAAACTTCCTTCACTCAATAATCCAACCTTCTATTCTTCAATCTTTATTATATAAGTGAAGAGGTGGGGGTGGACACCAAAAAAAAAATAATGAGTTTATTAAGTAATTAAGTTTTATTTCCAAATTTAGTCATCAGATTTTTAATAAAAGATGTTCAAAACTTCTAACTAAAATATCTAAAAATCTACAAAGAAAAAACAATTAAAAATTATATCAACGATTATATTTTCTTGAGATCTATAGATAGACACCCACTTTGCTATATTTTTATACACTTTTGAAATTTTTTATTTTGA
The DNA here is from genome assembly GCA_947645195.1 of Patellifolia procumbens. Classification (NCBI taxonomy): domain Eukaryota; kingdom Viridiplantae; phylum Streptophyta; class Magnoliopsida; order Caryophyllales; family Amaranthaceae; genus Patellifolia; species Patellifolia procumbens. The sequence goes on from CANSGD010000905.1 coordinate 705,504, forward strand.
AATACATGAGTTATTGATTGTTCATGAGTGAAGGCACATTTGATCAAATTGAACATAATAAAGTAAGCATGACTAAGAAATATGATAAGCTATTTTCAAGAACTTTTGAATATTTTATCATTATGACAATGAGCAAAAAATACCTTACCGGGTACTATATAACAAAAATTATAGTTGATGGTTTTGTTGTGTACCTTCACATTTTATCATGTTACAGTAGCCAAAATACACATTGTATGCAAATAAAATTAGGATTTTTTGTTCAAAACCACCTAAAATTTTCACGTTTTTAGAAACTCCCACCTTAATGAATTTTTCTTTTAAATTTCCACCTATCAGTCCCAATTTTATTAGGAACCCCCACCACTTAATGATTTTTGTTGAATTTCGTTAACAAAATCGTTAAGTGGGCCCCACATATGCATTTTATTATTAGTTGACACTGAAATTGAAGTCAATTTCATCAATTTAAGGGCAAATTCTCAACAAATTTAGAGCAAATTTGGAACGAATTACAACTATTTGGAAAGAATTGCAACTATTTCAAGTTCCATTTTGTTAAGAAAATGTATATGTGGGAGCCACTTAACGGTTTTGTTAATGAAATTTGACAAAAAAACGTTAAGTGGTGGGAGTTTTTAATAAAATTGTAAATGTTAGGTGGAATTTTTTGAAAAAAAAAATCATTAAGGTGAGAGTTTCTAAAAACATGAAAAGTTTAGGTAGTAAGATGCGACTATCCATAAAATTATCTAATGTAGATTATGAAATTTTATGATAAAATTATTACCGCACGCATCGCGTGCATAGAAATCTAGTAATCAATAAGCAAACTCTCCTCTTCATTTTGTGAGTTATTGTTCATTTATTTTCATTGACCTTTTTGCGTCAAATTCTTTTGCTGTAGAGTGTTGTGTGGTTAATCCATTTCGAGGTAATAAGTAACTGTAGTTCGAAGATGAACTTTCGGTTATTGAATATATAAAAAAATAAAATAAAAAAGAAATTACAATAACTAAAACAATGAAGATAATACTATATCACTAACTAGTAACTAGTGGTAGACGGTAGACTAGTAAGTAGTATACAATTTACAACAATGACTTCCAGTTCCTGGCAATGGCAGTGTTCACTCTCACGTCCACGAGTCATGACCCCCTGAGGCCTTGACAAGGGCATCATCTAAAGGACTTCAAATGAAGACCCGAAGGTGGAGCTACACAGTTAGCAGCTTCATTCTAAATGGTCACTTTTGAGACTACAAACTCCAACCAAAGTGTTGCAGGGGTAGCAGTGAACCATGCTTCCAGAGTCGAGCTTCAGTATTCTCAAAAATTTATAACATACTCCAGTTCCTTGTCCAGGTCAGATAGCGTAAACTAGAGATGAGGCCAATCGAGAGCGACAAACTCTCAAATGGCTTGTTCCCAATAGTTGTTTGTCTCTCAGTGTTTGCGAAATTCTGTGGGTAGTGGGTTTGAGCATCCAAGCGCGCAGCAGCAAAATTTCGTTAACCTTTACACTTCACGAGTCGACGTGCATGAGAAACTAGAAGCGTCAAATGCCACCAATGATAAGATACACCTGATACCTAGTCATGAAAATTCAGAAGACCCAAGTTTGTCTTCTTTTGTAATGGACATGTTTAGACGTCGTGAAGCGGTAATATTCGTCTCAACATCCATATTAGCATCAAGAGAAGGCAACAAACCATAATCAAAGGCCACTACTTCAGAAGAAGTCGGCACATCGGCAGTAACAGTTCCCTCGGACGACATTGAAGAGTTTTCACTAGCCACTCCTTTAACAGGAGTGCTTAGACCGTTGCTGCTTTCCCCTTTAGAGTGTGGCATGAGTCCATTATAATTTTCCCCGTTAATTGATGGCACCGGAACACTACCATTTCTGATTACTTTAGCTCTTCTGCAATGGACAATAACTCTTAGTAAAAGAGATGGAAATGAAGCTAAATGGAAGGATATCTTTCAACTGATACCTAATCATCTTCCGCTTTTCAGAAGCTCCTTTGGGTCTTAGCATTCCTTCTAAAGCAAAATACGATATGTTAATGCAAACCATCAATTAAACATAATGAAAGAGGGAAAATTTGTCAGAAACAACCATATAAATGTCACTTTTGTCAAAATCAACCTTATAATAGAACTTGGCAAGAAACCACCTTTGATAAAGTTTTTTCTACTTTGTGAGATCAAAGCTTTGGCCGGAATCCGACCATTAACTTTCATAAACAAGTGTTGACCCCCTTTTAGGAAAAGAAGACGAAAAGGAACCAACATTTAAAAATGAAACTCAATGGTCGGATTTCGGTCAAAGGTTGATCTCATGAAAAAATTTAATAGAAGTTGGATTCTTGTTGAAAAAAAATTTATGAGGTTGTTTTTGACAAAAGGTTCTTGCTAACAAACTTCTAACCAAAAAAGGGAGTCAAAGCCGGAAAATGAAGTAACAGTCGAACTCTAGCCAAAGGTTCCAAAGGTTTTGTCTTGCAAAAAGAAATGATAAGATGTGGTTTATTGCCCAAAAAAATATTAAGGTCGATTTTGACAAAAAGTGATATTAAAAGGTGCATCTGACAAATTTTCCTAAAAAGAAAAAACAAATCAAATATTTTTAACTAGGCTATAAGAGATACCTGGTTTAACAGCTACAGTGGGCGAAGCAGTTTTGCGATTACCCCTAGCTGCTTTTATGGAAGCAATAATAGCATCTGCTGTGGGACCCAGGCCCTTTCTCCCGACCAACTTAATCCCAAGTTTTTCAGTTAGGTGATATAATCTCATATCATCACCACCTCTAACTTCTCTGAGCTCAAGTGCTTGTTGCCTTGATAATAATGTGTATACATGAATCTGTTGCTGCTCATTGAAATGTGACTGAAGCTGCTGGAAAAGCAGTTTCTTTGAATGCAGCGTATCAGCTTTTGAACCGTCGTGACTCTTCTTCCGAGGTTCAGTGAAAGAAACCTTAAGTATAGCACTTGACTTGGGATCAGCATTGTCCTTCTCAAAGATAACAGAAAAGCTCCCAAATTCTATATCAGGCTCCCTGAAAAGATCGGCAAGAAGTGAGGCACAAGTATGAGCATTTTTGGAGGGACACCTCTCAATTTTGAATTTGAAAGCTCGTTCACTAGAATAGTGAGCCATGTTCGCAGCTTCTCGAAGCCCACTGAGAAAGGCTCCATGCATGGTTGCAGGATATCTCCTCATTGTTGCTTCTCCGGCGAAGAATAGTCTGCCATCTCCCACACTTTCTGCTAGTATATCATAGTCATCTCCCGAGGCACCTACTGCCACATTAGAGTAAGAGCCTAGACAAAAGGGATCGCTGCCCCATCTAGTACATACTGTTTGAATAGGTTCCGGAACAATGACTCCTTGTGGTTCATAAATTCCTACATGCACATTGACATAAGGACTCACAATCAGTGCCGAGATGCACATCTAAGTAAAGTATGCGATAAGCAATCATCAAGATAGTGGTTTGCAACATAACCCATTACACAGAAACCATTAGCGAATAAGGTGCAACGAAGAAGTCCAACGAAATACTTCACATTTAGGTAAATTATCAGTTTACTTAGCTTGTCAAGTTATTTTAATGACATATTTTTTTCACTTGTTTGCCACAGGAAGAAAAAGACAAGGGCAATATCAAAAATTTATCAGCATAGTAAAATTAGAGATGTTTGTCTCGTAAGTCATAATTAGAGATGTTCACCTCAGTTTTTTAAAGAACTTTTTAGAGGAAGCTCAGGCGGAAGTCTACACCAGGTTATTAAGCCATGACTAAAACTTCGCCACCCATTGGCATGTAAATGTCATTTCACGCTAACAACATAGAATGTGTTACAACATTTTCCAATTCTATGCTTATGTAATGCTATGCTATTACAAAATAATGTCATTAACAGTATAGGCCTTGCTGTGGCTTGTTCATAGCCACACGCTTGTGCTCCTGCTCACTACACGTCCCGTTTTGTCATCATTTACTTTTACTTCCTTCTTCAGATAAATTATTAATTGTTTCTTCAGAAACCTAGTCCATTTTCTTAACCTGAACTTTGCAGAAAGGAAGTGCTCCTTTTACGGTACCTAAGACCTAAGGTGAAATGGGCTACTCTGAGTTCAAGGGAATCTAATCCTCAACTCCTCTTATAAGCTTTGCAAGCATCAGCTGCTTCACAGGACTTAAAATTAATAGGATAAGCAGAAATGAAACCAAAGTCAATCTTTATACAAAAGGGATAGATTGGTATCACATTTAGTGATGCGGAAGCCGAAGATCATGAACATATTCCCAGACAATAAGTTTTATGCAGTCACTCAACAAATGGATGCTTGAGGCAGAACCCCTTGCTTCAAGTCATGTGCTCTGCGGTAAGAAACTAAGAAGGAAAACATACCCCTGAGAATTTGAAGAACATGCGTCACAGCATCAGTAGGAGGCATGGACTCAAACTTGTGTGCAGCTTCTCCGGCAACTAAAGCTAATAGAAGAGGTCCCCCAGCAACAGTTGCATAGCTGTAGAAAAGAAAAAATTCTCCCCGTCGAAGAGGATCACTGGAGAGATGACCAAATGTATCAATATCTGTGCCCCAAAAGACATGGGGAAAGAGCATGGCAACTTTGTTCAAACACCCAAAACCTAGCCTCTTTATTCCATCAAGCTTCCTCTGAGGTAGCTCAGGTATGAACTTAATGGAACCAGATTTCAGAACCCCCAGCGGGACAGTGCACAGAGCCATTTCACCTTCAAAAACTTGGTTTCCTGCAGCAACCTGAACACCATCACTACCATAGCGAATCGAAGTGACTGTCTTTTCGTACATAATTGGTACATTTTCTGCCAAAGCCTGTACCAACCTTCCATTTCCACCAGACAAAAAGCAATGATCCCCACCCATATCATAAGGATCATCTTGGTCCCAAAATGCAAGAGAAAGCTTTGTGAGCAAACCAGCATTTGCATACTCTAAATTAGCAAAATGCCAATTAAACAAGTTCATCTCTTCCTCAGTCAATGCATCCCCATACCCTTGATGAAAAGTCTCCAACGCAGCCCCTAAAGAAACATCCTGTGAAACCTCTCCCATCAACTGCCGCAGACGACTTGCTTTATCTAAAAGCTTGTTAAAAGCAGCTTCCACCTTAGAATCCAAGACAGGGTCAACCGGTGATCCATCAACCCTATAAATCGGGCACTTATCCCTCACCTTATGCAACGGATAAGACAATTGCCGGGCCAAAATCCCTAGCGGATTTCCCAACGTACCCGTCAAAACACTCCCACCTAGATCCGCAGCAGCACTCTTATTTAAACCCTCCATCTTCTTCGTATAAACCCTACCTCCAGCACGTTTCCGTCCTTCCAACACAGTTACTTTAAACCCAAAACGCATCAACTGCCTTGCCGCAGCCAATCCAGCCAACCCCACCCCAATAATAATAACACTCCCCTTACTAGGCTCATTCGGAAACCTCTCCTTAATCGCAGCCGCAACCCCAAAATTAACATACCCATGAGACACCAAAAAATCATAAGCTGTATCCAAAAGCCAATGACAATGTTTCGGTATAACATCAAACAAGCTCTCCTTGGCAACCCATTGCGACACATTCTCTCGCCATTTCGTAATAATATGATTCCTGATCAGAATATAATTAACCTGTTCAATCCCCCCAACTACAGGCAACACACCCGCATCAATCTCCTCATCAGTTAAAGAATCAGCAGGAAATCCAGCCGTGAGCGCTGTAAGCGCCTCGGCAGTAGCTTCCCTATTGATCACAATAATATCCTCCGACAAATCTACCAAACTAGGGTTGAATTGCAAATTGGATTTCGAAAATTGAGCAGTATAATTACCATTAACAGAGCTAGTAGCATCAACAGAATTTCCATAAATCTGAGGGATTGAGAATACCTGATTGTAAGATGGAATAGAGGAGGTAGTGCTCCGAGGCCGGCCGCGACGTCGTTTTCTTGGAATTGTGAGGGTGAGGAGATTACTGGAGGTGCTAGGCTCAGAACAGCTGACATTGAATGATTGAGAAACGAGATTTCTATGATCAAGTGAATTATTAGGGTTTATGTCTGAAGTTTGATTTGAATTAGGGTTAGGGTTAGGGTTAGGTTGGGATACAAAACGGTCGAATTCGAGGAGGTTTTCGCTAAGAGAAGAGAAGAAAGAGTAGTGATTTTCCGACATGTTTCACTGAATTGGATTAGTGAAAGTTAGGGAAAAAAGATTGGGAATTTGGTTGAGGTGAGTAAAGAAAGTAACAATGGCGAGAGGAGAGAGAAAATTGAGGGAAATGATGAAATTGTATTCTAGTATTTGTAATTTGGCGCGCCACCTCTGCTGCAAAGCTACGATTACCAGACTCACCAAGTTACCACCCATGAGACACCAAGAAAAAGAAATCATATGGTGACCTATTTTATTCGTAATTTGGACTCGTCGGATATTTTAGGACGGCGTTTGATAAATCGTTATTAGTTTTGGGGGGAATTTTATTTAGTTTTGATTTAAGTTGTGTTAACTTGTTTTAGTTGATTTTAATTTATAAATATAGAATTAGTTAAGCTTTATTGAACTTATTTTAACAAGTTGAAAATATATAACTTTATAAGTTATACAAAAGCTTTTTCTTTAAGAATGAGAAAGTATGGCGTATTCGAAGGGTTTTATTTTAATTGTTATGTGGCCTATTGGGAGGTTTTAGGAGAGATGTGTGAAGTGTGTTGGAGAGTGATGTTTGAGGACCACTATTTTATTGGTAGATGACAAAAAAAAGTTACGAGACAAAATAATATATCGTAAAATTAATTTTCAAATTATCGTTGTGGTTGCAAAAGGGCTCGGACGAGCAAGGATGACCTAGAGAGGGCAACATACTGTTTTATTGGTAGATGACAAAAAATGTAACACGACTAAATAATACAGTCATAAAATCAAGTTCTAAATCATCGTTGTGGTTGCAAAAGAACTAGGGCGAGCAAGGATTATCGGGAAAGGGCAACGACCATAAACTCTTCTATGGAGCTGCTCGAGCAGACAAGTACTCTGGCAACTCACAGCAAGCCATGTATTTGTTTGATACGGTTTTGCAACAATTAGTAGATTATACACCAAGGAGCACAATGAGCATGGTGCTCCTTGTCTAAAACGCAGCAAAAGTAGAACAAAACGCATCCTTTTAAGTTGGGCGCTGCTCAGCGCACATTGAGTGTCCGCCAGTGTACACCAAAATTCAAAAAACTGATGTAACAAGTTATTGTTGAACATTAAATGCAAGTGGACAGCCATTTCTCTCCCCACGCACTTTCCCATACCCATCATTTCTCTTTCTCTCTCCAAATTCTCTCCCAAAACTCCAAACCTCCATTACCAAAACTCCAAAAACTCAAACCCCAATTCCGGTTACTTCCCTTCACGAAAATTTTGCCAATTTTTGAAATTCTCATTGAACATCATATATTCGAATTCTAGCATCATTTTTTTACAATTATAGACGTTAGAGATGAATTAAATCCAAGAAAAAAGAAACCAAGGCAACCAAGAAGCTACCTTGCCCAAGCCTCTCAATCTTCACCTAGATCCCTTCTAACACCATAGAGTAAGTCTTCTCCTCATTTTCATGTTCAAAAATCATATCATTTTACATATGTTTAGTAAATTGTTGTCTCTTTTTCGTTCCAAGATCTGAAGAAGAATCCCTGGCATCCTTTTCAAATAAAAAAATGCAAGAACTCCATCTCTTCATCCCCACAATATATTTTTAATAAAATAATTATTCATTATTAGACGAATGATGTACTTTGAAGACTCGTTTTGTACAATAACTGGTATTTAGAATTGTTATTATTACTTTTATGAACATGCAACAACTAGATTTAATTATTATTGTTTAATATGTTGTACATTAATAGAATTATAATGTATATTGGTGTTGTTGGTGTTATTGTACATAATAATATGTTTACCATGTTGATTTTTGAACAACTAAATCCATATATTTGATGGATATGCTTTAGAAGTTTACATTAATAGAATTAGAATGTACACTGTGGTTGTTGGTGTTATGATATGCTTGAGAAAGTTTTACATTAATAGAATTAGAGTACATTTGATGGTTGTTGGTTGTTTCTATGATTCGTACATTATTTATTTGTACACTGCTATTAGCATGGTTGTTCATGAACGAAATGAGAATGTACATTAGATGTTGTTGTTTTGATAGATTCCTTGGGTTTCTTTTTTCTTTTTCTTAATAAATTCATATATACCACACTAAGAATGAAGCAATTTCTAACACTGAGGCCAGTAAGTACTTTTACCTTGATTTTTTATTTTCATTTTATTTCATTTTTTCATTAATACAATATGTACAATGACAGTCTCACACTCATAGTGTATATTCTTTTGTACAATACATATCTTATATTTCATCATCTATATCACCATATTGTTGTTCATCTGTACAATGTATATTTATTGATTATTATCTACAATCCTTACATGATCATTATATCTAATAATATGTACATACTCTCATAAAGAATTTCAGAGCTTGTGTCCAGGCCCAAGCGTGGAAAAAGAAAGGCCCACGTCTGATTAAGTAATATGTACACTGATACTTGTTTTATGTACAACACAAGCGTGAAAATGGTTCAAAATGCCAAAAAGCAAAAATCCATCATAAATGAAATCAAGTTCCTTTTTAACAACATTTCATAATGTTCCTTTTTGTAATTAATATTGATACTATGTATCCAACAATTCCTATAAATTTAGAGTACTTTTGTATATCTACCGACTAATTAGAATTATAGTTCCTTTTGGTTAATAAAAACATATCTTGCATTCTCTATCTTGCATTACTTTACATATATGTTCTAGAAATTTAGAATCTTTTTATAGTTACCGACTAATTAATCAATGTTCCTTTTGGTTAACAATATCATTGTATTCTCTATCTTGCAATATCCATTATATATATCAAAGTCTCAATTATTTGACATATGTACACTCTATATATCTTTTGTACACTTACATATAAGCTATTGTACAATTACCAATATTCCTTGCTTTACACATTTACAATACCATAATTCATATGTTCACTAGTTGTATCCACATGTATTTTGTCTAAATAGAGCTTTCCAAGAGTTTCAAATTGCACATGTGTTCAGAGAAGAAACCAAGCAGCAGCTGGATCGCCATATGGTCACTTAGTTTTAGACTCCTTTTGTATTACGACTGACATGGTTCTGATTTGTCAACAATACTTTGTAACGATATGTTAGGAATTCCCCTCGAGCGAGGTTTCCTAACTATCCCTCATTTCTCCTTACCTTTATATATAAAAAAAAGTATATTGTCTAAACATAAAGTATATGTTTACATATTAAGTTTTTGGGCACACTAAATTTTGCAAATTAATGAAGAAGAGGAAAAATGATAGAGAAAGAAATGTTATTGAGAAATAAATGAGGAATATTAAAATGAACAATAAGCAATGATGTAAGCAAATGATGAAAGAGAAATGATGAGAAAAGCAAAAGTAATTACGACCCCTTTTAGAACCCCAATTTTATCTCCCCTAATTTATTTGTTCCTAATTATATACACGTGTACATTGTGTAAACCTATATGTTCACCCATTAATATTTTGCACACACTAAGTTTATCAAATGTCCTTGTATTTCCTGTCTTGCAAATTTCCATTATATATCCACTAAGTTTTCTAAAAAATGTTCATTTCTTAATATCCGAAAAAAGTATATTAAAAAAAAAATCACTTTTTACTAATTTATGAGAAATATTAAGAAATAATAAGAGGATGATAATTAAATGAGGATGAGAAATAGATGAGCATGAGAAATAAATGAGAAGGAGAAATAAATGAGAAAGACAGATGAAACAAATGAGAGAGAAAAATGAGGAGAGAGAAATAAATATGATGGTGAATAAAGAGCTACACAGCTGGCCCACAACAAAAATTTTGGCAGTCTTCTTTCCCTTAAAATGGTGCCGTTTTGTGCAGGGAGCGCCATGAGCATCATGCTCCTCCCTGCACAGTCTAATTTGCGGTTTTGCAATGGGTTTTGTTGTGGGACCTCTTTCATTGTCTTATGAGAGCATATAAGAGCTTAGAAACCCTATATAGAGAAAGAGAACAAATAGAGTGGTAGCTTCTAAGAACTTTCTAAGATTGAAGGGAGAGCAAAAAGGGCAGAAACTAGGAGGGGTTAATAGAGCAGACACTAAGAGAGCTTTGAGAACCACTAAAGTGTTTGTATCATTATGTGAATGTAATTGTTGAATTACATTAACATATTGAAGGTTGTTAGTTAAGAAAGGGTAACAAAGTTACCAATAAACTTGTATGTTGATCATTTGCTTTAGTTTGCGTTGTTCTTATGTTGGTTCATTATTCTTTGTCTAATTTTTGCTCCAATAACTATAACAAAAACAAATGCACTATAAATTGTGTCATGTTTCTAAGACACTTATGTCCTTCTCACTTCAACTTAAAACAATGACTTTCAATAAAAATAAGTTCAGTTTAGTGAAGTTTAAATCATTACACGTAAGTTCAGCTCTAGTACAAATAAGTTCATTACAAATAACTTCGAATTGTTAAAAAAAACAGATTAAGTGAACATAGCCTTAGTATTACAAAAGAAAGAAATCTAACAGAACTAAAGGTTAACACACCAAAGTTTTGCCGCAAAATATGTGAGTCTCATAATAAACTACATAAGGCAACAAGTTCTCTAACACAACTTAAGATCAAAATGCAATCTAATTAACAATTTACCACAGATACAAATGGAAAATCCTTCCCTTACCAATACTTGAATAACCACAAATGAATTTTACATTATGATCCTCCAAAGTAGCAGCTAGTCTATTATCTATGGGGGGAACAGAGACATATTCTCTCACATATGAAAAGCTCCAATGCATTGCACATGATCAAGGATTGTAAACAGCTGCGAGACACCCTAAGAATTTGCAACAAAGCACTGCTTCAATAGCAAGTTAGGAACTGCAGCTCGAATGTAATCTATGGCTACAAATCCCTGCAAGTGGTAGAAACTCAGGCTCCTACGCCCAACTGTTGCTCTCTACAGCATAGAAGGTACCCAGCATTGTTATTCTTACTACCAACTCAACTAGAATTTTGCCCATTACTGAAGTTCCATCCTAATCGTTCTCACTCAGGCCCACATATAAATCGGTATCAGAAGATTTTGGTGTTAGTGAACTTACGTTGTGATATAATTTTCACCAAGCTACGGTGAACTAAAACCTGCAAAAAATTCCATACATATAGCACTTCATGAGTTAGAATCTAGTATAGTCAAGTTTCTATGATGAACGATGCTAAGAGCGCCAAGACTTGTTTCCATATGAAGTAAAACAATCGTTCTTTGCAGAATATATATCAAGCTTGTCGCTGATAAATGATTGTTTATCACCAAAACAAATATGGAAACATACACGGTGAGGGTAAAAAAAAGGAGAAAAATTTTAGGCACTGAAGCAAAAAAAAAAACCCATAGTCTTGCTGCCCAGGATTGATAGAGCACAGCTATTAAGCAAAGCAGGGTTACTTAATATTTGAAACTTGAAAGAGACAACCAATAACACCCAATATCTTTCAAACAAGGTTTTGCGTGGATCATCTTTCATGAAAGTCATGACAAATGACAATTATAGATGTTTACAATTGGCCATTAATGTGAAAACAAACGTTTAGACCCATGAGTTAGAAAACATCATAATCGTGTCATTAGAAACGTCAAGATATCAGCTTCAGAATTGTACTTAGTCCAGAAAACATACCATGTATACATATACAATTCACAACCTGAAATTATGGAAGGCTTCTTTGTTGTTGTCTAACCCAAGCATCATAGTCTTGTAGCAATTGCTGCAAGAGAAGTGGAACAAACCTATCCAAGAGCGCCTGCAAAACTCTGCATCCCAAGAAACCTCAACTAGCGCATCATAAAATGGTTCTCAAAAGAATTTGACGATGGATCTCAAATGAAATGAGAATGATACAAAATGAAATAAAATGATGAGACTTACAACTATATTAATATAAAGAAGATGCTGAACACTGTTTTCTTAAAAGCACCCACAAAGATGGCCACGGGCCGGGTTGTGCCGTTCGATTGGTTATATACGGGCCTTTCACAAAACTTGCCCGACCCAGACCACCCCGGGCCGGTTCAGGGCTGGGTCAGGTTATATTTTTCTAAAGCTGGACTGATTTGGAGGCGATTCAGGAACGGTTCAATGTCGGTTTAGGGCCGGTTTAGTGCCGGTTCAGGCAGTTCAGGGCTATATTTAGTGTCGGTTTAGGGTTGGTTCAGTGCCAGTTCAGGGTTATTTCATTTTTTAAAAAACAACTTTTTTTAATACAATTTTTTTTTGATATTGGAAATGCACCTTAAGTAAAAATAATTTTTTATTATTTAAAAAGAATAATTCTTATAAATAATAACTCATAGAGTAAATCAAGTACTAATTTCATATAGAAATTTCACCAATCGCAACTCCCAATAACAAATACTCATTAATCATAATCATAATCGTATATTGTAGTTTATTAATCATAATCATAAATATAGTCTATAGTTTATTAATCATAATTATAATTTAAAGTTTATTTATCATAACCATAGTTCAATTTTATAGATCATAAATCATAATTATATTATAAGTTATTTATCCAAATCTTAATCATAATTTATACTTCATTAGTCTACTAGTCATTCATAAGAATAATTATAATTTTTATGATTTTAATTAGGGTTTAGGGTACATGGTATAAGGTTACGGATTAAGATTTAAATTTATGGTATAGGGTTTAGTGACGATTTAGATGCGGTTCAAAGAATAATTTAAGAATGGATCAGTTCAAGGACCGGTTCAAGAGCGGGCTGGTTTACGGGCCGGGTCAAGGTCAGGGCTATGATCGGTTTAGGACCGGTTCTGATATTTGAAAACATGAACCTGAACCGAACCAGTTCCTTGACCGGGCCGGTTCAGGGTTGATTTTTTTCGGTTTAGGACTGGATCGGTTCAGAGCTGGGTCAGGGCTGACCCGCCCAATGGCCACCTCGGCCACAACTCAAGATGAATACTTTTGCATGTAGGGGAATCTTTTACCACAGATCAAACATTTACAAACAGACCGGAAAAAGAACCAACGAAAAACTGCCCACTTAAAAAAGATCTGTGAGGGTAGCTTATACTACCTCCGTTCCATATGTATTGCAATATAGGGAGTTTTACGCCTCCCAACGCACTACTTTAGACGCTAATATCTCTAATTTTATTAAGTAAAAAATTATAAAAAGTTGATATTAATTAAGCATATATCGAGACGAATCTAACAAGATCCCTCATGGCTATATTTATCCTTGTGTATAAATCACAAAAGAAGGTCAAAGGGTAGTGTATGAATAGTGCAAAATGTCAAAGGTTGCGATACATATGGAACGGAGGTAGTATTAGTTAAAGTTCGCATATTGCAAGTGCCCATCTATCTATCTTGCACAAACCAGCCTGGGGTTTCTTCTTGCTAGATCGTTGAATCAATCAGCCTCTCTCACTTGCAGAGCATTCGGGCATAATTTATTAAATCCTAAAGCAACAGTAGAATATTTCCTGCAGAAAAAAATGCTACGTTCCTAAATATGATCTCTCTCCAGTAATATTCCAGTATAATGTCCACTAGAACCTCAATAAAATCAATCACAGAAAAATCATAAACTTCAAGCATCATAATGTGCAGATAAGTATTTTAGAGTAAAGCAGCCCGGTTTAGAAAAGATACTAGACAAAAGTTTCTCAAACAGAGGACAAGAATTTTCTTGCAGCATCTGATATCCTCACCTTAAACACATAACTAGTACGGCAAAACATAATAAAAACTCGAGCCAAGTAAGTTACAGCAAGAGGTAGAACTAAGGTTCATCAGAAGTCTAAGGTGTTAAACTTGTCACAGGCTTGTCTAAAAGTTTAGACAATCTGGAGCCTTTGTCTTCTCAAAACGGGATGAGAAGAGTTTATCACTCAATTGGACACTCGTATAGCGGCGTAGGTAAGATTTTTAAAGGCCAGATAAGTATGAAGCACAAGCTAGCAATAAAGGGCACAAAGATCAACCTCATAGGAAGCTCACTAAAATTCTGAGGCTAAAAATGCTACTCTTTGCCATCAGACACAATCTATTTGAGCAACATGACATTTGTTCAAATCATAGTTTTACTTGAAAAGGTCATGAAGGTGATTTGGGGTCTGCCGTACTTGGTCTTCACTCTTTTTGTTTTTCTGAATACTTTTCTGATCAAATAAGAGTAATTTTTGAAGACCCAGTATCTAGATAAGTGTTAAGAAGCAGCTTCGCTTTGGGCAGAAATAAGAGATAAAATATGAGATCAAGAGAATATGAAGTTTGATTGATTACAAACTGGAAAATTACAGAATATGTAGGATGATAAACAAGCTTTCTAGAGCCTTGTCCTCTCCCAACATAACACTGAAGAGCTCTCAATGATTTTCAGAATACTTTTCTCTCGCGAATGTATATACTAAGAAAGTACTTGTCTTCTCCAAGCTACAAATAAGCAATTGTAATTTTACAACCTAAAGTGCTCCTTCCCCTAAATTTTGATTCTTAGCACTTAGACGTGCATAGTTGCACAATGTCATATACTTTGCAGCAGAAAACATTAAATGCAGCATATTCCAGACAAATGGAAGGGGACAGAAGGCAATTCAAAAGAAATAAATACAGCTATATCATGTGAACACTTGAAAGCACATCCTACACAAATCAAGCCGAAAGATAGATATGATGCAGTAAAAAAGATCTGTTTGTGCAGTAACTAACTACTATCTAGCACCTACAGAAACTCATCCAGTGTCAATTGTTCAATAGCTCATAACCAGAAGTCTCGACAAGAAATATAAATGCATATGCACATGCTGTACGTATATAGTATATAAATGGCATTACTCATACTGTCATAGAGGAGAAGTAAATAATACAACTATGCAAGTGCATAACTGAAGGAAAACAAAGAAATATCAGATATTCTTACAAATTTCCAGGACCTTCAACAGTAGATACAGGCAGCAGAGTAAAGGGTTGATTGTAAATCTGCATGCAGAATATAATTTGATCAGCCCAGGCTAGAGTAAAAGGCAACATAAATCAATGTCACAGAACCTGATACAAAGTTCACGCAAAAATTCAATGGAATAAACTGATATGAATTTGGGATCAAAGTAATTTTCTCTATTAAAGAAAGCAGGGGCAAGGCAGATAAACCCGCTAGGAGAATACTTGGATCTCTACCACTCGGCATATAATCTTCATTCCAGAAACTCAAAACTCTGGTTCTTCTTGGCCAAGTAAGCAATCAATCCAAGGCTTCACGCAGCAGCAAAGGAATCAAAATTATAAAAATGAGTTGATAACCAGTGACAAAGTTCATGACCAACTACATGATGGAAGACGCCCTTCCCTTTTTTCCTTTATCTTTCTAAGGCAAAGAATAACAGACTATAGACAGTCCTAAAAGCGGGTAACTCGGACCAGGTTTGGGTCAATTTAGATCAGGTTGGTCCAGGCTATCGTGACATCTAATTCAGGGCTGGTTTGTTTCACATACTGGCAAGTTGCAGCTGCAATCCAAGCTGAGGACAGACATTGAGGTTAGCTTATCCTCACGGGTTTACAAGTTACAACCCTTTGTCCCAACCGTTGTAGCATGTGTCTTACCTAGGGCGTGAGAGAAATTTGACGCCTAACTAAATTTGGGTTTAATTAAAGTAATATTCCGGGTTCCATTATAGCATGAGTTGAGCAATGTTTGATTAGGAGAACAGCAGGTAAGGTCAACATCAAAAGGGTAGTTTATTCAACATCTAGGTTGGCGGGCTTTATTGAATATAGTCTTATGTTAGGTTATGGTTTGGTAGGCTGCAAGGGTGCATTGACGTTTGAATATAATCTTTTCGTAGCATTTACCTTATAATAGATATAGATTGAATTTATGGATATTGACTATGATTCTATGTTATATTTGGAGTTCAATATGGGAAAGTGCACAAAATTGAAGCATAATCACGTCCAATATCCAAAATGTAATCATGTACTTAGTTTCGGCTAAGTTCCCCAAATAGTATTGATACTACCCTTTCCATTTTTGGATATTCTAACATGTATTCTTATAAAGCGAGAAGAATTTAAGATAACATCGAGCATAGTAGAAAAAGATCTCAGCTGAGGAACTTTCAAGCCTCGTAGCGGGAGGCAAGCACTATATTAGGCTTAGCAACAAGAAAATAATGGTATTTATTGATGATCCTGAAAAAATAAATTAAAGGGAGGGTACTTAGAAAGACAAGTATATGCATGACAAGTTAGTTGCTAATGCAACCACTCTGCGATGTTTCTACAATTATCCCTACAACATCCATATGGCATCTTACATTAGAGCAAAGGATTTGTTTTCAGGACGAGCATCAAGAAGAACTAAACATATGTTGATTTATCAGTGGAATCACACTGGAACGAGGTCTAACCACCTTGAGAGTTGAGACTCCTCAATGTTCTGAAACAATAGAAAGAAATAGATCCCTAATAACTACCACTACATAAGGCCATTAAAGTTTAGTGCTCAAAAGATTTGACTCTATCTGATTACAAAAGCAGCTAACTGAATTAACTTTAACAAGCTTTCTTCATTTAACTGCTAGGAAATTTCCACCTCCAGAGCACACCAAATGAGGACCTCCAGAAGCTAGATATATAAATTAAACAAGATCTAATTTTCCCAGTTGGATTTGCTCAACAAAAAAGTCATAGAAAGTGCAGTTTTAATTCAGTTATATTGAACAAAAAGCATTGACAACCTCAAGAGCGATATTCAACTTCACGTCAACATCCAGAAGTGATTCTGGACCATTTTTATGCCAACTTATGAAATTTTTCATGGTTGCTGCAATCAAAATAAGATATTAGAATGACAGATCACTAGGTTCAAATCTTGGGTGATAAGCTAACATTTTCTGCACTTATAGGGGGAGTTTAGGTGCAGAGAGTAACAAACAATAAAAAACAAGCAACACTACAGGCTCACAGGAAAAGCCAACAGATATTAATCTACATTTTTTCTTGGGCGTGTTTGTGTGCGTGTGTGACAACTCACAAGTAATTGTTCATAAGTCATTACTCATTATTACTCATCTTACTTCCATAAATAGTATCTTTAGTACAGAAAAGGAGATCCTCAGAAAGCAGAGCAGAATAGTTAATTAGATACATTTACAGTAGCAAAGAACTGGGTTCAAGCCAACCTGAGAAATACTTGTTCTGGCTCTCCACTATTTCTGATCCCTCAAACTGCAATGGATGAATAAAAAGATAGGCAATTTGTAAAGAAACAGGCATAAAGCAAGAATTGGATACACTAGTTGAATTTACAAATTGATATTTGAACTTCACCAACTGGTCATATTTAGTGTCAAGGCTAAAAAAAGGTCATGGAATTTACATCTCAGCAATTGTCAATCAGATTATTTTTTCCTCGTTCATATGTGTTCTTTAACAGCCACATTTATCGTCAAGTTATACAAAAGCTATGATTCCTATGATCTTCCTGTTAAGTGGACACTGATCTGATGAGCATGGATACCATATCAAGGCTACTTTTGTTTTACATAGTTGTCGAGGATAAATCTCTTATATTGATGAGAGGAATAAATGTGCAATGAGGAACTAAATGAAAAGGCCTTTGATGGAGAAAAGATCAGAGAAACATATGAAAGGGGAAAGGCCTCAATTCAAGGATGCTCAGAAATCTATAAGAAGCTGTTCTTCAAGTTAATAATAAAGTAAGCTTCTAATGGTAAGCATGAAAGAAGAAAGGTAAATGAAGAAGTAATCATGCATCCAAGCTAGATTTCAGTTCTATAAGGGGAAAAACTGAGCAAGATTTCAGGAATGGAGATGATCAATCTTAAGAAACCATGGCACCACACTCAACCACACCAAACAAGACACACAGCACAATGATAAAGAGTCCTTACTACCGATCCAGAGCCCCGTCTGTTTACTCTCACAGTCTTCAAGTAGCTTTTCTCTTATTCACTATAGGCACATGTACTGAGTAACAACTACTTCCATCACTTTGCATATTAGTGACAAGCAATTATGTCCCTTCAACCAAAACCTTAGACAAAATCAATTCAAAATATCAACTAACCTTACAAGACAACAGCTCAACAGTGCAACATTCATTGGCCGGACTCACTTTCAAGTCCAGCACAGGGGCCACCTCAAAGTTCAGAAGCTGGATTGGTGGAAGCTTGCACCTGCAGAAATTAATAGTCGATGTCATGCCAACAAGAAAATAGATATAGTACTAGAGGGCTGGATGTGAGATAGAACTCCAAGAACATCGCCAGCTGATGCATCACAGAAAATCAAAAGGACAATACCTATATGTGTTGACGTCAATCGATGCATAAGTTTCAAGAACATTTACATTCAACATTGATTCAACTCCAGTTGGATGATTCAAAAATTGACTAATGTGATATGTTTCGCCAACACGTGCATTCTCATAAGAAGGCAACTTGATTCTTTCCTTCCTTCTGGCAGCTAAAAGAGCCTTTTTTACGTTCGACTTGGAAGATTCATCTTTACTACCTTGGATAAGATCAACCACCTTCCTGAAAGACGAGATCATAAAACACATCACAACAATGTGTACACATACATCATGATGATAGATGGTAGAGTAGAGAATGAATCATAACAAAGGAATGAGTTGCATTTATGTATTACTCCTTCCATGCCTTTTTATTGTTCCAACTTTCCTTTTTAGTCCATTCCTTTTTGCTGATCCCGTTTAAACTCTTTCTTATTAAGTGTTATCTTTCCCTAATCGTACCCCTAAATGCACTAGCTAATGGCCCCACTTACCCCCACTATCTTTACACCCACTTTTGTTTATCTCCAAATACTCATCTAATGGTCTCACTTACCCCATTAAATCCACTTACTCAATCCTTTACCCTCAAAAGTCCCACGCCTTAGTTTCAACCCTAGGAACACTAAATAGGAATGGAAGAAGTATAACATAGACATTCTTCACTCACAAGCGATGAATGAATGTCATCAACATTCATGAGAGTCAAAAATGGTGGATTTTTACTCATAAGCAGTGGCTATTGGCTTCTTCTTCAACAATAATAACCTACCAAGCAAAACCTCATTGGGTTTTACTCTTTTTTTGACATTCTAAGGGTGGGCCAGCTTCAATCTGTTTGACTTACTTGGAATCCGGAACTAATTGGAACCCGTTTTTATGGCAATTTACTAATCAAAACTTAATTGAGCTTACCTAAACTTATATATTAACTAATTGGTACTCGTTAGAAACTGATTAAGACTTATTGGAAACTCATTATAACATAACTTATTAGAATTTATATGAACTTCCCTTTTTCTAAACTAGCCGAAATAAGTTGAACTAAACACAGTCCAAGAAACAAAATATTTTCCTTGAGAATCCATCTATCAGAAACAACACCCATAGCCAAGCTCTTCCTACCTATTGTAGACACCAAAAATTTATAATTAATGGTGTCAAATTTATCTTAATTAGGAGCTAATATCACAATATATGTGATAGAATCTCATAGATTTAGGAGATAATATCTCATTATATGGGATAAAATTTAGATGTTTAGGGATATTACCTATTTTTATAAAGGAGATTATCACTAGGGTTTCAACAGGTTTTTAGATGGAACAAGTCATAAAAGATCCCATCATCTCCCTACTACAAACATTATATGTACATAAAGCTCTAACTTTGAAGAGAGAAATCAAGAGATTTTACGAGAGTTGCAATCCCATAAATAATCAATAAAATTGCATTGTTCCATATTTCTTGCCTCTATTTATATAATCTGCAGGTTTGAATTTTGTATGGTTAACAACTATAATTAGGGGGTGAGCACAACCGGGTATCCGATCAAAATACAGAGAACCGACCACTCAAAACCAGTTCCTAGAATTCGGAACTGGAATTGGAATTGGTTGAACAGGCTCCTCATTTTGTGGAATTGGTCCCAGAACCAGTTTTGGACCAATTCTACACCGAGTACCCGATTCTTTGCAAGAGTGATGCAATATTGATTTTGACTAGGTCTCACTAACTAAAACTGGTCTTGGACTGCTACCAGTTCCAATTCTGGTCCCGGTAGCGGGTAGCTAATGGCGTTCAACAACTAAATTTGTTCATTGTTAAGCTACTAAGGCTCCGTTTGTTTTGGTGGAAAATGGTTTTCCACCATCTTTCATTTTCCTTTGTTTGTTTTGGTAATGGGTGGAAAATAATTTTCCTAAAAGTGGAAAGTGTTCTTAAAAGAGGAAAAGCCAATGGCGTTTTTAAATAAGGTATGCCATATTTTCCTCTCCACTCTTTATTTTTTTTGTTTCTCTCCTTCTCTTCTTTTCTTTTTTTTTTTTTTTTTTCCTTTTTCTATTTTTTTCTTTATACAAAAAAAAAAAGGGGATATTTTTTTTTTTTTTTTTTTTTTTTTTTTTTTTTTTTTTTTTGAAAAAATGATTTACAACTGAAAATTGGTTTCATTGTCAAGCTAACGGAGCCAAAAGACTAAAACAAGAACCACAACATATATTCTTATTAGCATCATTTGATATAATTTGGCCTAAACTTTACAATTATTTTTATACACTCGAGTGCACCGTACAACCTCTCACATTCTCTCCCCTTATATGGCAGGCACATGGAGGAGCTAACTAGAGGGTGCATTACACCCGGGTACAAAAAAATCCACCAACTACCCAGTTGGCTCTTGGCTGTAATAAAAAAGAACAATATTAGCAATAAAAATAATGCACAACTTGTTTAAAGTAATTAAGTGATCAATGAGAGTACTCCCAAATCACAATTAGGAGGCTATATAGCATTTGCACACACACACACACACAAGGAGAAAACTTGAAGATATACCCAGAAACATTATCCACCAGATGAAGTCATGAACATACTTAATAACCAAAAAAGAAGGAATATTTGAAAGAGAGGATGAGAAAGGGCATGAAACCTGGTAGAAGGAAAATTAAGGAGGGCAGTAGAAGGTAATTTGAAAAGAGCCCTGTTTCCACAACAACATTGAACCTGCATTTGCACCACCATTCACTAAATTGGGTTTATGGGAATATAGAGAGATCACCACCAAAACTACTGAAATAATCTGAAATTTGAGGGAATTGTGTGTGAACCCAGTTGCAGTGAGGAAAATTAAAATGCAAAAGCAAAAGTTTGCATATAAGGTGCTTAAGTTTAAGAGAAAGGGGTGATGGAGAAGGAAAGGGATGGAATAACTAACATCATCACTTTCTTTTACGGGAACAACCAGTCTATCATCACCATTAGGTAATTTAGGTGTGGTGCATTCTATCTTAATTTTTGTGAATGGTTTTTTTTTTTTTTTTTGTTTTTTTTTTGTTTTTTTCTTATCTCGTACTAATAGTGAAATCTTTGCATTATACTATTAATATCAATCGGGTCGTTTGGGTCGCGTTGATTCCGTCGAGCTCATTTAGGTCAGGGTCAGGTTGATTGGGTCGGGATAATTTTCAGGCCAGATTCTAACCGGGTTAACATATTTTGGATAAAGATATATAAAAAAATCAAATTGATGTTATAATTCAGTATGTCTCTGTCCCAAATCTATTCCAATTGTGTCGTTTTCTAATATGGAACTCTATGTATTTGTGTTTTTTTAGTGATTGTCTTTTTTTCGTATATCATGTGATTTGGTATTGTCACCTAAAAACAAAACGTTTAATCTAGTAGATACCTCGGCATTCACTTCAGTTCTTTCCCCCCAAAAAAAAAGGATTGGGTTTTTTTCTAGAAAAAAAAGAAAAAACTGTATATATGGGGGAGAAGATTTTTTTCTAAAGAGGGGGGAAGAAAAATTATTTTAACCCACCCTCTAGGACCTTCAACTATTCCTTCTTCCCCCCCCCCCCCCCCCCCCCAGCGTAAAAAAGAAATTAAAAAACTTAGTTCGGAAGGTTTTTTGGGAAGATTGTTTTGTTTATTTTTTTTTTTTTTTTTTTTTTTGGATATTATTTGTTAGCGGGATAGGGTGGGGGGGTGGGAGGGGGGAGACACAACTATTGATGGAGGAATTAGGAAGGGAGGTCCGTTAGAAACCAATCCTCCCTTGGGGGCAACTAATGTGGGAGTAATTTTTGTGAGATATTTTTTTTTTTTTTTTTTTTTTATAATTCATTGTATCTATTTTTTGTAGGAAATGGCTGGCCAGGCAGATATTGACAGGGAAGGAATTGGATAGGTTGTTAGTGGGGGGATGGTTAGTCTTTGGTTGGTAGTTTTTTTGATGGTAGATAATTTTTTTGTATTAATAAATATAAAAAAAATAAAAATAAAAAAAAAAATAAAAAAAATTAAATAAAATTATATAATTTGATATAGTTACTGAATAGTCGAGATCTACACAAACCACCTACCTACATCCTTCTAATTAAAATTCTACTTAATAGATAGTAGTGTAATATAGGGGATTAGGACACCTACCCCAATTCCCATTTACTTTCACACACACTTACTATATATAACACTCACAACCGACCCCCAGACGGAAACAAAAAGGAGGGAATATAGGAAGGAAAAATGCATATAATAACTCAAAAATCAACTTTTTTAAACTAAAATTTTATAACAAAAAAACACCCCAACACCACCCAACAACACAAACCTATACAACTACTTATATTTGTTTATAACAATGGGCCACTCTTCCAGACTCAACCAAACCACACCTCAATAATAGCCCAAAAACCAAGAAAATTGACCACCTCCCCCACCTCCCCCCCCCCCCCCCCCCTCCAACTTCCTATTTTTTTTCTTATTTAGTAATCTTTATGTTTTAGTCTTTTTTTATGGTTTGGTATTTTTTTGAATTGAGAAATATGAAAATTTTTTGAAGCGCCAATTTCTAACAAATCAAAATTAAAAAATTTCCAATTTTACCCCCACATGGGGGGAGGTATCGAGCGGTTTAGAACACTTGATTGTCCTTAAATTCCCAGCTACACCACCCCCCCCCCCTTACCCCACCCCCCCCCCCCCCCCCACACCACCACCTCCAACACCCCCCCCCCCCCCCCTGCGCCTCCCCCGCCTCCTGCCACTCTGAGTTAACTCAACTAGCTCCGCCGGCGGCCACTTTCTCCAAACACGCGCCCCCCCGCAAAGTCTTACAAACGATTAGACTTCACTCCAGGGGGGATAAGAATTAAAGCTAAGAAGAACTCAAAGCTTCAACTACTACTACCACTACTCCTAAGAATAGTCAACACCGTCGTCGGCGACTACGGCACCGTTTTATGGTTATGTTACTTTATAGTTGTTGATTTGTCACATTTTTAGGTTTGCTCGGATGTTTGGTTTTTTTTTTTTATTTTTTAGTTATTTTTTTCTTCGTGAGGTTCGGTATTTTGGGGGAGGGGGGGGGGGGGGGGGAGGGAGGGGAGGGGGGGTGGGTTTTTGTTTGGTAGTTTCTTTCTTTTTTTTTTATTCTTTTTTTTCTTTTTTTTTCTCTTTGTTTGGTCTCCGGGGGGGTGGGGCGGGGGGGGTCGGGCGCTTCTTTTTCATTTTTTCCCGAGATAAATAGAATAGGAATTTGTTCTAGTATAAAAGTAGTATTACATTACAATTTACTACAAAAATAAAATTAATATTAAAAAATATAAGAGTATACCTATAAAATTATAAATTAAAATTAAAATTTAGGATTAATATCATTCGAGTCTGTATCAGATTAGGTCAATCTCGGATAGGGTCTGTTCCATTTCACATGTTTTGGGTCGGGTCATTTCGGGTCTCGGTTGATTTCGGATTTCGGGTCAGCTTTGTCAGCTCTACATATATCTACTCTAACTCAATTTCTTCAATGCTACCGTATTGACTTTTGACACCTTTTCACTTTGACCTAGTGAGATCTTGTTGGGTACATCTTGGAAGGTAGTTTCTTCATATACGCAACTGTCGATATTAGCAATTGAAGTTATGCGTTGGCAAAGGTTCTAAGACCATTGGTTACAACGAAGATTTTATTTTCTTTGAAAAGATAAAATAAAGGAAAATTATACGTTTGGTGCTATGACATTTGGCCTACTTCAAGTTTGTCGTGAGTTTTTCATCCTCCAACTTTGATGAGTTGAGTGCTAATAATGAAAATTTTTCGTTAGAGTCACACGCATAATTCAAAATGTAAATGTTTAAGAATCATATGCTTACCGTATCAAATCATTATGATACGGTATATAAAATATTTAACAGTAACTAACTTGTCTAGGGCCTGTTCATTTCAGCTATTCAGTTCAGTTCAGTTCAGTTCAGTTCAGTTCAGTTCAGCTCCAATCAATTCAGTTCAGTTATAACCATTTTATTAAATATTATTATGTTGGTCTAATTTATTTTACTAATTACTCTTGAGTTTTTTTTGAAACAACCTTTTATAATCATTTTTTTAAAACTTTTTTTTTTTTTTTCAACTTACAACCTAAAACTTATTTTTTTTGCGATCTTTTTTTTATTTTCGTCTTGACCATTATGTTCCCCCCCGACACCCACCCAAAACACCAAAAAACCCCCAAACCACCACCCACCCTAACCCGAATGGCTGTGATTGTGGGGGGGGGGGGCGGGCCGTTTTGGGGGTGGTGGGCGGGGGGGGGGGGGGGGGGGGGGGGGGGGGGGGGGGGGGGGGGGGGGTGGGGGGGGTGGGGGGGGGGGGGGGGGGGGTGTGGGGTGGGGGGGGGGGGGGTGGGGGGGGAACTAACGGTCAACGGCCTAAAACTAACGGTCAATGACGGAAATGGGAAAAGGGTTTCTTTTCGCAAAAAATTTTGTTTTAGGTGGTAAAGTTGTCGAAAAAAAATTAGGTTTAAGTGGGTTGTTTCTGACAAAATTTGTTACTTTTTTTTTTATTTTTATTTTTTTTATTTTTTTTTTTATTATTATTATTATTAATTTTATTATTATCTGTATATTATTTTGTTTATTATAGCTTTATTCATTATTATTACTATTATCGTTAGGGAGGAACATGGTTTAGGCTAAAAGCACAAATATATCCGAGTTTTCAGCCCATAATTCAATCAAATCAAGTCAAAACGGTTTATGATGTAATTTTCACTGTCCGACCCAATCATTATTTTATTACTAAATATTAATATATAATTAAATCTAATTATTAAAATAGTAATATTAATTTAATTATTAGATATTATTGTTACTATATAATCATCATTAGGTATTAATTTATTAATACCAAGACTCTAAAATAATTGTTATTAATTATCATTATAATCATTAATCATTATTATTATTAATTTATGATTATTATTATTATTTATTTATAATTATCACTATCAAAATATCCTATAATTATTATTAATTATTATTATTCATTATTATTATATATATTATTGTTTTTTTTTTTTTTTTTATTGTATATATTATTCTTTATATATTTATCTATATATAATTGTTATTTAATATTATATTATTATTGTTTAATATTATTTATATTTTTTAATTTTTTTTTTATTTTTTTTGTTTTTTTAATTTAATTAATTTAATTAATTAATTAATTAATTAATTAATTGTTAGTTTGTTAGTTGTAGGTGGTGTGTTGTGTTTTAATAAAAGCCCTAACTCTAATTGATTCATATTAAAAATTTTTTTTGCCCTTTTCGGTACCAAAAATCAGGTTTGGGGAAAAACAATTTAAAATACAGTTATTGAGAAGAATGTATAGCTATAAAAAGAATAATTATTGGTGGAAAAATGAATACTTAGAGCTAGTCATTATTAATTAATTTGTTTGTTGTGTTCTAATATACATCGATTTCATAATCTTAAACATTGAGTATTAAATTGTGACATGACCCTTGTAGAAATTCAATAGCATCAGCTCTTACGTCACTAAAGTTGGATTACTTTGTAAGTTGTAACCTCGGAGCACTAAAGTTACGATATGAGAAATTCAAGGAACTAAACTCGGATTCTTGTAATGGAAGTTCAAGAAACTCTTTCTCAATAGTCTAACCTCAATTGTGTTTTATAGAAAATTAACATGATTAAAGATCAATGTGGGCATCAATAGAGGGTGAGAGGTTTGGAATTTGATGCCCTAGGTTGAAAGATAGTTTTCAACTTTGTTTGCTTTCCGATAATGTGAATATTTGGAATAAAATGAGAAAGGTCTCCATGAGATGGAAAATGTGTCAACAACTAAAAGGGAGGAAGTGAGTTACATCCGTAACACACGGAGAAAGTTGCTAAGTCAACACAATTAGATAATTAGGGTCACTTCATAAGATTAGGACTCCCTCATGTTACTTCTTCCATTTTCCTTTTTAGATTATAGCGCCTCACTGTATCTTAAAACTAAATCTATTGTTTTTAGTATTCAAAAGAATTTTAAAAATTACAGATAACTCATAAAATAATAAAAATCCACGTGAATATTTGAGCTAACTGAAAAGATTTTTTTCCAACTATTCTGGGAAGACTCTAATAGGGGTTATATCCAAGCGAAGATTAGAATACAATTAGCGTCACCTCCTTTCGTACTCGAGACGATGAGCTCGAATCTTCACATTGACACTGTTCAAATCTATTTCTAATATTTGAACATGACATGGCTAAAATATTATTGAAATAGCGGATGGTCACACATGGAAAGTTCTTACTCTTGCCCACGCGTTTTAATATATATTGGCGGGATCCAACTCTTATCCACGTATCTAATTCATAGATATAGATATAGATTATCCAAAAGATATTTAATAGTAGAAAATATTCTTAGAGATTGAAAGGTTTTTTAAATGAAAAATCACAATAAATAAGAAAAAAAAAGGAACAATGAATGGACAAAATTAAGAAAGATGTATGCTTTAGTTTGATGATAAGAAATAAGCGAGCATATATATAAAAATCATGTGAAGTTCAAGTGATAAGAGCAACTACACTCATGATCAATTTGATCATAAGAATAGATCATAAGGCATGAACAAAAAAAAAGTGGCCTACACTCATGAGTAAAAGTAGATCACATTGTGATCAGATAGTTCATGAGAAAAGCAAAAACTGACCCAATCACACAGTGACATGTGGCAACAGTTTTTTGTTTAAAACTACAAAATAAAATATCTGACAATCTACAAAGTAAAAAAAAATATAAAAAATACCAACGGTTATTTTTTTTTGAGATCTATAAATAGACACCCACTTTTTTTTTTTTTTTTATAATTTTTTATTTTTTTTTTTTTTAAATACATAAGTAATTGATTGATCATGAGTGGGGTGTCTTTGATCAAATTGATCATAAAACATGATAAAATTTTTTGGGATGAATAAGAAAGTGATAGAGAAAGAGGGATGATGTGTTTTTTTTGTTCATGAGTGGTGATGCTCTAATTACAATCTCTCAACCTCGGAGTTCGATTCTTACCTCCAACATTTGTTGGGGGAACTGTGATGGTGTTTCTTCTAGATAACATTTACAATCTCTTGTCAAAACCGCTTGAAATTCATAAAATCAAGATTCCCTTATCTCCCCTCATCTTACAGGGCTATGCTTAATTTCATATAAAAATTGATATGAGAATACTTTGTACTTCCTCTCGTCAGATATAGTTGTAATTGCAACAATTGTTTTTTTTTCAATATTCGCATACTTTTGAGCATCTTTGGTGATTTATATGTCCAAGATTATAAACATGCAAGATCTTTTGGTTATGTATTAACCATTATTTTTTTTTTTTTTTTTTTGTGTTTGCCGGTTCACCCTTTTGGGCTACATCCGGATCGGCCGTTCGGGGGGTGGTTCCACTCCCCCCCCGGTGTTGCGGTTGGCGGCCGTCCTCCAATCCAGTCCTATCCTGGACCAA
This sequence comes from Patellifolia procumbens, assembly GCA_947645195.1. Taxonomy (NCBI): domain Eukaryota; kingdom Viridiplantae; phylum Streptophyta; class Magnoliopsida; order Caryophyllales; family Amaranthaceae; genus Patellifolia; species Patellifolia procumbens. Next base: position 733,602 of record CANSGD010000905.1, read on the forward strand.
CACAGGTATCAATGTCTATTATAAAATACTATGAAATTCTATAATTTTTACTTATCGATGGTTTAGGATATAGTACTAATTAATTGTTGTAATTAACATGCATAAAAAATTAAATTATAACTACTAAAAGGGGCATGGAAAGCATCCATAATGTATAAACCCGTAAAGGCCAGGCTCATTCAAAGTGAAGTTGATATTCACTTTCAAGTATCATCTGCATGCGGCACCCGGCCGGAGAGCAGTGGAACACCGACCATATAACAATCTCATAAGTCGGGTGCGGCGAGCAGTGGAAGACCGACCATATAACAATCCTGACATCATAAGCAAAACTCGAACCTGTGGTACAATGTTACACAAGTACAGCCAAACCACCAGCCAAAAGGCCCAAAACTAAAATTTGAAATGAATGAATAAGTTAAAGAAGCTAAGAAAAAGAGGAGTGAGGCAAAGAGGCAAAGAGGCATAACTACATCAGGTTCTCCACGTTAATGAACTTGTAACAATCCACACAATTATGAGCCTGCGATAACCAATGTGCAGAGCGATATCCAGACAGTATACCTCGCTTGGCAGGAGATTATTCACGCCGAGTAGCTCAATCCAGAGATTCGCACTCTGATAATGTGTTTTTAAATACTCGAGCATTCCACCCAATCCCAAAATAATACTATACAGCAATGGCCAGACAAAGTTAGAGTTTAACAGTCTACCCTTTTCCCTGTTTGCTCTCCTGCTTCACAAACTGAAACCCAGAGGACTGACACTCCACAGATTTGTTGATACACACCTCCGAAACCACTTTGTAATCTGCAGAATGTCATAAGAAATCACATATTACTGATGGTTTAAAAATAGAAGACTCAAGGTATGATGCTCGCGGTCGTTACTGCAATAGTTTGAGTGCTAGTATGTTTTCACTGCCTGTATTATATGGAAGCATGCCACTGACAGGACCTTATTTACTGATTTAAAGGTCTAAGGGGGTCCTCGCTCGTAGCAACTGGTATTTTATTATGAATGTTTAATGGTTGCTCGATTGCCCACATTTCTAGTGTAACGCACGATTTTGTCAAGTATGAATTATGGGAGTGTCAACTTTTACATTGATTTTCACAAGTGAAATGAAGAACAATCATGCTCCTAGGACCATAATAAGATAACTGGCATACATGGGAATTGGGAGCAACACATTGCAGATTCAACTTAACACCATGGTTTTTATAGACGACATTTCTTAATTAAAGAGGTTAGCCTATAATGAATCCCCTCCGCCCTAGATTAGGGTTGCTATTTACCACGAAAAATCGATGTCCCAGCTAAAAGGTAACATTCTAGTATTCTACTCCACTCTTCCCATTTTCTCTAAAAGTGGGGCTCACACCAATGGTCCACCCACGTAATTTAGTCTTTCTACTTCTTCCCCTCCTTATACTCAATGCCCCAACTCAATGTTAACCCCAGTTGGGAGAGGGAATACTGTGAAGGAGAATGGTTCACAAACCAAATAGGAAGCATATTTACCTATGAATAGCTTCATGAAATCAGAATGTCTCACAACTTAGGCTACATTGGGTTAGACGAAGAACAACTTTGATAGAAAATGATATTCCATGAAAAGCAACTTTGATAGGAAATGATTTTCCATGAAAAACAATTTGCAAAGGGAAATTAAAATTGTAAATTAGCTATCTGTTGTTTGATTCCTTACAAGAAAAGGTTAGGGAGAAAAGTAAACAAAAGAGAATGAAGGGGAGAAGATAAAGAGGCAGGTAAAAGATAGGGAGAAAAACGTGGCATTTCTTCCTTTACAGAGGACAATGTTTCCACTCTTTTAGGATAACTATTTTTCACTCTTTTAGAATACTATATCCATCATTTACAAACCAGCCAAAGGTTTCCTCCCAACTAAACACTCACTTAGTCAAGATTTTTGTTACAACTATTCAGCCTTTTTCCCTCCTCCAACTCCACCGACTTAACTGACCTAGTACCTAGCCAGCTTCAATCAACGACTATCCCCTCTTCTTTATTGTAATTATTCAATGAGCATTTCAATTCCTCATCCATTAGAGTTGAACAGAAGTCAAAGACTCTAGCACTGAATATTCTTTCTACCTTAACTTTTTAAAGGACCTCAACTTGACTTATGTCTACTTTTAACCAAAGATAGTGTGAACCTCACACTATTCACAGTATACTGTCTACAGCCTTCTCTATTGTGTTAAGCCCTAAAAAGGGGGGGGGGCTAACTCGGGTTGCCCCCCCGGCCCCTGCTATTGGACTATTTGGAGCATGTTGACCTCGAGTTAATTAAGCGCAATATAACAGTTCCAAGTTATTCAGTCTAGAATGAAAGATCGAGTACCACAAAACCTCATAAACATCCAGGATGAAACCAAAATCGAGGATGAAAATTTTCTAGTTCTGAAGAAAGGGAAAGCCACAACCATTGAGGATGAAACCAGAATTCTGCACATATAAGTGCATTACATGGAGATTCTAAGGCTGTAATTCATTCTTTAAGTTAAAGCTACAATTCTTTTTTACCCACAAAGAAAATGATGCGAAACATTTTAAAAACACTTATCTGATCCTACAAGAAGCGCCTTTTCTATCAATATTGCAAAAGAATACAAGGTTCAACAACCGATCGCTTAAAGTTTAGGGACAAACCAAAAGGATAAAATTAATAGCGATTGCCCATAAAGATGATAACAACTCCTCATGCCTCCTTTGAGAAAATCCATAATTCCATACCATGCTCACCATAAACAAATGGTCATTCCTAAGATGTGAGACTTATTTTTGACCAAAATACACTCAGCTAATCAGCAGGCCCGGCCCTGAGGCGGGGTAGACGCGCCGCCAAGGGCCCAAGAATAAAGTCAAAAACCAGGTTAAATTAGACATTAAATACACTAGCTTGCATTTGTTAACCAAACTCACAGTCAGCCCAGTGGTAGAATTGTGCGTGAAGAATAGTCAACCACAAGAGGGAAATGGTTCGATTCCCATTACTCTCCATTTCATCTCTTAATTTTTCTTTTCTCTTTTTTCTTTTTTTCATTTTTCTCTCTTAATTCAACACATTTCTTTCTCTTTTTTTCTTTTTTCTTTTTTCATTCAACAAATTTCTTGGGTCCGTGAATTTAAAGTCACATGTAAATAGAATTGTTGGGGGTAAATCATGTTAAATTATGACCCTATAAGTAGTGTTTAATTACCAATGCGGTGTTATTTTATGTTAGTATTATTTCATATAGAAATAGTAGAAATGACATACTATTAGGTTATCAATTGAAGTACCATTTACTTAGACTATTGGAATAATTATCATCATCTACCATTCTTTCTTATTTCGTACACTAAAGGATTTATTTATATAGTGACTGCAATTAAGTATGGTTTTCTTTTCCTACATCATCGTTAGTGTTTCAATTTTCTAAAATATTGAAGAAAGCTAACGCGTTATGATCTTTTTGGTGATGAAAATAGTAAGGTTGCTGACGTTATTAGAGTCCTTATTGGTTGCTTCACTAATAGGCCATCAAACGTCATAAATGATCCTCATAGAAGTGATCATATATCGTAGTATTTGTATAACGAGTTAGGTCGTTAGGGGCCCATTTTTTTAGATTCGCCCCGGGCCCTATAAAGGTCAGGAATGGCAATTTTGAGTTTATGGAGAAAGTGGAGCAATTATCACAAACAGTTAATATATTACAGATTAACAATGTGGGGCCAAATACAGTAATCATGGCTCAAACAGACATTAAAAGTGAAACAAATATTGGAAGGACTAGAACAGTGGATGATCTAACAAACAGTGGATATATTAAGTGTTGTTAGATACTTAGATGCAGTTGACCAAATACACAAGTGTTGGCGATGATCTAGCAAACAGTGGATAGAGAGGAGGAGAAAACTATGAGAAGAGGCTAAAGGGAGCAAGTGTGAAAAATGTTTTGTGGACTTCTCCAAAACGTTAGAGTTAAATTTATGAAGTAGTCAACTGCATCCAATTATTCCTACTTGATTATTCATTTCTATTCAACAGATTTAAGACAGAACTAGACATTAAAGAGTTAGAGCATAGCTTAGAGGTACATAGTACATGCAAGAGCATATGAGATAAAGATTCCTAACTAAAACAATTTATATCCTCATACTAACTTCACCAAAAGATAATTAGTACTTCCTCCGTTTCGCAATACTCGCAACGCTTCTTGTTTGCACACTATCCAATGCAATATTTTGAACTTTAATATCTCTAATTATTGATAAGTAAAAATTATAAAAAGTTGATATTATAATAGTATGTGTTAAGACGAATCAAATAAGACCCCACATGGCTATATTATTTCTTATACATTTAGGGGAAAATATAATATAAGATTGATGGATAAATAGTGGTTACTATGCTAATGTTGCGAGTATTGCGAAACGGAGGAAGTATAATTGATATAGCATTATTAGTTCGAGGTCAAAAAATGTTAATATCAACACAAGATGGAATTAATTACTGAGTAAAGTATGAAGATTGGGAACCACTAATGTGTTTGAGTTCCTGAAAATTGATAGTATAATTATTTACAAACTGAAGCAACCAAAAGTAAAAAATCAACATTCCAATTAAACCAGGTTCCCATTAATAGACAATCAAAAATATTTATAAGATGATTCGCATAAATTAAGAGCGCGCCCTTATTCCAATACCAGACAAAAGGAACACGACTCACAACAGCCAAACACAAAATTTTCAATTATACCACAAAACCATCACCATGGCGCAATAGATCAAAAACAAAAAGGTATAGAAGAAGTGAAGATTCACATGATTTTTTCAGACTACTGAAAATCAGGGCCTTTGTTATCCTACCTCAAGTTGATTAAGATAGTAGTATACTGCAGGGAAATAACTTACAGCCATCAGGTGCAAGTCATGTCTGTTGGCAACTGGTTAGGTCTTAGGTGTTTTCTTTCTACTGTTTTGGTGGATTTTCTGTTAGTATCCTTGTTTCAAGGTTTTACATTGATAAAATTCCGTATGTTGCCAAAAACAAGGCATATTGCAGGAAACTTTACTAGAAAATCTAGAAATTTTAGAATGATCCCTAGCCACAACATTCATCAGAACAGATATATAAAAACCTAAGACAAGTCTTCATAATAGCAAATATAATAGATGAGCAAATATAGCATACTCGATAATAGCAAGACTAATGTTCAACTATTAAGCAAAAACCCAACCTTAATTTTGGTCCTTGTGGGACTGCCACGTAATTGGATGATTCACACTATTGCGTCTTTAAGCTGAACGGTCAACATTAGTATTCTTCATATCAATATCTGAAACCCCCAAGGCCTTCTTTTTCTTTATCTCACTGAGCAGTCCCTTTACCAGGAGCTTGTCACCTCTTGTAAGTCCAGTCACACCAGACCCATCAGGGTCCTGCAAAAGCATATTGTTCAGCGGATTTAATAGTTCCAAGTTAGACCTGAACATCCTATCTTTCCTCAGAAACGCGCTTTTGGCATCAAACCATGCTCCCCAACCCTCCCTCAGTGGTGAACCATGGGAATCCAATTTCAGCAAAAGTGCATCCTCAATGTTGTTTACTTTTAACACCTTCCTCCGTAAGTCCTCATCTACAGGCACATCATCTGAACCAACCGCAGCCTGATAAAAAAATGAAATTCCTTCTGTAAGAGAGATCAATGAATAATTACCGGACAAAATAAAAGAGTATGAGAAACTGACAGCATGGGCAAGTCAACTCATCGATTAGAAACTCCCCTAGTCCCCCCCCAAATAAATTAATTAATTAATGTTCCTGAAAATCTTAGGGCTCTATATGTAAATGGAATACCTCTAAGTTTCCAATAACTTTAAACAATTTCTATTCTTTCTGAGAACTCAGACAACTTCAGTAATTGGCTTACTAACAAAAATCAATAACATTGTTGGCACTTGGCAATGCCATGACAGAAGTTAGAGCTACATATTTAAACAATGCATATCTTTATATTAGCAAATTACCTAGTGTACCTTAGGGGAAATTCAGAAACATTAATTCCGATCAATATTCATTGTCTGATACACTTGATTTAAAGTTGGTTTCCAAATTTTCCACTTTGAAGTGAAATATAGAAAAGTGGTTTCAAGTTATGAAGTTGATTCCTAAAAACAGTAAGTGGGAAGAGGCATAGGTGCCTATTTTGGAGAAAATTATGAGGCAGGAGGTTTTTCCATTGGCATCAATGGAGACACGCATCATCTTTCGAGGGATAGATGTTACTTGTATAAGCTTCCTTACAATCATTTAACACAATGGAGGTGTTTGGTAAATGTCTTTTGGGTGGCTTTTTCATTGGATTTTGGCTTTTATATGAGGTTACGGAGCCAAAAATTTTGTTTCGGTAAACGGCTTTTGGAGTGGTTGAAAAAACCGGCTTTTTAAGCCAAAAGTTGTTTTTACCAACTTTTTTGCTAGTTTTTGGCTTTTGGCTTTTGGCTCTATTTAACCGCCATTTTTACCATACATTTTTATAAACAACCAATAATTATAGGATTGGTCAAATATCCCACTAAAAACAGCCGGTCAATCCAACCACCACGAAAAGCCACCACCCAACAGCGAGCAGTGAGTTGCCAAACACCCACAGTAACAGAAAACACAAAAGAGAGATTGTACATTCTTCGGAACTTATAGAAGGGATATCCTAACAGTAAATTGGCAAAATTCCATAGAAGATGACTAAAAGCAAAAGAGCCAACCTTACTGGGATTTTCATCAAAAGCAAACCCAACATCAAACACGGTTGCATAAGCCTCCCATCGATCAAACTCATCGATCAATTTCCCATCAAATGCACGACGAATGACATGAGAAACTTGATCAAAGTAATAACCAGAAGATAGAACAGGAGAAGAAAGCAAAGAGTGATCAGTCTCTTCTTCTTCAGATTCCAGACCCCTCAAGATCTCCTCCTCATTGGAAACCTTGGAGTCATCATCAACGACGTCAAGTTCATCGATGCGATCATCAGACAATGTGGTTTTAAGATCAGGATCAGAGTCTTCAAGTAGGGGATCCTCAAGAGTAAAAGGGTCATCAAAACCAGTAACTCTTTCATTCTGGAAAGCGCCCCTTGAGTTTGTGCTGAGACGAAAATAGAGAAGAGAGACTGAAAAAAGAAGGAGCAGAGCTGCAGCAACTGCACAGATATGCACTCCGTAGCGGTCACGACGGCGTGTACGGAGTGTCCCAAGCATCTTGGTACATGCAAAAATAGATGGGAAAATTTACAAACTTCAGGAGTTTAGACCATCAATTGATAGATAAAGCTACAAAATGCTTGTATAATGCATCATATTTAAGAAGAAAATTTATGTTTCCAATTTGCCGAATACTACCTATTCTATAGGTCTGTTCTGTCACTTCTGTGACCTAGGTTTATTTTTAATACAGCATTTTTAAAAACTTTACAATTACTATTGTAAATTTGCAACCTCCGGCTGTATTCAAAGGATTTGATCTAGGGTTCAAAATCACAAATTGGGCCAAAACCACCGGAATGACTTTGAACAAAGTACAAAGTGACCCTCCTACGCAAAGTCTTATAGAAATTTAAGCATAATCGAATAAAGTAAACAAAAACTAAAAATACCTTTAGCTACACACACACGATTAACTTCTACAAGAAATTGTTAATCAAGCAGCAAGGTGCCTGCAATAAACTGATAAGAAAACATCAATTCATTGTTCTTGTCTATTGAGAGTTTGAAGTTAACACTAACACTCAAAATGAAGAAAAAAAAATTCCATATTATAACTGAACCAAAAAATTTGTACCTCAATCCTATAGGCTATAGCAAAAGCTACACAAGACTTTTCAGAACAATACAAACCGTTAACACTTTTTTAGTGTCCAATTCCCCCTTTCCAATTATTTTCAAATCACACCCTTGTGGTTGTGGCTATGTCCACAAGAAGTGAGATACGTATCCGACATTGATACGACAAGCAAAATTCAAAATTGTAAAGCACTGAAGCCTCGAAATTACTAGTTAGCAAAATTAGAGCCATAAAGTTACTATACTGAGCAGAGCTGTCACTTAAAAAGTAAATTCTGAAGACACCAACTAATTGGCAGTTGCTGCTTTTGCAGGTGTTTTTGACCTTGTGAAACGGGTACTTCCCACCTTTTTTTCTCTCTCATTGTGCAAGTTTTTCGGTATAACAAAGTTCATTATTTAGGTGTTAGAAGAGAAATCTACTGAATACAGACAGTTTTGCGGTATTGCCAAACATACAGAGTTCTAACAGATGCGATATCCTGTTAATTGTGTTAACATGTTGATGAAAGCATGAGCTAATCAAACACAGATAGAAGCGAAAGACTTAAAGCATCTCTATCAGCTCTTTAGCTAACAAGTGAATACATTTCTTTACCTACATACGAAGTCCTTCATGGAACAATGACACACCAACACACACACAAATCACTTGTATATAATAAGAGATCATGCTCAAATTTAACATCAGAATTTAATCAAAAGACGGGGAGCATGTCAAGCAAGTGACGGTGAAGATAATTCCCATATACAGGGTAGTTCAACTGTCCCTAAAATGATAGTTGATATCTTTAACATTTTGATGACCCAGAAACGTAGACACAAATCAACCTAATCTTGCTCCCCTTCTCGACATCTCGTCAGCAAATTTTGACAAGATAGTGGTTCTTGGCCACAACTGGCCCTGCAAGCAAGTGTGTCTCCCTACTGCCACCCTTCCATCTATGGAAAAGAAGCTCCACAACTCGAACGAAAACAGCATAGACGAAATCCTCTAGTTTTCTTTCTAGCTCACCGGCATTGTCCACCTAGGTCTAGTTGTATTATTCGAATTCCCAAAGCAACAAAGCAAATGCATCTAAAACCTATAAATTAATTGATAATGTTAGTGTTAGTTTATTAAGCTAACCTCTTTCTTACACTTGCTTAAGGTTTAGAGTTCTATTCATAATATTAAGTGTTAGCGTTAATTTGATCTTCCCAATTCCACTATCCCAGTCATACTATCTATCTCTCTTAATTCATAACAAAGATCTTGTCTTGTCATTCAACACCTAAAACCTAGAAAATTATAAATTGAACATTACAAATTATTGCTTTAAAAGAAGAAATTGGTCATTATCTAAATCAAACCAGCAATTGAAGTCGAATAATCTCAAGAAATTCAAGAGAAACATAGAAATAACAAAGTGCAAATGATCAATGGAGAAAAAGCTAACTCACCCGGTAAGTAAATCACGCAGCAACAATGGCCGACAACAACGCAATGACATCATCAGGCATCACCCTACCTTACCAAGATCTTTTTTAAAAAAACAGATCTTTGTACTGCTTATTTCTTTGCCAAAATGACACCCCACTAATTTGGACAGTTCATTTGGAGTATTTGCCTAACAGTAAAAAAGAAATTCTTCCTAGTGACTCATATTAGCGACAAATTATTAAAAGCGAATTAGCCCACATTCTATTAACAAGCCCATTTTATTTTACTCTAATCCAATATTATTATTAGGTATTTAGCACCATTTTAGTTGTTCAGTCTCTTTTCCTTTCCTTATTTCAATTTTAGTCTCGAAATATAACAAACAATTTCTATATAAAAAAAATATGATTTATCGAATGAATTAAACTAGTCACTAAATGGTTAAACCAGTACAAATAGGATCATGCACCCGGGTGCACCATGCGCACGGTGCACCCAGGGGTAATTTTGTCAATTCACGTGAAAGTAATTATTGCACGCGCCACTTTCTGTTATCCATTTTTTCGCAAATTCAAATTGTTCGTCTCTCTCCTCCTTCTCTCTCCTCCTACTCTCCTCTCTGCCCGACGCCATTGTTGCAGTTTGCAAAGGTTAGTTTCTCTTCCTTTTTTTATTTTACGCCATTGTTCCCTCTTAGTTTCCTTCAAAATACCACGGAATTCAGATTTCACTTACGCAATCTCTTTAATTTTCGACTTAGTGATTGATTTTTGTCTCGAAAAATTTGTGCAGATTTACGGGGTGAATTATTTCTTTGATAATTGCAATATGGAAAGGTACAATTATAGCTTATCTTCTTTATTTTCAGCGATTTTTTGAATGTTTGTTGTTGAATTTGTCATTTTGAATTCTAGGGTTTTTGCTCATTTGAGATTTTTGCGATTTTTGCTCATTTGAATTCTGGTGTTATTTGCTCATTTGAGAATTTTAACATCTGAATTAATTGTTTGCATAATTGATTCAACTGTTAGCTGTTCAAATTCATATTCTTCAATTAGGGTTTTCTCTCGCTAGTATGCTAGCTTGAAATGAATTGTCTTTCAATTATATGTTGTAGGAATAGGGAAACATAAGTTTGTTGAAACATTTGCAATCTTCATTGAAACTATGGAAGAACAATGTTGTTGTGCTGTGCTTTTCAATTGTATGTCATAGTACAAAATCTTCGAAAAACTGAAAATGGAAGAGTGTGAGAGATTTCTTCTTCCATGATGAAAGCTTACTTGTATGGTCAAGGCTTTGAGAAAATTAGGGTCAACATCATAGTGCGTATATGTTTAATCATTTTTACTTACTTTTTTCAATTGAAAATTTGCCAGTCTTTACATAGTTACTTGCAATATATTCTTTGTCTTGGCAGTGAAAATGAGCAAGCAGTCGCTAATATTGTAAATGAGCCACGTAAAAGACGTTATAAAACAGTGGCTCAAAAGGGAAAGTCAAAGATAACAAATCAGATCTGAAAGTTAAGCAAACTCTAAAGCAAATACAAGAGGATTTAGTGAAGAAGAAGGCAGAATAAAATGTAAGAAAGCCTGAAGTTGTGAAGTGTGAGGACGATGTTGTAAAGATGGAAGAGGAATACAATACTCAAATTAGATTAGGTAGTGATGCTGGTCCTGTTGTTCCTAGTTTGATGTCTAGGATGTCCCCGGCTGCTACAACACGTCTGATGAAGAACTTCAGTGAACAAAAAAAGAAAGACATTAGAGACATTGGTTTTGGCAGTTTGGAGTATTTGAGAGTTGAGAAAATGTCGTTGCAATTGGGTTATTGGCTTGTACCTATTTTTGACGCTGATACTTGTTCTTTGAGGTTATCTGAGGAGGAGAACCTTGTTATAACCGAACAAAATATACATGAAGTTTTAGGTTTTCCCATTGGAGGAGAGGAAATAGATATAGGTTTTGCTGAGAAGGATTGTGAACTTTTACAAGATTGGAAGAAACAGTTTAAGCGTAATAGCTTATGTGTTTCAGTTGGAGAACTTGCTGAATTTCTTGAGACAAGCAGTAAAGGGGCAATGTTTAAGAGGAATTTCGTTGTACTTTGTTTTTCTGTTTTGATGGATGGTACTCAGAATAAGAATGTAAATCATTGGATTCTACGCTATTTGAAAAATGTCAAGGAGATCAAGAATTTGAATTGGTGCAAGTTCATCTTATCGAGCTTGGTTAGGAGTAAAAAGTACTGGGCAGCAAAAGCAAATCGATATTTTCCCGGACCGTTGTTTTTTTAATGGTAATGAAATTTTTTTAGTCTCTTTTAATATATTTATGAAATGTCAGATTGTTTTTTATTTTTGACTTTTGACTTATTCTTTATAATAGATCTTCTATGTGGATCGAGTTGTCATAGAAGATGTGCGAGTGCATCGGGAGCTTTCGGTGATCAAAGTTTGGACTTCTAACATGCTGGTATCCAGAGAAAAGCTGGAGATTTGGAGAGGGAGGCTTAGAGTTACTGGTTCCGGCATGGCTCAGAATGATCCAGTTGGTCAGCCCCCAAAAGTAAAGTTTTTACTATATCTATTTTCTGTAGTAGTTTCGTTTATTCTTTGTTCTTTTAGTTTTAAAAAGTACACTTAGGTTAGATAAACTAGTTAAATTGTTATTTAAGATAAAACTTAATTTTGCATATGAGTAAGCTAAAATAAATGTGCTCATTCACAAAATGAGCATATTTATTATACTCATTTGAACAAATGAGCATTTTGTTTCATATGGAGATCAGTGTTACATTCTGATCTTTAGGAAAAATAAATCTGCTCATTCACAAAATGAGCAGATTTATTATACTCATTGGAACAAATGAGCATTTTATTTTGCACAGGGAGATCAGTTCTGATCTATGGCAAAAACAAATCTGCTCATTCATAAAATGAGCATATTTGTTTTACTCATTTGACCAAATGAGCCATTTTGCTTTACAGGAAGAAATATTCTGTGCTCATTAGTACTAATGAGCAGAATACTTTCTACTCATGTAGATTATATGTTGATGGTTATTGGATTTCTATCTTTTTTTTTACCTTTGTTGCTTTATTGCATTTAAATTGTTTAGGGTGAATCTTCAAAGGGAAAAATCGGAAAGAGTATGAATGTAGACTCGAAGGAAGAAAGCAAGAATCCCGCTCCTTCACATGAGGGATCCAAGGGAATCAAAAAAACTGAATATGAACTTAAAAGGGTAATTTTTGTCAGTTTTTTTGTTTTAATTTTTTTAGTTGTGGTTTGATCTAATTTTTTTACCCCGGTTTGTAGGATTGTCTTATGGATTTGGCTAATGCGGCTAAATATCTTGCTCATTCAATGGTGAGCTATCAAGAGAAGGCTAGAGTTGCCTTACTGCACCTTCCGAACAATGACCAGCTCAAGGCTTTGCATCAAGCTGCTGCGGCCTTATGCAATGGATACCCTGAGCGAAATGAGGATCCTCCGACAGTTTCGGAGAGTCAAGATGATGATTTTTGGAAAGATCCTGAAGTTTTGAAGGCTGTTGATGAAGCAATTGAGCAAGTTCTTGCTGCTCAATGTCCTAAGTCTGTTTCCCCTAAGTTCAGTGAAGATAATTGTCCATCATCATCCAAAGACATCCCAGAGTCTTCAAAAGGGACATATTCTACTGAAAATCAGGTATATTCTGAATTCAATTTTTTTATTGGACCAAAAGTTGTTTTATACTTGTTTAAAACCTGCTCTACTAATGTTGTTATGCTTGGCAGCGAAACGCTGAAGAAGACCATGCTTCCTTCAATCTCCTCGAGTCTCCATTTGCTGATATAGGTGCGAAGGACATCCCGGACACACCAAAAACCACAGTTTCTAGTGGAAATCAGGTATATAATTGTTTGTTTTATATTCTTATTTCAAGCTTTTTGTATTGCTGAACTTTACTTCTTTTTTTTATGTTACAATCGAATAGGATGTGGAGACTTCAATTGGTGAGTTAAAGAAAGGAGAGGGAGGAAATTCAAGAAGTGAAAGTGCAAGGCGCATCGTTGACACGGTCGTTGCACGTGCCAAATATATATACCTAACTTAGCCAATATAGGGTAAGAAAGGGTCGATTCCACAAGGAAGCAAGGATTAACAAGGGTTGAAAGGAATTAAGCGAGCTAAGCCTATTTTGAGTGATTTTTAAGATTATTTGATTAACTAAGAAAATAATAACTAATTAGCCAACAGTTAAACTAAATGATTTGGAATTAAACTAAATGATTTGGGTTTAACAAATATAAGAAGACACTAGGGATAGGGGAATCGCTAGTTAACCAATTACTAACCTATTCGTCAAGCCAAGGGGATTCATTAGGTTCAACTAAGGGACTAAGGTCGCTCATATGTTTCCTAATTACTCTCTCGAGCTAATTAGGAGGACTTAATCAACCAATTTTACCTATTCTCATGGTAAAATCAATTGCTCAAGTATTTCCACAACTCGTAGCGATTCGATTAAGGTCCTAGGTATCCTAACACCTATTCTCATGGTGAAGTCAACCTATTGACTAACCTAAGGTCTATCAAAAGCTTCATCTCTCAATCCTTCACTTTTGATCCCCTAATCTAGTTCAATTGATGATCAAACAATTAAACAAGCAATTAAATGGGTTAGTCAACCCAACTTCACCTAAATCTACCCCCTAGCTTGACTTTTGAGGTCAACTCATGATCTACCTAGTTCATCCCCTTCCCCTAGCCTAGAAACTACTCTAAAGCCATTAAAGAAGCAAAATGAAAAGCTTGAAGTATTAAATGAAGATCAACAATGGTAGAAATCAACATAATGAGCTAAACATCAACTAATCAACACTAATCAAGAGCTTAAACAAGATAAACAAGTAAATAGGCAAAATAAAGCAAAAGATAGAACAAATACTCTAAAATAATGAACAATAAATGGATAACTCCATAGAAATACCTTCAAAAGCTTCAAAAATGGTTTCAAGATATACTTTATCTCTCTAAAATTACTTCTCTCTCTAAGTTTCTCTCTCTAATTAAGCTAATAATAATTCTGGAATTAAAAAGATATTCTAAGATTATTACAAAATTAGATTTATACCCCGTAGAAATAAGGGCAAAAACGGAAAAGACGAAATAAAAAATACGGAGCCTGGGCAAATGGAGCGCCCGCTCCATGCTTGGAGCGACCGCTCCCCGAACGCTCCTGGGTCGCTCCAGCTCACTGATTCTCTGTCTTCAATTTTTTACCTCTGGAGCGCCCGCTCCCCTGTTTGGAGCCTCTTTCTTGCTTGTATATCTTCAAAACACTCAAAGCAAACATTAGATGGGGAGGGGGGTATGCATATGCAAATGCAATAATCTATATGCACCCTAACTATATGCAAATGAACTAAACTATAGGCTAAACATGAGATTATAAGAAATGATGAAAAAGGGAAAGAAAAGGAAACTGAATGGCCTAAAATGCATCTAAATGTCCTAAAACTACATGCAAATAAGTGAACCTAAAGTCCACTTATCAATCGCCACTGTTATGCAAACTGTATTGAAAAGGAAACGTGCAGTTTCACACTTGAAAACTGGTTCAGCAAAGAAAAGGAAGGTGGTGAAGCGTGACATAAGGAAGGTGGTGAAGCGTGAAGTAAGGAAGGTGCTGAAGCGTGAAGTTAAAGTTTCAAAGCTTGATCGCTCACCGTTTAAAAACCGAGTTGTTAATATCAATTCTTCTTTGACTAAAAGGCAAAATAATATGGTGGACTATGTCTTCAACTCTGATGAGAACCGATTGTAAGTTTGGTTTCTTATTCTTATATATATCGTGGTTGTCTTTTTTCATTCTTTGACCTATTTTCTTTCATTTTTTTGTTTTGCAGTGCAAAATTCTTTGTGTATGATCATGGTGACGGGGAAGTTACTGTGGTGTTGAAGTTTCAACTTCAAACACTAAAGCTTGGTAGCCCTATTTCGGGTTGTGTTGTGGACTCTTGGTCTGCAATTATGAACTTCAAAGAAAAATTCAAATCTGATGATTCTCCACTTCGATTCTTTTTTAAACTTCAATGCACTGTAAGTTACAAAAACATATCTTCTATCTTAATTGTTTGTATGAGATGTTGCTTTAGCGAGGCCTAGATCGACTATATTTGCTTTTGAAACTGATTGCTTTATTGATTGTAGTTGTCATATACTTCTAAGAACTAATATTTACTAATACAACATTTAGTTTTTACCACATCCATGTTGCTTCTAAAATACCTCTACCGAGATTACATACTTGTATTATATAAAAAAATTTGTTTAACGCAAATCAGGAAAATCTTCAGAAGTTGGAGAAAGTCAATATGGTAGCAGCCTATGAGAGTTTTAGTGATGTTGTTGAAGATGAATTGTTTCAAAGTTGTTTCAAAGTTGATGACATTCAACTGTTTTTCTTTCCAATCTGTCAAAGAGGTCACTATTACCTCATCTGCTCCAACTTAATACATGAAGCAATGCAAGTGATTGACTACAACTCAGAGTTTTTTTATTACAAAAAGCTCCCGTCGCTCTTTTTATGTTTTCATTCTTCTTATAACCTTACTTTTTGTCTGGCCTATTATTTTTTGTTCTTATTTTTTGTTCTTGTGATATGTTATGCATATAGAAATCTGCTTTCTTGGATTTGTTGAAAGATCGGCATTCGTCCATGGCCAATTCAGTGGTCAATATGAAGGTGGCAACTCTGGGTTTGGATTGGAAGTCAACGGATGATCATTCTAACTATGGGATATCTGTGATGAGGCATATGGAGGCATTTATGGGTTCGAAATTTGAATGTGGCCTAAGGAAAAATGATGTAGGTATCCTAATAAGTACCTTGAATTTATTGTGAAGATTATAATTCAAGAACTTATTCTAAAATGATGTTTCTATTGTGCAGGTTAAACCCTTTAATCGCCTTCGAAAGAAATATTGTGTGGAAATTTTGAGCAGCGAGATAAATGAAGTGAAGACAGATGTGATTGGATATATGAAGCTGAAATAGATGGCAATTTCTAGATGTTTGAACAATAGGTTAATGAGACACGTTTGTAATCTTTTAAACATATTAGTAGTGTAGTCATATGGACCTTTAAAGGTTTAACTTTGAAGAAGTCAGATTTTGTAGATGTTTGAACAATAGGCTAATGATACAAGTTTGTAATCTTTTAAACAGATTAGTAGTGTAGTCATATCGACCCGGACACGTGTGTTGGTCCAGTGGTGTGGGGCTGGCTGGGGAGGCCGTGTTCGCAACCCCCTGGGGGGTGGAACCTAACCACCCCGACTGGCCGGGCGGGTTGGGGGGGCGGGGAAAAAATATCGACCTCTAAAGGTTTGATTTTGAAGAAGTGTTCTTTTGAATCTGCTCAAGTTGAAGAATTGAAATGAATTTGCTCATGAATTGAAATGAATTTGCTCATGAATTGAAATGAATATTTGATCACTTGAATAAAAGTTGCTCATTTATAAAAAGAGCATTTTTATGTTTACTCATTTGATGAAACGAGCAATGTTGTTTGTAGTGTACGATCAGTAAACATTCAAATCTTTAGAGAGTTAAAATAAATCTGCTCATTCATAAAAGGAAAAATTGATAAGAATAATCCGACCTTTGGCCGGTCTTCCACCAATGGTACCACCTTCAATTAATCCAGGTATAATCCCACCTTTGACACCCATATTCTCTCATTGGTATGGAATGATGGCAACCTGTTTGACCAGCGAAAATGACCGTTGACTTTTTGGGAAAAAAATTTAAAAAAAGGAAACTCTCCCTCCAAGCCCACCCCCATTCCCTCCCCCTGCCCCCTACTGCCACCCCAACCCAACACCCATTCCCTCCCCCTGCCCCCTACTGCCACCCCAACCCAACCCCCATTTCCTCCCCCTACGCCACCCCAACCCATCCCCCCATTTCCTCCCCCTACTGCCACCCCAACCCAACACCCATTCCCTCCCCCTGCCCCCTACTGCCACCCCAACCCAACCCCCACCCCCTTCCCCTTCCCCTACCACCCTCCTATTCACGGCGGCCGGCGGTGATTCACGACAACCTCCCAACAACCACGAAAACCTCGCGAGGGGAGGGGGTCACGTTGATGTTTTTGGCAGGGGAGGGGGAGGTGGCTGCGGGGGAGGGGCAGGGGGGAGGGGAAGGATTGGGTGGTTGCGGGGAGGGGAGGTGTCTACGGGGGAGGGGCAGGTGGCTGCGGGGGAGGGGGAGGGTGCTGCGGGAAGGATAGTGTGGCTGCGGGGGAGGGGGAGGTGGCTGCAGGGGGGGAGGTCGCTGCGGGGGAGGGGAGGTCGCTGCGGGGGAGGGTGGCTGCAGGGGAGGGGGAGGTGGCTGCGGGGGAGGGGGAGGGTGGCAGGGGAAGGGGAGGGTGGCTGCAGGGGAGGGGGAGGGGAGGGGTGAGTTTCTTTTAATTTTATTTTTTTTATTAAATCTAATTTAAGACTTTAATTAAGAATTTAGGTTTAAATTATAGTTAATTAGCTATTAATCAGGTAATTAAGAGATTTTACCTGTAATTGTAGGTCACCAACAGGTGAGGGACCATTGAGAGAATATGGGTGTCAAAGGTGGGATTATACCTGGATTAATTGAAGGTGGTACCATTGATGGAAGACCGGCCAAAGGTCGGATTATTCTTATCAATTTTTCCTTCATAAAATGGGCAGTTTTATTCTAACATGAAGATAAACTAACATGTTCATATAAACAGATGAGCAGTTTTGTTTTGATCAGTGTGTAGACTGATAAGTTTCATTTACTCATTTGATCAGATGGGCAATGTTCTTAAAACAAAACTAAATGCTTGTATATAATTTAAATGTTCAATATATTAGAGATTATGTTCAACATTTTACACAAAACTAAATACTTGTATATAATTTAAATGTTCAACATATTAGAGTTTATGTTCAACATTTTACTTAAAAAGAAAATAAGAAAAAACATAGAGTACTATTACAAGCTTTTAGATAAGCATAGGATAATATGGTAATATTGATCTATCTACTTCTTTATCAGTTACATCTTCCTCAGTTTCCTTTTCTTCCACATTTGCACTTTGTACTCCTTGTTTTCTTCTTTTAGCTATATTTGTTTTGATTTCCAAAATACTTTTCTTCCTGTCATTCCTTGTATATTTCTCTCTTTTTCCTTTAGGATTTGCAATCAGTTCTTTATTAGGAGTAGCTTCTCCCTCATCCTCTGATATGCAAAGGTTTCCAATCTCCTTTTGAATATCAGATCTTGTTTTGTTGAAGCTGTCCTCGCAAATTTTGCGACACTCTCTGTTATCATCACTAGCACATAATAATTTGTGGTATTTTCTTTGCATATGCATTCTCCACACAGCTCCACCAACACTCGACTTTTCTTTCTCCACATTTTCCACACTAACTGTAGCCTTTGCTGATCTTGACCATCGCTTCAGCATGTATGCATGTGGTACCACTTCCACTGAATATATATGATATATTCTATGTATATGCCTACATAACATGCCATTTTCTTCAAACCTCTTGCAAGTGCAGCAAGCCTGGTTATTTACTTCATCAAAAGTAACATACTGCCCGAAGATATCATATTTTTTAGACTAAACAAGATATAGTAGCATTGTGCCTTCTTTTTCTTTCAGTTCATGGCTTAAAGACATTCCTTTCATGAATTCTTTTTCAAAAATCTTGTAAGCATTAATTGTATATTCTCTAGAAGCATAGTGTAGGATACTGACATTGTTCAAAACAGTTTCCAGATAACCTTCCCAGCATCTTTCATTATCCTTGCCTTCTTTACTTCTCCACTCGCTAATGACTTCACAAAAGGAATTATAAAAATCGCACAAACATGTGCTCTTTGTTAGTCTCCTTGTAAGAGCATGGTTTGTAGATTCACTCCTTTGAGAAGACAGTACACCTCCTGAGAAATGATCTTTTCCATAGCACCGACACCATTTGTCTTTTATGCTATAAAGTCTTGTTAGCCACACATTGTTTTCACATTTAAAATCTTTGAGCATCCTGAAAAAATATGTTTTATATAGTTCACATTATGATTTGATATTGAGTGAGTTAAAATAAGTCTTCTCATTTACATAATGAGCAATGTTATTTTACTCATTTGATCAAATGAGCAGTTTATTGTGTCTTGAAGATAAATCAATATGCTCATTTGGACAAATGAGCATTTTGTTTTTGATCAGTAACCATTCTGATCCCAAGTCTGGTAAAATAAATGTGCTCATTCACAAAATGAGCAATGTGATTTTACTCATTTGATCAAATGAGCAGTTTATTGTGTATTGAAGAGAAATCAATATGCTCATTTGGACAAATGAGCATTTTGTTTTTGATCAGTAACCATTCTGATCCCAAGTCAGGTAAAATAAATGTGCTCATTCACAAAATGAGCAATATGATGTTACTCATTTGATCAAATGAGCAGTTTATTGTGTATTGAAGAGAAATCAATATGCTCATTTGGACAAATGAGCATTTTGTTTTTGATCAGTGACCATTCTGATCCCAAGTCAGGTAAAATAAATGTGCTCATTCACAAAATGAGCAATGTGATTTTACTCATTTGATCAAATGAGCAGATTTTAAAACATTCTATACAAAAGTAATTCGAGAGTGTTTTATGATACTTACTTATTCCAATGATGTTCCAATTCTATTTCAGTATGACATTTCTTTGTCACATAGCTGAAACTTTCCTCGAAATTAGGTAATTGCCTTAGATCGCAGATGTGTTTCTTCGAATTTTCTCCAATGTGCCAAACACAGAGTCGATGTTTTGTATTTGGCAATATAGTAGAAATGGCTGCTGCCATTGACAAAGCTTGATCTGTCATTATTGTGCATGGATAAAGTCCTCCCATAGACTTCAAGAATGTAGTAAACAACCACTCAAATGATGAGATTCTCTCGTTCAAAATAAACCCACATCCAAACATGCAATTATGTGTGTGGTTATTCATGCCCACAAAAGGTGCACATATGAGATCATATTTGTTGGTACGGTAAGTTGTATCAAAGACCAACAAATCCCCAAAAGACAAATAATCTATTTTCATCCTCTTATCTCTCCAAAAGAAACTAACTAATGACGTGTCTGCATCAATCTCAAAATCATAGTAGAAGTCTTCCTCTTCTTCTTGTCTTCTCTTGAAATAGTTGATTAATGTCTTAGCATCCGTTCCATCAAATGTTTTCTTGTGCTCCTTTTCAACAGCTTGATATGCATCTTGCAAACTAAATCCAAGGGCTGACGAACTTCCTGCTTGTGCCTTTAGACAATGGTATCCATCAGCTACTCCAACCCCTTTACTTTTTAAATGAGAAAGGTATTCGATTTCTGGTTTGGATATGCTTCGTTGTGATCTTATATGATGGCTCAATCCCGGAGGACAGAATTTTTGGTTGTGTTCCATTCTATGTCTCACAACCACAAATTGGTTATTTTTATCAATTTCAAAATAAACCATAGCCTTGCATCCGGTTCTACGATCAAGTTTGGTATATTGTTTGTCCAATTGCCCTTTTAGTTCTTTTTTGCCTTCTTTGTTGCAGCAAAATTCCCTACCCTTTGTCACCCCACTTTCTCTTTTTCTCAGTTTTGACATACGAATTCCGAACCCAATTTTGTAAGCATAATCATTGTAAAGTTCATATGCCAGTTTTTCAGTACTTACTTCTTTCCCTAATAGCTCAGATTCTTCTGCTTCTTGTACTAAAATATTAGCCTCGTTGTTTGTGTCATCACCTATAAAAACACACATTTAATAAACCCTTATGAGTAATTTGTATCTAAATGAGCAGAAACTAAGATCTTTGAGTATCCCGGAAAACATGTTTTATATAGTTCATATTATGATCTGATATTGATTGAGTTAAATTATCTCTACTCATTCACAAAATGAACATTTTTATTTTACTCATTTTGTCCTAAGTTGCTCATTTGACAAATGAGAATTTTTATTTTGATCAATGAACATTTTGATATCAAGTCTAGTACAATAAATCTGCTCATTCACCAAATGAGCGGTTTTGTTTTGCTCATTTGATCAAACGAGCAGTCTTTTGTTACTCATTTGGACAAATGAGCATTTTGTTTTTGATCAGTAACCATTTTGATCCCAAGTCACGTAAAATAAATGTGCTCATTCACAAAATGAGCAATATGATTTTACTCAGAATTTGTAGGAGTGATCAGTAAACATTCTTATCTGAAATGAGCAGTTTTATTTTGTAACAACTTACAGTGCATTTGATCAAATGAGCAGAGAATATTTGAAACAATTACTCATCTTCCTAAAATAAACAAAATTTTGAAATCGGTGCATAAATGTATCAAATAAATAGAAATAGCAATGAATTACCTTGATTTTGTTCTTCGATTGGTTCTACAATTTGTATCTCTGCCATTTTTAACTTCAATGCTTGAAATTTTCAACTTAAATCAGCAATGAATTTCTTAGTTTGCTATTAAATTTTGTGGAAATCAATTTTGATTTGCTCGAATTATGTGATTTTCTGTCGGAAATTTTTTTGTCAAAAAAATCAGGGTTTTCTGGGTTTGGGGATGAACAATGTTGCTGCTATGTGTTGAAGATGATTATCATGGGAAAAAAATTGGGCTCATGAAGGATCGAACCCGCGCTTCAGCTACCGTGCAAACATACCTCCAACCATTGAGCTAGACATCTATTACTGTCAAGTTGCTGCGTGCGTATAAGATAAACGTTAGAGCTGAAGTTCGTAAAAATTACAACTATGTCACCGGGTGCACCGTGCGCACGGTACACCCGGGTGTACGGTGCATGGTCTCTTAAACTAGTCACTAGATAAACTTAACACTGAGTATTGAATGAACTAAACATGTCACAAAATGGACTAAGCCACTCCCTATTTTCCGAGATGGTTTGTTGATTTCTCTTCTTAATATTGGGCCTATTGGGTCATAATTTTATTTTAAAAGTAGGAAGTCTCTTACAAGACCAGTTGCATATTAGTTGCAATGGTTCCACTTTTACATTATTTATACTAGTCTTTGCTCGTGCTAATGCACAGAATATTTTATAGCCGATATGTATTAAAGTTATTACTACATGAAACAAAAAATGAACATCATTACAAACACAAATAACCAATGTAGTACTACGTTTACCAAACCAAATCGCTTAATATCTAGTTATGTTAAGGAAAAATTGTATATTACCACCTTTTCGTTTACAGATTTTGTATATTACCACCTTGATTTTTTTTTAAATTACCACCTTTTGTTTCATTTTTTTCACAATCTCCCACCATTTAACGGATTCTGTCAATTAAATCGTTGGTGGGGCCCACTTCATATTTACTTTACCAATTTCCTCATTCCTCCCTTTCATCTTTCCTCTTCTTAACCTAATTTCCCCAATAAATGAGAGCTAAAATAATCAGATTTGCTTCTCTTTCTTCAAATCAACAAATAGAGAGTAAGAGACAACCAGAATTCGATCCACTTTGGAGAAAAACGAGTTGAAGAAGGTAAGTGCAATTGTTTATGTTTGAATAATTCGAAAATTAGGGTTTTTTGACGAAAATTAGGGTTTTCATTATTGAATTAATTTAGGGTTTAAGTTGTCGAATTGAATTAGGGTTCATCTTGTCAACTGATTTAGGATTTTGGTTGTTAAATCAATTTAGGATTATTGGTGGTTCAATTGAATAATCAAACCCCTAATGTACTTTAACAAGCAAAAATCCTAAATCAATTGAATAACCAAGAACCCTAATTGAATTTAACAAACAAAACCCTATTCAATTGGACATAAAACGAGTAATTTGTAATGTAATTAAGAAGTGGGCCCACATTAACGATTTTCTTGACGGAATCCGTTAGTTGGTGGGAGTTTATGAAAAAATGAAACCAAAAGGTGGTAATTTAAAAAAAAGTCAAGGTGGTAAATTACAAAAAGTGATACACAAAAGGTGGTAACATACAATTTTTCCTTATGTTAATGCAACGGAGAAGAATCAGTTGGAGGCCATTGAAGGTCATAGCTTTGGCAGTTTTAATCTTTTTAAAATAGTTTTCCCTCTGCTTAGGGTCGGGATAAAAGTATCATATACTCCAAGCAAAAAATTTAATTCGCAATTATGAATTACTTTTAGTCTAATATTTCTTTTATAATACATAATCCATAGTTACTTCAAAAAACCACTTACTTTAAAAAAAACAACATTTATTAATCTACATCTAATGAAAAAAAGGAGAAAAATTAAATATTTTTCATAATCAATTATCCGGAGAATCATAAAAAACAATAATGAGTTATTGCAAATTTCAAACCTAATTACCAAAAAATTCAGAAAATTGAGTAAACATATTTTTTCCATAATCAATCCTGAAAAATTAATTTTTAAAAGACACTAAAAGTGCAAATGGATGTTGTTCCTTCTTGCTGATGTCACTGAATAATCCAGGACCTCTACCCATGGTTATGGAGAATTGAGAATAATGAAAGGAGAATAAAGTAAAAATGAGAAGCGGGGAAATAATGAGATAACTTAAAGAAATGAGTAACGACCTTTACGTACAGCTAATGAAGCCTTAATTTCGATTTCAATTGATTTTTATTTTTCAAGCGGCAAGCTCTTTGAAAAATCTAGAACGTTCATTTCATGAAATACAATTTTGTAATGACAGTTTCTACTTTGTAGGTTTAGTGGATTGTATTTTGTTAATTTTTTCCTTTTTTTATAGATCTTATCCCAACTTTTACGGGGTTTGTATTTTCTGTTCTTTTGTTTTCCAGTTAGTTACTAATTTGTAGGTTTGGCCGTTTTTAATTTTTTTTTTGAATATAGATTTATTTCGGAGGTGCCTTATTTTGTATTTTCCATTCTTTTTGTTTTCCAATTAGTTACTAACTAGTACTTAGGCCCGGGCGATGCTCCGGAATTCTTGTATGATAGTTTAAAATAATTGGTGTTATGTAGTGTGTAAAAATTAATAAATAAAAATTCTCTCTCATTTAAAATTTGGATTTATTAAAAAAGTTACAACTTAACTTTTTCTTCCATTCATACATCATCATTGATTTTGATAGAAGAAGCATTAATAGTATGTTGGCATGTTGGTTGACACTCCTTATTTCATACTCAAGCTCACGGGTTCGAATCTTTACGTTGACATCTTTTTTAATATATGAGGATGAAATAGATAGAGTACCAAAGGGATGATGACACGTGTCAGATTGCAATGCTTGTTTACGCTTTTTAATATATATATATATATAGATAGATTTGTAGGTTTGACAGTTTTTTCATATTCTTTTGTTAAATATAGATTTACTCCCTCTTTTTTTAAAATATGCACATTTTTCCATTTTGGGGTGTTTTTTCTAATTGATATTTTTATACCTTTTTCCATAAATGGAAGGTTAGTCCACCTAATTATTACACTTATCTCCTACTTTTTTCTTTCCTTCTCTCTACCTTTTTCACTTTTTCCTTACTTTTACTATCATTCTCTCTTACTTTTGCACTTTTTCTT
Organism: Patellifolia procumbens; assembly: GCA_947645195.1. Classification (NCBI taxonomy): domain Eukaryota; kingdom Viridiplantae; phylum Streptophyta; class Magnoliopsida; order Caryophyllales; family Amaranthaceae; genus Patellifolia; species Patellifolia procumbens. The sequence goes on from CANSGD010000905.1 coordinate 758,480, forward strand.
TGGTCTGCGCACAAAAACAAATGTACATAATAAAAAAACGGAGGTAGTATTTTTAATGGATTTTGGTGGGGTTAATGTGGGAGTAGAATTTAAGCTTTCCTAACTTCTCATGGCTTTCAATAAAAACTGAACTACTTTGTAATAATATAAATTTATTTTGTAGGTGCCTTATTTTGTATTTTCTATTCTTTTGTTTTCCAGTTAGTTACTAAGTTGTAGAGTTGGCAGTTTTTCAATTTATTTTTTATAATATTTTTTAAAATAGATTTTGGTGGGATTAATGTGGGAGTAGAAGTTAAGTTTTCCTGACTTCTCATGACTTTCAATAAACTACTTTGTATTAATAATTTAGATACTTTGACTGCAATAAGATGTTTTCAGATTTGTCTCAATGTATAAATTTGATGTATCAATTTTTCATTATTTTTAGTAATTGATAATTAGATATATTTATGGTCAAAGTTGTGTATTAGCAAGTGTATCAATCATACTGTTGCAACTAATATGGGAGGGAGGTAGTACGATGTGGTCGATGACTTTAACTCTTGAGTTTATAACAAACCTAATTTTGGCTATAAATCACCAGATTTGTAAAGTTAATGACCCTGTTTGACAGATAGATCTTAGAATTTAGCAGGTAGAATTTAGATTTAGAGTTTAGAATTTTACCTTTTTGTTCAGCAGATTTGACCGCATGTTATTACCCTGTGGACTCGGATAGGGTCTGGGCTCTTGTTTGAAAACGGATATGGATCCCGGTCTTGGAGAACCCTACCCAAATCCGACTCATTGCCATCCTCAGCTCATGACCTTCTAGCCTTTGGGCAGGGCCCCAACTCACTTCGCGTCATATTCAATTTAGCCTTCTTCAAGTTAATTCAATTTAGACTGATTCAGTTTTCAGCCGAAAACACGTTTTTCGTGACCAACAGGCAGGGGTGTTCATTTGTCTCGGAACGGACCGGTTAGACCGAAAATTTATTTTAGTTGTTTTTTTCCTATAACTATTATATACTTTCATAAACCATTTAAATTCACAATTACTTTAAATAAAAAATTATTTTATAGTTTCAAGTTTGACCATTTGGAAGTATGTGAGAAGACATATAATAAAAAATTCTAAATTAACTTTCAAGTTTCAATATACTTACTTTAAAAAGGTTTAACCAATCCGGACCAAAAAAATCGAGTTTAGACCGGGCCGGACCGAGACCTTTTTAAAATTGTGGACCGAAGGCCGGACCGAACCGGTCTTGAACACCGACCACTACCACCGTTAACAATTCCAAAAGACCGCGAATATTTGAATACGAGTCTAGTGATCAACTGAGTATTTATTGACCTCCCTCGTCTCTCCCTCTCTTCTAATGATCACAATTCACAACTCCATTTTCAAAACTCAGCATTCATCATTTTGCTCTTTATTCTTCTTTCCAGAGACAATTCATCTCGTGTTTTGATCAATTTCTCTGCTACTCTCGTACGCGTACATCTCTCTCTATCTCTCTCTCTCCTCTCAAGAATTATCTTAATTGCTGTAATTACTGTTCTCTTGCTAATTTTAAGCTGAAATTCTCTCAGAAGCTTTGCATTTCATATTTTTATAGTTTTTCCATTTTCTGGTTGAATCAGCGTTAGATTAAACCTTATTTATCGAATTTTCTTTTGGCATTTTCCGTTATCTGATCGCGTTTTTTTTTAAATTCGAGTGTTTGATCAGTTAGAATTACGATTGCGAAGGAGAGTACGTGCAGGTGCAGCCGAACTTCAATTTGAGTATATTATTGTTTCATGTAAATTTTCTGGACGCAAGTGTTTAGGTTTTCTTTCATATTGTGTTGCTGCTGCAAAATTTCAGTGATTTCGATTGTCGACTTGAAGATATTGCAATGTGATCGTCTTACATTTCCGAATCGTCTTTGTCTGTTAATGTATTGTTGTTGTTCTACTGTCTACCTGAAGATATTGTTATGTTGATCGTCTTACATTACGGAATCGTCTTTGTCTGTTTAGGTTTTCTTCCATTTTCTGGCGCCATTGCAAAATTCTCAAATTTCTACTGTCTTAGTGTCCTCTTCGAAGATATTGCAATGTGATCGTCTTACATTTCGGAATCGTCTTTGCCTGTTTATGTTTAGTTGTTGTTCTACTGTCTACTTGAAGATGTTGCTTTGTGATCGTCTTACATTTCGGAATGGTCCTTGTCTGTTTAGGTTTTCTTCCATATTTTCGGAATAGTACAAGACATCGCTATGTGATTGTCTTACATTTCGGAATTGTCTTTGTCCGTTTAGGTTTTCTTCCATATTTTGGTGCCAGTGCAAAATTCTGAAATTTCTACTGTCTACTTACAAGATATCGCTATGTGATTGTCTTACATTTCGGAATTGTCTCTGTCCGTTTATGTTTTATTGTTGATCTACCGCAACCACAAATCAAGAATGTAGCTATGTAGGCAATGTAGCCATTAGGTTTCGTATATTTCGTCCACTGTGATGTTCTTTTCTTCATCTAAATTATAAAGTGTCCTGTGTTTTAGATTTCAACTAATTTTTTTTATTTAAATGCAGTTTGAACTTCCTTAGAGCCATATACTATCAGATGTTTTGAAATTGTGACAAGGTACTTTGAGTTAGAAATAAGAGTTGTCCGAGTAACATTATTGTCAAAGCGAATGCACTTCCCAAGCTAATTGCTCCTTGTTTTTTTGATGTAATCAGAATAAGCTGTAACAGGTGTTTTGCTGGAATGTCTTCGGCCTTGACTAATCTTTAATCTCAAAGTTTCCATGACATAGACCAAAACATTAACCACAAATCTTATGCATTCATTAGGTTTTGTGTCTTAGATTTCAACTACACTGTTTGATCTTCATTCAACATTTAACTGCGATGTAACTGTTAAGTTCCATACATATTCAAATGTTTCAAAATTTTGATGAGTTACTTTGAGTTGAGAGTAAGAGTTTGACTGTGAGTAACATTATTGTCAAATGGAATGAATTTCCAACTCTACTGCTTTTTGTTTGATGTAATCAAAGTCAGCTCTAACAGTGAATAGCTTGTGTGTTGGAATGTTTCTGGCCTTGACTAATCTTTTAGTCTCAAATTTTTCTGCGGCGCAGACTACAAAATTAACCAGTGTTGTACCAAAGATGGTGGATTCAGAGATGGGTTCTTCAACTGAGAAAGCGAAGACAAAAGTGTCGCTGCTAGGTATTTTACGCCATTAGCATTTTCTACATAGTGACTCAAAGGCTCCATTTGAGGTTGGTGCAGTCATTTATTCACATAAACGAACAGCAAAATGAGTCGAGAAGTACCTTTCTCTGTGTAGGAAGAAATTGGCTTCCTAATATGCATAGTGGAAACATTTTTGTGCCTTGGAGAAAGTAACATTTTTCTGGCAAGGGCGTCTGTATCTAACATCATCAGAAACCACATTCAAAATGATAGAAAAGAGTTGTCCTTGAACCATCAGAATATAAACATGAAAGAAAAAGGTTCAATATACTTTATAATGAATATTTATGCAAAAGAAAGATCTTTTGCTTCCAAGCAACTGGTAAGTTTCTGATTGATGTGCATCAGTTACAATAGATTCTATTAACTCTTCTGTATCTCCTAGTTCGCTACATTTGTATAGTGTGGCCCCCTTTCCCATTGAGCTGCAAACTTATGTCGGTGCATCTGTTGCACTTCTTAAAAATCAAGATGCATTTACTTAAGCAATACAGATTTTGATAAAGTATGATTTTCTAAGTGTTTGCCTAAGTATACTGATGCAATTCATGATGAAACCAATACTTAAGAAAAAAAATGATAAAATAATACAAAATGAATAAAGATAGAACTGGAAACAAATCTTCGACCCAGGGGTAAGGGAGGCGGAAGATCACCCATTGCATATTAACAAACTATTTCTGCAGGAGGACCAAATTGTCCTCTGGCATTTTCACTGCTGCAAATGTGTTTGCTCTTAGTTTCATGTTGTACTGACATAAACATTTGATATCGTGCTACTCTTGCAAAACCAATGTTTTCATCAAACTTGAAACAGATGACGACTTCTCGAAAGATTTTCTTAGCTCTTGGAAGCCTATGTCTGCCAAAGGCGGCGATGATATGGACTTCAACTTTGAGCCAGTCAGCAAAGGCAAGAAAAAGGCATTTGACTTTGGCATGTAAGTCTTCTGGAATAGCATTGAGTTTGGCTTCAATTCTTTCTTGATGATGATAAATATACATGCTCTTTGTTACGATGTAACTTTTCTTTTCTGGTTCTGTTTCTCATTTGGGCTTACCCACCAGCTTCCCCGCCCCCCCCACATCATTTATTTAGGAAGATTCCTTGGGGTTTGTATTAGAGCTCATTTTCTTATAGCATACAAAGACTATTTTCTTCTTCACACTGATTTGAATCCATAGAGGATGCTTGAGATGGACTGCGATACGGAAGGAATTAGATAAAACTCTTCTCCTAGAGGTGAAATGTCAATATTTACTTAATACGAAGTACTTCATAACAGAGCTTCATGGTTTGTTGCCGCATCTGCGGTCTCATGGCTTATTTGGCTATTGGCATTTGACCTTTTAGAATTATGCACGGATGGTTCTTCAAAATGTTATCACTTGTTTTTTTACTTATATAGAAAAACAGGATTTCGGACATTTAGCATACAGTCGTTATGATACCTGTGTAGGTTCTTGGGGCTTCTGGTGATGCTTCACTTTATATGAATAGTTTGCATTACTCTTCCTGAATTATCTTAACTAGCATTTGATCATGCAGTTTGTCTGTGGCTGTGCTCATGTAATTTGTCCTTCCAGGGATATGGATTTTTCTCTTGATGATGCATTTGGCAAGATGTCATCTTTCAAGATGGATATGTCAGATCTTGATTTTTCTAGCTCTCCAAAAAAGTCCACAAAGTCAAAGGACAAGTCAGGAGAGGATTCTGCCAAGGGAGACCTTCAAGACAAACATGACAAGTTCGCCTTTTCCTTTGATTTTGATGGGCAAGTATCCATGAACACTCTTCGTATAATATACTTTAGTGTGATGTTGGATACATAATACAGAGCAAATGTTTCATTTACGCCATCCTTTTTAACTCCTATAAATTACTGCTGGGTGTAGATTGGATGACTTCAACTTAGACTCTCCCTCAACTAAAGGAGGAAAGAGCCCTAGCAGCGTGAGAAAAAGCAAAGAAGATAGCTCTAAGTGTGAAGATTTTGCCAGACGAGTGACAAATGATAAGGAAGAAACTACTGAAGAGACCATAAGTAAGGGACCTCCAGTATGTGATAATGCACCCTTTTTAAAATCTGAAGACTTGGTGGTAGGTGATGGCAACCCTGATGCCACGTCTGGCAAGACAGAGTTGACACATCCAGTAGAACCGAAAGAGACTCAGATGTCTTCTGATAAACTACTTCCTGAGAATACCCGCAAGACAGATCATCAAATTGACCAGGAAGAAGGTAGTTTTTCTTCAAAGAAATCTTGTTCTCCAGGGAATGAAAATAACCTCGATCCAATTCCTGTAAAAACACCTGCACAATCAATTAGCTCACAGCTGCCATTTGAATCAGAAGAAGTGAACGTATGTTCAGGGACAGAAATAACAATGACTGCTTTGAGCACCGACGATGAAATTAGGCTAAAGAAAGAGACAACTTCCAACAAACCATTTACCCACTTGAAAGAAATGGATCTTCCCACAGACACCTCCTTGGTGGAAGCTTCAAATCAAGTTAATGATATTTCAACAGAGATGGAAATTAGTACTCCGGACAGGAAATTAGATGATGGAATATCTGAAAGTGGTACTGGTACTGGAGAACTTAAAGCTGCTGTTGTTTTGATACCGGACACTGAAAAAGTGGCACTAGACAAACCATCATTGCAATGCTCAATGGAAGAAATGAACATCAATGAAGAGAATAACGAGCTTGGTGATGATAGTCTGGGAACTGCTAAGCTCCGCTTAGATTTTATTCATCTTCCTACAACTAGTGATGCTAATCCATTGTCCTTGAGTGCCCCATCTAAAGCTGAAAAGGAAAAGCCATCTTTGAAGGTTTCTTCAGCACCAGTTCGCAGGTTAACTATCTTGCTTAACTTCACCGCAATTATCTTTTTTTGCGATAGTATTACAAACTTCTTAAAATGTAACGAACTAATGTCTTCACGTGCTTTGAATTTCATGCCAAGATTGGCAACTCCTTGATTTGATTGATCCATAAATCACTTCTCTGCTACTATAGGGTGCGCAACTGTTAGAACTTTGAATAAGAAGATATTTATGCCTGGGCTGGGTGGTGTTCCTAATACCTTGCCTTCTCATGCTCGAGAATGGAGCATACTGATTATGATGCTCTCATGACTTTATGAAAAGTACAGATATCCCTTAACTAACTGCAGTATGATTAATTTGCTAGAGCAACTAATATGACTTAAGGAACATTTGATATTTGTATTTTAGTTGTGGCTTGGTATACTCGAGGAATGTTTTTTATGCTTTTGGTGGGGAGGTGGAGAGGTGGGAGGTGAGCCGGTGAGGGCGGAAGGTGAACATCATGATAAATTATGTAATTTGTTGAATAGTTGTTGGTTGTGGAACACATGTTTAGTCATGGACTGAAGTGGTATTTAAGCTTGTTCAGTGAACTCATGGCTGCAAAAACGATGCTACCAAGGAAAAAAATTCCAGAAGCTACGAACTCAAAGTTTCCTATCATACAAGTCACGAGCAATGGTGGTAGAGCCGGACTTACAGATTTTGAAGACAATGGAAAAGGCTCAACTGTAGACAGGAGGTAAAGAAAACTCTTGTTATGTCAGGAAACTCCTTTTGTAGCAACTTTATAATCCTCAAATGTCTTTCAGCATCTGGTTAATTTTAGTAACTATCGCAGCATCGAACTTAAGGGAAAGAAAGTAGATGAAAATCCAAGTTCATGTACCATAGAATTGGTTAATCAAACTTCAGTTTTGGAGAAAAGCAAGAAGAATTCGGCTGCTTGTACTGCTTCAAGGTGATCCTAGAATGCTACTTCACAACAAAAAATATAAAATTTGCATCTGTTCTATACCTTGAGTTTATTATGAATTTACTTCTCCTAGAACTGTACTTTTCTAATTGAGGGACCATACTGACAGTTTTAATGAAAAAAATAGGAGTGAGGTGAGTGTTGACGATGCGCCACGTAATGGAAAAGGATCGAAGGATGTACCCCCGTCACTGGAGTGTGAGAAGATGATCAACAATGTCAGATTATCTGGGTGAGGCTTACCATTTTTCCATCCATCCCAAAATAGAGGCTTCACTTGCTATATTACAATTACGTCAGTAAGTAGCCGCGTTGTCTGCTGCATTTCACTCATAGCTTTTGCATGATCTTCCTCCACATGTGGCCTTATCTCAAAATCCATGCCCTCAACTTTTTTTGTTTTTGTTTATTTAGCTCTGTTTGATATCCAGTTGACTCTCCATCCTTCTTTTCTGTTGAAGATGCTTACTGTTTTGAATGGATATGTAATATGTAAACAATAATTAGGCAAATTAGCTACAAGATTTGGTGAAAAGGATGTCTAGGCCTGCTGCTGAATCTTGTTGGCACAGTTTTCCATGTTTTAAATTAACATCTTGGACTATTGGATGTAATTGTGGAAAAGTTTGGCAACTGTCTCACCTCTCTACTTATCATATGGGAATTTGTGGCTTATCCTATGTTCTGCTCATGTTTCATGTTTGAATTTCCTGCAGCTTTAAGATTCCTTCATCGGCACCTCCGGAACAGGGAACTAAAATTGGCAACCAGGGGCAAGGGAAACCTAAAGACAAGATTACAAGCCTCGCATCAATTCAGAAATTAAGTATTGGTCAGGAAAACAAACTTTCATCTCAAAGAATTGACAAGAAAATGCCTGCTCTACCTAGCATGAAATTTACTAGGTATGTCAGTTATCAACTGGCTTTGCTTTAAGTAAAAAAAAAAAGTATTGAATTGGCTTTTGCATGTATCATCTCTTATGCCCCTGGTCTGCTGGTTAAACTGACCGACTTATTCTTCCTGTAGAAGTACTACTATAAATAAACTTCCAAGGACTCCCACTATGCAAGCAAATGCCAAATCTCTGGAAACGTTTGAGAAAAGTACAAGGCTACAAGCCATGATTAAGAAGGTCTCCCCAGTTCCTGCAGAGAAGCAAACATCTTCAACTCCATCTTTGAAGCGCAAATCATCTGAGGTTCTTACCATTATCATGTTACCTCTAACGCCCTTACTAATGCTATTAGTAATGTATTGAATCAATGAGCAGGCTGCTGATATCCGTGTAGAAAAGCTTCAAACAACAAAACGTGTCTCACCTAGTGAAAGCAGGTCCAGCACACTGTTAAGCTAGCTAGTCATATAATTATTAACATCAGATCTTTTTTCTTGTATCTAAGATCAATTTATTTATTTCATTCAAATGTGCAGTGTCTCTAAAGTATCAGCTAAAGAACGTGAAGATGAGGTAACCAGTTGTCAATGCTGAGTCGATCTTTTTGCTAATACTTCGTGTAAAGAGCAAAACTATTGTAGAGTTTTGCACGTACTCTTACCAAATTTCACTCTATTGTATGTATAGGCTCAAGCACAAGGCAATATATTGGCAGGAAGCAAAAAGAACGTTGCAGAAGAGTACATGATCCCTAACTTTAATTTTGATCAAGAGGCAAACGTGGAGGCCCTGCAATTCAGTTTACTGATGGACAATAACGAGAATGTTGCAAAGGCTGAGGCATACGGAAAAGAGCTTGACAATGTCAGTAATCCTGAATTCATTTTATTGACAGTGAAATATGATGCTAAGAAAGTAAGGAAGCATGGCCTCATAAGAAGAAAAGAAGAGGCAAAGCTCCCAAAATTTGATGTTGATGATTTGCTAATGCAGTATACACACCATTACTTCATCTTTTTGACAAGACCATGTCATTTTCTAGTTTTTGTCCAAATAATTATGCTCACTTGTTGACGATTACTAAGTACTTGGATGTTGATGATTTCTTAATTCTTAAGGAGCACTCTTTCCTAGTATTGGCTTCTATATTGGAGCATTGTCATGGCAGTGATTGGACTGATGTATCCAGTTTGCGAGTGTTGTTGGTTACTACTAAAACTGAATGAGAAATAAAAAAGAGAATACATTGTAAGGACATGACTCGAACGATTTTTTAGCTTTCCTTGGTAGCATATGGGGAGAGGGCAATTTATTTCGACAATCTGCATGCCATTCATTGTATTCACTACCTATATGTCTGACTAATCAAACACTATTTATTTACACCACTGGTATCCTTTGTACAATTTTCCTTTCTAACTTCTCTACTGTGAGATATGACTATATTTCTATCCAAATCATTTCTCACTTTACTTTCTTCGGATTTGCTTATGTTATTGAGAAATAACAATCAAGGTTTTTGGTCATGCTTTGCAGATCTGCAACAAGTTGAAGAAGATGCATGTAGAAGCAAAGGAGTTACTCGTCCGATCTCTTGTCAACCACAACAATCTTCTGATGCTGAACGATCCCATCTATGACGAAAAGATATCCTTCTAGTTGATAATTTTAGTTCTCAAATCATCTATAATAAATTTGTGTGCGTAAATCTTTCAGTGTGATGAATTAAGTTTGAACCTAGAAGAGCAGCCGCAAACCTTAACAATTAACACCTCCGTGCAGTTCAGAAGTTTGCTTCCAAATTGATGTCCAAGTACGAGGACGTTGAGTATAAGAACTAGGCACACTGGTTACAGGAAGGTCAATCTCTCACTCTCTATCTTTTGCACTCGCGTACACAAACAAGGTGTGCTATGTGCTCATTTGATTAGAGCCCCGATGGCACTAATGTTTTTGTTTGGTTGTCTTGATTTGTGCATACAATTACAAGGCGTTGAGTTTTCGGTCAAAGTAGTCACCAAAATTAGATGATCAGTCATGTATGGATTTGACGAGGTCCTGATGTATATGTGCTTTTGACATTCTTTTTTATCAAAACTTTATTAAAACAAGTAATTAGGATTTAGCCAACTAAAAACGAGCTTAAGAGATAATATACTAGAAAAATATGCTGCTTTTTTGATATGTTTGGAATTTTCCAGACTTGAACATGACACAAGATTAACAAAGAGTACTCTGGGATAAATATGCAACATCAGTTCATGACTTGTTGTTTTGGACTTGAGATGTCATCTTCATCATGTTACTTTTTATACCTTATTATCACACTAAGCAATTACTAATGGTCCCAAATATGCTTAATATGATGATAATTAGTCCAAATAAAGGGGAAACAATATAAGTAGGGTCTGCGATTTATTGACCCGGGTTTAGCCCTTTTAGTTTGATTTCAGGTCAATTTCAAATTGTGCTTAATTTTACATAATAAGAAAAATTTGACACATTGTCGCTATGAGTCAAATCATGTTGAAGTCAGGCTGTTTAGATTCAACTCAAGTTAAGTTCGAATTTTCTCGAAAAATTAATATTGGATTAGGGTTCGCTTATTGAGTCAGGTTAAGAATTGACAGCTCTAGTATTAAGTCCCAATAAACTACCTATCGTGATATTAATATATGTTGCCATACAAACTGATCAACGCTTCTTTCCCTTGAGATAATTGTATCATGAGAATACTCCTTCACCCTTCTTTCCCTGAGAGCTTCGACATGAACTGAAGCAAAGCAAATTATTAAAAAAAATTGATCAACGCAAACTGAAACGAAACTCTATAGTTTCTACTTTCCACAAGAAAATATTGCTGAATTTTTGTTCTTCAAAATCAAGTTTTGTGTTAGAATAAACTAACTAGGCATGTGTTATTGGCTGAGGTAATGAGTTCATTCAAATGATATTAGTTTAACATTCTCTATTTTAGTTTTTGTAATTCGTAAAATCTTCACTTTTTTTTGTCTTCTAATGGAAAAAACCTTAACTTTGTAACTCTAAGAAGTAAGGAGTGATTTAGCTCCATACTTGGTTACATAATCAATATGTTGAGGAAACTAACCCTACTTCTAATTTGAGTAAAAATCAATTCCCTGATGGATGCAAAGAAGTCAAATGATGTTATGATAGCTTAGCACTGCCACTTTGAACTAGTATGCCACAAAGCTCATCTAATAATAAACGCAAAGAAAATGAAACCAAAAAAAACTCTTTCACTTCATATTCAATTTTCATTTCTTAAAAACATGATTGCTTACAAACCTTGCCCTTTTCCCAACTAAATAAAGTGTCTACTACTTATAATTTCAAAAAAGGATGAACTTTTGAATGTATTGACCTAGGTTTGTTTAGCAGTCTTGTCATTCACTGTCTATATACCAAAAACTACATTCTAAGATTTTGTTTGACAAAGTGTTTACATACCCAAAAAGTTGTTTTAAACTCCTTTGTAGCAGTTTTCAAAACCTCGTTGTTCTTCTCTATCTAGGAACTCAAAAGCTTCACCCACATTAATAAACCTTTCATTCAAATACTTCACTGCCTTATCCACTAGTGTTTCATCAACAGAGACACTTTCAGGTAATAACCCAAGCCTTTCTAATCTCCTTTTACCATGGTTAGGGGTCTTGTAGTTGTTCCCTCCTTTTACTTTTAGAATCTCCAACATCACATATTGTAGCTGCAGCCATGTGTATTTTAACACTTCAGGATCAAAAAAGTTATAAGCATCTTGCACTTTTGTCACCAGGTCTTCTAGGTTCTTAGGAAATGCCTTGTATTGTAATGCTTGTATAGCTAAAAAAACCTAAATCTAAAACATTAAGATTTGGACTTTGAGCTGGTTGGCATATTAGTTGAATATTGAAACCATTTTTAGTGGCAGCAACAATAAAAGCTGGATCATTAGGTTGTATATGGGGTCTTGCATTATCTTGCTGGATTCAAATATCATTTGATACCCCTGTTGGCCAACATCTCATAATAGATGGTATGACTTGATTGATAACCATATGCATGATGACTTCTTTGGTGACACTTTCTATTGCTTTTGTTTTAATAGTGTCTGCCTCTCTGTTCTTAGCTGCAACCCTCTTCATAAAAGGAAAAATGTCAAACTTTCCATCATGTAGCATGTCCTTATTTTTATCTTTGATAGGCCATGATGTGGCTGTCATAAACACTGCTTTCATCTTGAACCTCTTTGACTATTGACACCTATATGGATCTAGCTCATGTGGGAGTATATAGAACCTCCTCATATGTGGATTTAGCTAAAACCATTTTTCATCTATATGTATAATGTTATGCATATCAACAAATCTAGCAGGCTCATTTCTGGTTTGTGGTTCTATGTGTTCCAAAACCCAAAGCATCCTATCTATCTTGTGTTTGTCTGTGAGTGAAGGATGATTGATACTTGTATGAGTCCTTAATACGCTTTTCTTAACCAGTTTCCAAACTGTGGACTGGGCACATTTCAGTGCTCCTGCAACTGATCTAAGTGTTGTCCTCTTATGTAAAGGCACTGACTGAAGCCAATCCTCTTCAAATTGAATGGGTTTTCTACTAACTCTTCCTGTTTTTTAGGCGTCACATCTATAATATTGCCTACACTTCTTTGTTTCTGTGCATCTTTCCATATTTTATGCAATATAGTTCTATGAATTCCATATTTAGATGCAATTTGTCTCTTTGCACCCGCATGACATCTTCCCATCAACCTCACTTAATAATAGTTCATCAATTATATGTCTTATAGTCTCCATATTTAATTCCAATTTCTTACTCACCTCATTAAGATGCTGATGTTGTTGTTCATATGCTTGTTGCCCCTGCTCTGCTTCTTCTTGTTGTTGATGTTCTTCTTGTTGTTCATGGCCATGTTGCTCTTGTTCTTGTTGTTCTTGTTGATGCACCATATTGATGTGGTTGCTCCATTCCTCGTAGTCATCCATATACCAGGCAAGACTCATCATGCCTCCAACACCAAACTCATCATCATCCTCCATGAAGTTCTGCTACTATTGAAGAAGTTTTTTTGAAGGACAATAGTGGTTGCCTATGTGTTTTTTTTGTTGGTTTTATGAAGTTATAATTAATTAGTGAACTATTTAATTAAAGTGCATGTGTGTGTAGTGATTGAACAAACTAACTAGGTAACTATTAGGTGAACATTATGTGGTTTTTTTTTTTGCAACATTCTCTCCTTATTCACTCTATTTATAGAAGAGAGAGTGTTGAATTATTGGTGGGTGTGAAAAAGGAGCAGGAATTGAAAATTGATTTTGGTGAGAAAACCAAAATTTTTGGCTCCTGATTTGTTGGGTGGAAAAAGTCCACCATTTTTTTGGTGGAAAGTTAAGTGGGGCAATAGTACATTTTTTAAATCAACAATCTTTTAATTACATATTAAGCCGGAGGAGAATGGATTTGGAGAGAGGTGAGAGAGAGTCAAACTATAAAGTATATGGCTGATAGAAAGAAGAGTAAAATTTTAAACTACGAAGGTTTTAGGACGATGTTTAATTGTTCACTTAATTTCCCAACCTAATTATCACTTCCTACGAGGATCAGTATTAAATAAGGTTCAAATCTGACACGTTACTAAATCCAAATAACTACGAGAAAGCACTGCTTACAATTCGGGCAATCGGTTTATACTAACATAAATCATATTAAGGTTATTTTGGAAGACCGATCATATTTTGCATTATTGTTGAATCATTCCTTTAGCTTTCGAGCACATTATCAACCCGTTGTCTCAAAATAATTCTCAATCTACCAACTCGCTAAATTAGCGATAAATGAAACAAATCACCAATTCAGTTAGCGACTACTGAAATTCCTTAACTGAATTAGCTATTTTTGTCAATTATGATTAACACACCATCTCTATAAGACATCTATAAAGAATTTTTGAATAAAAAAAACAACATAAATAGCTAATTGAATTACCGATTTTGCTGTAATGATTTTTTTATCAAAAACAGTGTGTATTGTTAGGCAACAAGATATATTGGGATAAAATATTAATATTACACAGGCTAGTACCAAAACCATTTTTCAATTCGATCATCGACTCCTACACAAAACTCATTGATCTTGACATCTGCAGGCACATAATCATCATCCAGCCAGGAAACAAGTTTCTGCTAGAGACAAAACTGAAGTGAGCGCAAAATTTCGGCGAAAGTGCATAGTTATAGGTGCATAGTTATAGGATAAACGAGTACAGTCGATTTTTTAGTGTAGACAACCAGAGCTCACAATACATTATCGAAGCAGACAATAAACACTTATACAAAGCTTGAAACAATGAGGTTACAACCATAAAGAAGAAAACTGCGACAGACAGATGTGCAACATAGCAATACTCCACATGCACCATTTTGCAAAGCATGTGTTGAACATCTACTACAAATGACGTAAAAGCTACCAGCATTTCGTACTGCCTCCTGCAATAACAAAGGACTAGCTACGTAAGTGATCCATTGTTCAGAACACACAAATTAAGCTAAAAACCTAAAAAAAGAAATTCGCAATAACAAACACTAGATACAGGTATGTGATAATTCTTTCACACGAGTGTGTCGCTCTCTAAGACTACCTGCTCTTTCTTATCTCTACAGACTCTGATTTCCTTGTTCTTTCTAATCCTATCTTTAAGTTCCTTTAATCATTTTAGGTCTCCTGCCTCCCATTAATCTTATCATTTACATTCTAGTTGGTTTTTACTTTTTAACTGTACCTCATTTCTTTTGTGCAGGACCTCTGCTTTAGATTCAATTTCTAATCTTGTTAGCAGCGTCACAGTCTACAGACTCAACATGCATTGAGTCATGATCTTCCTTCATAAAGTGATTTTCCTAGCTCCTATACATGTGGAAAAGGTAAGAATACCTTTAACATAATTGAACAACAGTAAATAACAGTGAACTGGCACTGGGGAGGTTCGTGCGCTTAGGCCTTGAATCTTGATCATCCCACCGCTTTGCTGTGAGCACAAATCTATAAGGACGGTGTTGGTAAGATCTAGATGCATGTTCTCCCGCCCCATATTGCCATAATAACAGACATGCTATTAGTATTATAAAACTCTAACCTCAGCATAGTCAGCAATGTGTTCAAACTTCAGCAAGATTGGGGTGAAATTGACCATGGATCTAGGACCTCAAGTTGTATAATGTTTGACAGGGTTAAAGCTATAGGCTTCAAGATGACATATGACAATTGACTGGTGGAGAAAAAAAGATGTGTTTAGTAATCGAGATCCTAGCACAAGTCCATAACTACAAATCTCATTCTATTGTTTACACTAGAACTCTCACCTTGATGCCAAGTAATGATGATGATCAAGATGACAGGAGACCAGACTCATTATAGTGTGCCACCAGGCTCATCATTCCAAGACATGCTTTAGGTCTGCACAACACACTAAAAGTTGGGCAATCCTAAAAGGGTTCTACTTATGATAAGGGAAATTTCGCCCATCAAATCCTTAAATCACTTAGGAATTAAAGGCATCAAAGTCTTATTTGGACACACTATGCACGCATAAGGCCAATGTCTGTTTGCAATGCATGACAAGGCTCCCTTCCAAAATTATATACTTGTGTTTTTCTATCATTAATGCTGCATGTCATAATAGCAACTTAAATAAAATGGAAGTAGAAAGCGAAGATTCGTGTCGACCTAAAACTTAGAAGTAGGAAGCAAAGATTCTATCGGATTCCTAAACCTGGGATTTATTTTGGATTATTTACTCCATTTGTGCTTACAAATTCTATTACAGATTACAGTAACACTGTAAGTTTACTTAACGAAGGGGGGGTAACAAAAAAACTACCTGACTCCCTCTTTTGCAATGTTCACGCAGCAACTGAACTTAACCAGAATCATTGCATCATGGAAGACTTCTCAAAAGACTGGTTAAATACAATGTAGATAGTTTCCCTAATACTTTCTATCAGACTTCTCAATAGGCTGCAGTGCCCTTCTCGTTAAACCGATTAGAATGAAAAGCAAAGAGATGAGTTTCTGAAATAAAATTATGGTTTATTTGAAGCAAATAATCTGTAGACTCAGCAAATGTCAAACCAAAGGCTATAACAAAACAGTGAAAGTACATCATCTCCTTTAATGACAATGCTTTTGCACTACATAGATAACTTTTATCATGCCACGTACATTGGTTCGATCATGACATGCCACGTACATTGGTTCGATCATGCCATGCCACATACATTGGTTCGGCAGAATGTGGAGCAGTCTAGCAACCAAGCACTCAAGCCTATGTTCCGTCCACTGATGGCGTCTGTCTTTGTGTTGATAATTTTTCTTATAAGATTTTCAGAGTGGGAGCTACCTATGAAGAAAGGACTTGAAATTTAGGGAGCGGGGATGAAGGCATGTATTGCTCATAATCTACTTGCTTGAAGCTACTAGATGGGCATCTCCACATAAATAATGAAAAGTCACATAAGGCACTTAATTTTGCGTTCGTACCATAAAATGTAGCATAGTGGGAGTGGGACTACTGTCCAGCGGGCGGCTAGAACACGGTGAAATTCTTGTCATTCATCTCTGAGGCCCATATGTTAGCTAACAAAGCCAAGTAGTGGACTTTCTAATAATTAACTGGGTTGTGCCCCATTAGTACGAGTGCTTCTACAGTATTAAAAATACAACGATAAAACTCGAAAGTGAATACTTAACTTACGTTAACTTACATTGCCTACCAGCTCCAGTAGCATCAACGTCTCCTACGGACATCATCACGTCGGTCATGTTTCCTAGGAGAATCTGCTTCCTTTTCATGTCTTCTCCTTCCACGATCTTCCTCCTCCAGCACCTCCCTATTTTTGTGTTCATGCCTATCTTGCTCCTTCCCATCATTTCTACTTTTCTGTGCTTGCTCAGTTCTTTCCCGATACTTACCCCTATAGTCTTCATCTTCCCGCCTCTCCCGTGTACTGCCTCCCTGATCTTCTTCCCCTCTCCCCCGCTTTCTGCTAACATGATGATCTTCATCCCTCCTCTCCCTGCTACTTCCTTGCTTTCCATCTTCTTCCCTACTTTCCCTCTTTCTTCCTTCCTGCTCATTCTCATCCCTCCTTACACGCTTTTTGCTTCTGTAATCATCTTCGTCCCTGATTTCGAACTTTCTGCTTCGCTCCTCATCATCAATACTCCTTTCCTGCTTTCTCTTTCGCAACTCATCCTCCTCCCTGGTTTCTTGTGCTTTTCTTTCATGCATATCTTTTACCTCCCTCTCTAACTTTCTTTGATCATAGTCATCTTCATCAATACCCTTCTTTCTCCTACCCCGGTCATCTTCCACCTTCTTTTCCGGCTTCCTCCTTTCTCGCTCAATGTCCTCTTTGCTCTCCTGCTTCCTGCTTCGTAGCAAGCCTTCCTCCCTACTTTCATGTCTCCTACTAACATTCTCAATTTCTGCTCTCCTTTCATGCTTCTTAGTTCCATCTTCAGCATCCAGCCTCTCATTTTTTCTATATGTTTGTTCATCGTCCAGCCTATTATGTGTTCGCCTGTTTTCATAATCAAGCTCTTTATCACTTCCTCTGATCTTTGAATCTGCTTTACTCTTTAGATACCTTAGCTCCTTCTCCTTATCTTTTGCACGTTCATTTGCTTTTCTTTCAACGTCAGAATCATCATCCTCAGAATCATGCCTTCCTCTCCTGCGGCTCTTCTCCTTCTTATCTTCATGATCTGAATCAACATCATCCTCGGGGGTATCACGCCTCCTACTTCTTTGACTTCTCTCTGGTTCTAGCATCACAGACTTTGTACCTTGACCATAATCATCATGCCTCCTCCCATGAGCGTCCCTATCAGAATCATTTCTTTTGCTCCTGTTGCTTTCAATTGATACAATCTCTCTATCAGATGTGCCTCTCTTCTTGTGAGTATCAGTATCACGCTCATTACCGGAACCACGCTGACTTTTGGTCAATTGTTGCTTGGATTTCATGTTTTTAGGAACAGGAACAGGAGATCTATTGCTATCATCAGAATCACTACCCGAATCATGCCTAGAGTATCTTTTGGTGTCCTTTTGATGCCTTTTCTCATAATAATCGCTATCAGAATCGGAGATGTTTTTCTTGGACATCCTGGAAGACCTTTGTTTTCTCTTTAGTTCCCGATCAGAATCTGAAGCACTGTTCTCAGACCTTTCTGAATCAGAACTCTCACTGATGTGCCTTCTCTTTTTTTCTTCCTTTTTGGTTTTCTCCACTTGGTTCCTTATTTTGTCTTCATCTGGATAGTGTTTTCCAGATTTCACATCCTCATCACCATGCAATATTTCACCTTCTTCTCTTTCGCTGCTATCATCATCCGAATCATCCTTTCTAACAATTTTCTGTTTATCATCATCAATGTCTAAAACACTTTCTTTTCCTTGTTTGGTTGCATCAACATCAGGTTCCGTAATCCCAAGAGCAGCTCTTAATTTTTCCATCTGCTTTTCTTTCCTAGCTGCAATTTGATGGGTTTCAGTATCTGATACCCTGTGCACAGCACAACATTATACAATGCATATCAGAAACACCATTCACCAAGAGAGGAAAATAAGAGAATTTGTAAATAATAGGCAGAAAACAGTCTTGTCGAACTTATAAAAAATCCACGGTTCTACCAAGACACGCTTTTCAATACTCTTCCCAGTCTATATTTTGTCCACTTCCTATGCAAGGTAGTTACATTTTAAGTATTTTAATTCCGTTCCAATCCTCCTATCAGCTTCTTGACAAGGCAGAACTAAATTAAACTATTTTCGTTTTCTTTAAGCTACACATCCTTCTTTATTATCATATGAGTGACTGACTTTACGCAATTCATATGCCATCATCATTGCTTCTATTTGGAATCTAAACTCGAATGCATATGACACACATAAAAACAATTCGGCATCTAAACTCTCCATCTCTAAGTCATTTTATCAAGCAGATAAACATTACAAATCAAAATGAGGAAAGCCGAGTTTAAACCCAAATTCCAACAAGCAACACACAAATCATAAAACCTTTCATATCAGTCAACATATAAACTACCAATTTCACATTCAAGACAATTACTTCTTATCAGAAGCCACAGCACCAGCATCATCATCAGCAGCGGCCGCCTCAGCTTCAAGCTTACGCCTCAGCTCCTCACACTTGTCAGCAATCTCAGCATCAGTATAACCCTGTTCACTAAGCTTGTCTTCCAAGATTACAAGCTTGAGCTCAATTTGACGCTTACGATCGTGCTCCAATATATCCTTATTAGCCTTTTTGCTAATACCACCCATACCCTGATCAGGACCAAACCCCTTGTTTCCATCCACTACGACTTTCGACGTTTTTCCCCGAATCAAGAACTTGTTTGTTTGAACATAGCCGTTTGTTCCTGATCCTCTTGGGGTCTGTAACCCTATTCCATTGTACATCTTGATTCAAACCACTACACAAACGAAAAAAAAACCTAGAATTAGAAAATCGAACCTTAATTAGACAAAAAAGAATCGGATTGGAAGTAATTAAGCGAGTAATTAAACGAATTAAAAGCAGATATAATGGATACATGTATCAAATTGAACGATTTTGAAGAAAAAAGAAGAGAAAAGTAATATACGAAATCGCTCAACAAAAATTAGGTTAATGAGCAGAAAAAAGATAGAGAAAATTGAAGACTTACAATCAAAAAAATAGTGAGTTGAGAATAGAGCAGAGTGAAGAGTTGAGTTAACCTAGAAATAAACTTGAAATCGAACGAGAGCACCGACCTTAGAATCTTACGTCAAATGGAGAAGATAAAGAGGAATTATTTTACCAAACTGATCCAGCCAAAACTAATTTACCGAGAAGGAAAATCTCATATTTGTCCAATTTTCTCTAAATGGTCTATCTTTTGATACTACTTCCATTTCATATTAGTTGTAACAATTTGATCGACCATTTGTTAATATACAAAGTTGATCATTAATATATCTAACTATTAATTACTAAAAATTACGAAAAATTGATATGTCAAACTTATACATTGAGACAAATCTAAGAACATCTTATGTACTAAGATTTGATTTTATTTGATAGTTAAAAATGAAGGTCAAAGTAAGACATATAAATAGTGTAAAAGTCAAACAGTTATAATTAATATCAGACAGATGGAGTATTAATTTGGAAAAGTCCTAATTCCTATCAGATAGATGTGAACAATAGATAGGAATGTACTACATTTTTAAAATAATAAACTACAATTTTCTAGTATACTACATTTTTCAGAAACTATACCATCTTAAGCTGTATATAAATATACTACTCCCTCCGTCCCCCAAAGGATTTCCCATTTGCTTTTTGCACGGTCTCCAATGCACATCTTTGACCGCTTATATCTCCTATTATTTATTAATAAAAATGATAAAATATTGATATTTTGAATGTACCTATTAATACAAATCTAACAAGATCACCTATGACAATTATTTATATTATATATTAGTTATAATTTATGGTCAAAGTTTACAAAGTTTGACTTCAAGAAAAGCAAATGGGAAATCCTTTGGGGGATGGAGGGAGTACTTCCTACGTTTCAAAATAAATGCAACATTGTCTAATTTGGGGTGTTTCAAAATAGATGCAACACTCTTATTTTTTTCCTTCTTTAGTAAGTTTTAGTGGATGAAAGGACAACTTTACCCTTACTAAACACATTAAACATGTTTAGTTATCCTAATTACTTTACTTAATTATAATTTAATTTTACTCACCCACCCCTCTCTCTCCTACTTTTACCCACTCACAGGCTCACAGCCCCTCTCTCACCAGTCACCACTAAACTCACCACAACCAGTCCACCACCCAACCTTGCCTCAACTACCACCCAAACCAACCACCACCCAACACCAAATTCGCCAGCACCCCCATCGAAACCCCGATTCGCCAGCACTTACAACCACCCAACCTCGATTCGCCAGCATCAACCACCACCAACCAACCCCGATTCGCCACCACCCAACCTCGATTCGCCAGCATCAACCACCACCAACCACCACCAACCAAACCCCGATTCTCCAGCACCACCACCAAACAAACCCAGTTTGAAGTTGCCAGACACCACCACCTAACCTACCCACCAGCCAAATCTATTGTCGAAGTCGCCAGCACCACCACCAACCAAACCCAGTTTCGAGAACGTCGTGAGCAGATCTAGGTTAGTCGGGAGCAGAAGAAGACGTTGACGTCGTGAGCAGATTTAGGTTTGTGGAAGTCGCCGGTTTTGTAACTGATTTGTGGCTGTGGTGGTGGTTGATGCTGGCGTATGGTGGTTTCGTGGCTGGTTTGTGGTTGGTTTGTGGTTGGTTTGTGGGTGTGGTGGTGTTGGTGGTCGCGAATGGGGTTTCGTTACTGGTTTGTGGTTGCTTTGTGGAGGTTGTGGTGAGTGCGTCTGACTCGGTGGTGGTTGGTGGTCGCGAATGGATTTCAGTGGCTAGAGGTGGTCTAGGGAATGGATTTCGGTGGGTTTCGTCGGTGGAGGTGGTTGTGGGTGGTGGTGGCGGGGGTTTCTGTGGTGGTTTCGTGGGTGGAGTGGCGATTGGCTCCGTGGTGGTTTCTTGGTTGGAGTTGGTGGCTGGTTATATTGCTTGATTATTTACTTGAACATGTTTAAGAAATTTTGCCTAGGACTCTGTTTTAATTCAAAATGTTGCATCTATTCCGAAACGGAGGAAATATATTTTTCGAAAAATATACTACTTAAATCTATAAGTATACTACTTTTATATAATCCACAAGTTTTTTTTAAATGAGTTTGATATATGCCCAGCTCCTATCTGTCTTATATGAACTGGGCAATCCTCTAATAATTTAGTAATAATTTCATATTTTGTTATGTATTCGTTTATATTTAGCTAAATTTATTGATGACCTACAATCCTATAAGTTCTCTTAATTACGTAATTAACAATTTATTGGAAAAATTGGATCAAACAGTACAAACTATATGTTTGTTGCACAAAACAGCACCAAGAAAAAAAGATGCACAAAACAACACGAACTTTTTCTAATAAGTGCCGAAAATGACATAAGTGCGTTTTTCGTCTGAGATTCCCTATTTCTGGTGATCTTTAGTATTTTATCTTTTTGATTTATATTACCTATACACTGTAGACATTTCTTTTGATTTCTTTCTTGAACATTTGCCACTCATCCTCCAATTCTAGGGTTTGATAGACAAAATCAATTTTTGGGAAATTGCATGGTTTCAAAAGGGAAATAAGGTGATTATTAAATCCAATAGTTTATTTAAAGTGTAGGGAAAAGATAGCAAAATAAAAAATAGCTAAAATACTAAAATTTCGCCGAAAATAGAGAATCTCAAGGGAAAAACCCACTTATGTCGTTTTCTACACCGATTAGAAAAAGTTCGTGTTCTTTTGTGCACCTTTCTTTGTTGGTGCTGCTTTATGCAACAAATGTATAGTTTGTGCTGTTTGATCCAATTTTTTCTTAATTGATTATATTTTAAATTAAACTTAATTCTAATTAAAAATTTATTAATTAACTTCAATAAATAAAAGTTATCCCACCAGCCAGGCCGCCACCTCAGTCCCCAACCATCACCCAGCCCCCCCTCCCCACTCCCAAAACCACCACCCTCTTCCCTCCCCCGCCCCCAAAACGCTTTTCCTTTCATTAATCTCCTTAACACGTTTCGATTTCTTGATGAATCTTCCAAACATGAAGATTATGAGCTTCGATGAAACTGATTTGAGAACTGATTGCTTTTCAGCGAGGTAAGGACAGGGAGGCTGATTTTTCAAGGATGGGGGAGGGGGTGGTTTCAAGGGATAAGGGAGGTTGGGCGGTGGTGGCTGGTGGAGGTAGGGGAAGGGGAAGGGGTGGAATTTTTCTTTCTTTTTTATAAAACATAAATAAATAAACAATTTTTAAAAAAGAAAATGAAAGTCAACAGTTTTTAAACGATCTAACAGGTTGCAGGGGGTTCGATCAAAGATGAGAAAATGCATAATAAAGGTGAGATTATTGCTGAATTATCAAAAGATGAGACCATTGAGGGTAAACCGAACAAAGGTGAGATTATTGCTGAATTATTAAAAAATGAGACCATTGAGGTAGACCGAATAAAGGTGGGATTGTTCTTATCAATTTTTTCAAAGAATAGGACGAAATAAATATAAGGCAAGAATAGTCAGCTAGCAATTTAAAAAAACTCTTTAAAAATTACTTAATAGTTAATTTGTATTTATAAATTTCATTAACCATACAACTTAAGTATATTTCTCAAGGTAAAGATTCCTTTACTGCCATCGAGAGTAAGAAAAGATAAGTCTCAATCTATATCTTTCCACTTTCATTCTATATTGGAGTATTATTACTATCATTTTGTATTATATTGGATAAGATAATGGAGTATTATTACTATTATATCAATCTAATTACTACATAGTACAGACCTATATTAACAAAGAGTTTATTTTCTTGAAGCTGAAAACAACTTAAATAAAATGAACTCAAATGAAGTAAAATGTGAGAGTAAGAGTATTGAACGGAACTAAAAAATAAGATGGGAAAATATGCGCCAAGTATTTGATTAAACATATATAATTTTGTTTACCGATTGGTAGATGAGTAGTTGTTAGGAGATAAGGAAAAAACGAGGTGGCGGGGATGTGGGGGGCGGACGAGGATGGGTGAGTACATTACAAAATCCACACCCTCCCTATCACCCATAAGGTTGACCAGAATCGACATAGACCCGACCTGAACCTTACCCAAACACGAAATTAACAATCATAACCGATTTCAAATCTGACCTCGAATAGAACCGACCCAATATTGAGATACTTACCCAAACCTGAAAGCGATTCAAACCCGAACGCACCCGAACCGAGAGTGACCCGACCCATACCCGACCCGATCTACCTGGTTGGATAACCGAACTTGATCCGACTTGAGCGACACCCAACCCGACATGACCCGAACCCGACCCACACACCCGAATTAACAACCCTACCGATACGCACCCCACCTACAAAACCTCCCCCATCTCCACCTAATTAGGGCAAATGCGAGCGATTCTCCATAAACCCCGCTCCTCTGACATCCCTACCCAATACAAAATTTGAGATTATTCTTCTATTGAGGCATGCACTTCTATTAAGCCGAAAAATGTAGACATTTTAGATTATTCTATTTCCTTCATTTGCTAGCTAACTAGATACTCTACGAGTTTATTTTGTATATTTTTCCTCAACCACTATAAGATTTAGAGAATATTTCGCTCTTTTAATAGTATTTAACCTACTAAAACCTTTTAAACTACTCAATAATCATTGTCAAACAATCTACATATTTGGTTTACGCGTGTTAATTAAAAGGGAAAAAACACGATTCTCATGTAACGTCTTTATGGTATATACAAGGACAATTTTAGGAAATCATTCTCACAAAGGTATATCTTAAACTATCTAGAATAAAAAAAACTTGTTTAAAAGCAACTCCAATTGAGAGTCATTAGTAGTTCTAGATGAAGACCTAGCTCGGAGAGGTGGTCAACAAACCAATTTGATTCGTGAAAAATATGATTGATAGTGAAAGCTACCCGACTCGAAATTAGCGGGTTTGGGTAAAGACTTTTGACACGTTTAAGTAAATGGGTTGACTCGACACGACACGTTTATTAAACGGGTTGGGTTAGGGTTGAACTATTTGACACGAAAACGACACGACAACCCGTTTATCCACATATACTTTAAAGTTTTTCCTTATTACATCTTACCTTCATTCATTTATTTTTGAGTTTAGTTTACTTAGTGCTACTTTTATGAACTATTAGATGTTATTTTAACTACCACATGAAATTTAATAAGTTCCAAACCAAAAATAAATGAACTGCGAACATCAAATATATATGAAAAGTTAAACGGATCACCCCGAACTCGACACGTTTAATTAACGTGCCGGGTTAGAGTCAAGCACGTTTAAGTAAATGGGTAGGGTTAGGGTTGGGGAAGACAACCCGCCAACTCGTGAATCCTACACGAACTTGACACGGCACGACTCGTTTATCACCTCTAGTGAAAGCTGGAAATCCACGAGGGTCTGCTTAATATCAGTGATTATAATTTATAATGTCAATACTCCATGAAGTATTTAAATGGCTTGAGAGTGTTGATAAATACTAAATTATTGCCTTCAATGATCATGGCTTGATAATGTTGATAATTACTAAATTATTGTCTTCAATGAGCAGATTATTTATTCCAAGTTGTATCCGTGGAGCAAACCTTGTCGTAGATTTGAGAGCTGAATGCAGAAATTAAATGTCTAAACAAATTTCGAATTGCATATCTAGAAGCAGAAGATGAAGTCATTGTTGATCCATCAACAATGAGTTTGTACGAATTTGGTTAGAGAGCTGCTGCAGTTTTTCTATCAAGAGTGAAAAACCTTCGTAACATTTTTCATAAAACATGACATAATGAAAGAGGAAGTAATAGAGAGAGATGACAAGTATTTTAATGTCATCTGTAAGTTCTCTCATGAGCACCAACAGTAGCCAAGAGAGATGAGATGAATTAAGATGAATTAATCCATCAAAAAGTAGGAAAATTTTGATGCTTAAAAGAATCTAGAAAAGATCTTTTCATTTCCTACTTTTACTTGTATAATACAAGTATACAACAATAATATGCTACAAAAACTCAAAAAAGTCCCAATGCAATACATTCAACGTGACTTTCTGAATACGACAACTGGCCGCAGTTTACTCTGCTCATTGAAACCAAAGACATCCTACTGGTTTCAGTAGATCAGAAGAATATCCTCCCTGGATGAGAGACACACACACGAGGCACAAGTCTTCAACCTTTCTACTCATTTACTGCAGAAGTATTAGATGCTTGCCTCTTAATATTATCAAGCCATGCACTCCGTGCTTCGCCATTCGGTTTCAGCATGGAGGCTTAGATGAGTTTCATGTCACAGGCTCACGGCCTTTTTGCTCAAACATTATCTGCTTGATGATATTCACAGCCTTGGACGAATAACGCGACTTTACAGACTAAAGGCCAACCCAGTATGAACGACCCTTGCTATTATGAACAGGTGTTGAAGAAGGAGATGCAACGCACCATTCATACCAAACCTGCATCCAGTGGAAAAGCTGACTAAGCTAAGCTCAGGTGAAAAGCAAGGTGGGATAGTAGGAAGGGGTGGTGTAGAGATAGATAACCTTTGTAGAACCAGAACATCGCCAGATATGAACTTCTAGAGGAATGCCTGGACGCACACACACTGGTGTCCTTAAGGGGAAGAAGATAGGAAACCTGACAAGAAAGAAACATGGCATTAGAAACAGTGATAACGATAACTTGAAATCAGGATGCAGGACTCAAGGGTTTAAGAATAGCAGTTAAATGTCAGATAAAACAATAAAATGTCCCCTCTCTTGGAAAATCCATCTACCTTCAGCTGCCACCTCCCAACAAAAAAGACAACTTCCAGCCTAGTTCTACCAACAATCTTTCCCACATTAAAACACTCAGCATATGTTCCATGAGCCAAAGGGCTTTCTTTAACTTTTTATTCCAGTGCTTAAGAGTGGAATTGAGAGAAAGAGATATACACCACATACCAGCTGAACATGTTTGGTGTTGGCATTGTTGGTTCTATACCAAGATGTACATCTTTGTAGAGAATTGCATCAAAGTATCCAGCCAACCCTGCCAAGGGAATTGAAAGAAAACACATAAGAATCCTATGGTAATTTAATCGTGTCCTAATTTTTACATTTGATCTCAATGATTATTTACTAAAAATGTGGACTGCCAAGTGATACCATACATAAATGGATAATTAACATACCATACAAAGATGTGGATATAGTATTGCAAGTAATTGTAAAATCTTAAAAAGTAAAATGACCAAAAGGTTGATCTTCCAAATAAAAGGTGTCAACATCATGTTTTTCCAGTCCCTTGATTGAACTAAATTCATTCACCTTACATGTTAATTAGGTTGCTTAGACATACCATGCACCAAGGCTGACCCAGTATCGTCAGGTACCTCAAACTTTAGCTTTGCATATCGTTGATTGTCTTTGTTGGGGGAATGATTGGGATGGACAAAAGTAAATACCTATGAATGATACAAAAAGATACACCTCGTTACTCGAGAAACAACGATCTAAAGAGTACATCCAATAAATTGCACTAGCAAAACAAATCATGACAAGAAAAGGTGGGAGCTAAAAGAAAGGGTGAGTGTTAAGGGGGGGGAGCGGAGGAGGGCTTACTGGTTGACATGGAGCAAGCCTTGCTACTTTGTGTAATTTTACCACATAGGGAGTTTCAAAGTGCGCTAAATCTCTATGTACTTTAACCTACAACAAAAGCAAAGGGCAAGTCAAATGAGATGCTGATGAAGGAAACAGCCAAATGGGACAAGATAGAAGGCACATACATCATTATACAATTTGGTGCTTGTAATGGGTTGAAAAAAACTCGTGTACCTGAGAGGGACAATATTTTTATTAGAAAAGATAGCAGCTATTTGCTATATCTTGAATTTCAGCAGCAGCAAATTGATGACTTAAAACACAGTGAATCACTAGATGAATCATGAGAGCCGAAACTGATACATACGATGACGGGATAGAGATGCCATCTGGCTTCAAAAATCTTTGAGCTCCATCGAGACACTCAGGAGAAAGTTCATTATCACCAAAAGAACCCAACAGTTCACTAACCTACATTCAACATGAAAAGGCAGAGTAAATAACATGAAATAAAATTGGATCCCAACAGAACGTGTTGGTCAGAGAGATTACCAAAATGTCAGCTTTCTCCGGGGCATCCCAATGACGCATGTCACTAGATACTATGGTAACAATATTCTCCCATCCTTCAATTTTAATCAAGCTCTGGACTCAAAATGAAGTAACCATCCAGCATTAGCACATATTGTAAAGTCAGGGCTGTTCTCAAACTTTTTATTCCTTCGAAAAACAAATTTATTGTAATAGAATGAAAGAAGAGAGGAAATCGATGTCAATGCATGATAAGAATTTCTAAAACACACTCTCTTTGATGTGAAGAATATGTTAAAACAACCACAAGTGGATTTACAGAAATTACAGCAAAAATGTTTCTCTAAATAGAAATAGCACACAAAGTGGCAGTTGTGAACAGCTACTACAGTAAATACAACATTTGAGCCATAAGGTGGTATATGATCGATAGTGTCCAGCATATAGCATTATTTAACAAGCCTAACATCTAAAATTTTGAACGAGGTTTCCTGTGAATATGATCCAGTATTTTTTATAATTCACCTGTCCTGTATGAGAAGTAGCTCAACACTTTTCTTGGGAATGAAAAAAAGGTTCTAGGGAATACCCTCTCTGTCCTCAAAACAATGGTCCTGGTTCCTTAAATGGAAATCCTACCACTAAACCCATGTGACGTGGACTCCTTCACTAAGAAATGCTTTGCTCTCTTCATATCCCATGACTAAATTTCTCTTAATCAATTTTTTTAATTTTCACCATTACATAAGCTACCGGAAAAAAATATACTAGCTTAGTTCTTACTCTTCATATGCATGCCTAAACTTAACAGGACACTGGACGTAGGGAGTATGGTAATTGCCAGAATGGTCTTTACAATACAGTAGCAAGTAAATGTTTCTAAACGGAAGGAAGGAAAGTTGATTTATACATAACAATAACACTGCGCAATTTTATTACATCTCTACAATCTTTTTTGTTGGTTACAATTTCCTCATCGGTTTGGTTCTACAGTATTCACATTTCCTACGTACTCGTGATAATGAAGCCATTTCCTAGATCATGCTGCCCCACGTTTTACCCCACATTTACTGAAACATCTAGATTCTAACTTTT
This sequence comes from Patellifolia procumbens, assembly GCA_947645195.1. Taxonomy (NCBI): domain Eukaryota; kingdom Viridiplantae; phylum Streptophyta; class Magnoliopsida; order Caryophyllales; family Amaranthaceae; genus Patellifolia; species Patellifolia procumbens. The sequence continues at coordinate 787,415 of CANSGD010000905.1, forward strand.
AAGGTTTCAGAATCTCGCTTTTCCTTTTTAGTTTTATTGGGCCATTAACCTGGTTTGGACTTTGGACTTCATTTATTGGACCTTGACTTGGTCAAAAAGTGGAGCACACACTGGGACCCCGCGTGACCCAAAGGCCCACTCGTATTTACCTAGTTATGAAACTAAACATGAGAACCTGTCTTATATCTAAGTTGTAATATTTAAAAATTCCCAAAGGAAGTTTAAACAAAGTACAGCCATTTCATGCAGATTGACATTCACCATGTCATAAAATGCAACTAGTTGAACATTATTATCAAACCTTAGGGAGCGCAATTAAGTTTAACGCCACAACGCTAAAAACACAATGTAAGAGTCACTTGTATCCCCAAATAATCAAGAGATATAGCCAATTTTGGCTGTCTAACCCCCATGGATTTACAAAGAATAAGTCAAAACTTCATGACATGAAGGAGGATTAATACAACAGAGATGAAGTATTGGATAATAGGTTGTAAAGAGCTTGATCGAGAACTTCCAACTTACATGAAGAGTAATTACGGCATTAGGATTTTTCTCCACAGCATAAACTTTTAATTTCCTGCCTGTTTCTTTAGCTGCCTAAGTAACAAATGAACAAGCATAATCATCAGTGACGCAGAATAATCAAAGCACACAATTTTGAAGATATTCTGAAAGCAGCACCTGACAAAGGTTATCAGGGAAAACTGTGGACCACGGAAAGCAAAAGAGCCACAGATTATTGACTTATCTAAAGAAGTAAAAGAGAAACAAATAATTGTACTACCTAAAGCACGACACCATATCAGCGCAAACTCTTGAGCAGCTATAAACACACTCGTATATAGTCAATCCAAGTTTGGGCACAACCTTTATCCCAAATCCCTAGTGACCCGCTTGGTAGGTAAAATGAATGGCAACAATTTCATCCCAGTACCCAAGGTAATGCTACTCCATCCTCATATATCTCTTTTTGATTTCTACTATTTAGCTGTCCTAATTAGAAGTTTCCTTATTATTTGATAAACGCGAACAAGTAGAATGACAAGTGTGAAATACTGCTCTGTTTACATTCCTTAGTAAAGTGATTTTTTTATTGTTGAATTGAACTTAAGTTATGTTAGAAAATTATTTTGGCACATTGAAAAGAATAGTTACAGCATTGAACAATAACAATATACATTATATCTCAATCAACTTTACTTAGTTTTTAATGAAGAATCGTAGACAGCACAGGGATATGTATAGACCAACCTCTAAAGATGCTCTTACAAGAGGCCCTCGTCCAGCTCCAACAACCATCAACACCTAAAAAGAACAAAATTAGATGACTTTAAAACCATCTCAATTCAACTCATACAAGCAGAATCTAACTTCATAATGAACAGACAAGAGCGAGCAAGAACTGCACATGAACACACATGTATCTAGAAATACTGGAAAAGGCACAGGTAAAAAAGATACAAGTATGACACAAAAGCAGAAGCTGGCACTGTAATTAATAAGCCAATGACACATGATAACTTACAGTGGTTACACTAGACGCCTTTTCGTCAGCAATCCTGTCCAGCAAAGCTTTACTGACCGCTCTTTGGTACTGCCCAGGAAAAAACCAGCATAAGAGAAAAGGCACTCTCCCTGTGCCAATAAAGTAGTCCAATACTGGTATACAGTAATATCAGTAACTTTACTTTTGAAACGGTAAACCAGTTACTAGTCATAAAAATGTGCTACTTTGTTTAGTTTGCCTCCTCAGTCAGTAAATTATAGCCATGGGTTTGAAACAGATTAAGTTAAGAATCAATAACTGAAAAAAAATTGTCCCTTTGGCGACATAAACCTTCTTCCCACCCCCAACCTAATTTAAATTCACTCTTCCCTCCCCGCAACCTAATTCAATCCCCTGCTCTTCCTCATAAAGATAGTCTCTCTCCTCTCTGTGTCTTCTCCCATGGAAGCCTCTGCCATCTCTCTCTCATCCACCCTCCATTAAATCGTCTCCTTCATAATACCCTCCTCCCTTCGATTGCCTTCTCTACTCCTCTTCAGCTCTCCATTTTCACATCCCTCCTATTACAACTCTCCCCACGGCATCCTTCCTCCCCTCTCTTCACCCCCACTATTTTCTTTGCCTATCACCCCCACGCCATCCTTTCTCCTCTCCTCCTCTACCCCAATCATTTTCTCTCCCAATCATCCCTTCAATGTACCTCTATCTGTCTCTTAAGGCCCCTCCTTGGCCTTCTCACTTTTCTAGTCCACATCCAATCAAAATCACCTCTTTGACCTCCCAAATATCTTTTTGAATTAAAAGTTCAAATTTTACGTTACTTATACTCCTCAATTTGACTCCAATACCCATATTGAATACTCGAAACCAAGACATGGGTATGGAGTCAAACATGACACTTCGTTTTGGACGAGAGAAGGAAATTGCTTATGTAAAAAAGACAGATCTAAGTGTCTTTCAGACAATGCTAGTGTCCAAGTATCATAGGTTGACTTTGCCCACAACATTACAACAATAGCAATGTCGGCCATGTAAAAGTCTCACCTGAAGGTATTTTACTGTATCCTTCTCAAATGTCTCGTATGTTTGTGCTTCCAGGTTATCCATGAGAGGCTGCGTGCAGTGAAAATGATTGAGCCATGCAGAGAAAGACCCAAAAACAAGTCATGATCACTCTGCCTAGTTTGACATAAGAGATAATAAGATAACCAACATAAATGCTATGCAGGATAGGCAGAAGTCACCTGCAAAGGACTCTGCAAAAAGTCTCTGTAACTAAGCTGCAATGAGAAAGGTACAGATCTAATAAGAGCACGTAGACCTTGGTTATTTGAGAACTAGTATTCACAGAAAACTTGAATAAACCACTACCTCATAGAGCTCTTGCTCGGGGAGAGGATCCATTTTTTGGTAAACATAACCAATATAGTATAAGTATGATCTCAGAGGATGGCCTAAATCACCTAAGAAAAAATTTCAAAAGTTTAGACAACAAAATAGCATACAAGGAATAATCTAAAACGTTGAAATTATCAGATTCCATTAACGGCCAAAGCATCAAAAGAAAACCTCGTGCAATTCATTCAAGAAGGGATCAGAAACAAAGAAAAGATAAAGAATATATAAAACAATTCAACAAGAGCATTTGTTACGAATATAGAATACTAATAGATCAAATATAAAGCTTTTAAGGCTTCAACAATGGCTGTATGCAACACACTGCCCATTACATATCAAACCATTAATCTTTTAGCTAAGTGAAGGCCACCAAATGAAACTGAACCATTAAGAAGTTCATAATTATATTAGAAAATGTGCTTGAACATTCTCAGTATCTATGAAAATAGAGAATGCTTCATACTGAAAGTTCCAGAATTACACCGCCGTGTCCAAAATAAATATAAATAAATTTGTTATTAACAACCACACATTTGTAATCATCGAGGAGACGAGTGAACAAATATCAATTTCTGCAACCATTGCACAAAGTGGAACCGCAACTATGACCATTATTTTGTTTTGCAGTAAACCTCACAAGCACATTTTGTGATAAGCAATATCTTAAAGTTTCAGCAACCGAATTTCAGAAACTTACTGTCAACGTGATTGGTAGCATTATTAGTAGCTGAGTCCAATGTTGTTACAGGAACAGAATTAGTTGGTCCTCCAGAAATAACTACCTGGTCATATGATTCAAGTACAACCACAAATAAATATAGGGGTTCACGAAGCTAGAGAAGAGAACGCCACAAGACTTGACGTTCATGCAGCCAGATATCATCCAAATTAATTGAAAATGCAACTTCTACATGCAGAGATAAGTAGTTGGTATAGTATTTGTTCAATGCATCAAGGTCTAAACACTGATATTTTTAAGGCTTCACAATAGATAATGTTTGTACACCGAACATGTTTAGTCAAAAGAGCGTGTACACTATCAAGTTCCTACTATTTGGTGAAAGTTTGTGGCAACCAACATATGTATATACAGTTACACATACCTACCTGTACTGAGTGGTTGAAGAAAACAGCGAGTAGCTTTTGATGGCGCTTTGATAAGCAAGGGTGCCCCCGAGCATTTGTAAGAAACGACTGTCAGCAAACAAACTAGAGGGTGAAAATGCAGAAATAACCCAGGGTAGAATTTTAAGAAGAAAGGCATTATACTCACATTAGTGTGAATAATTGCTGCTCGAACAGGTTCTCCAACCCAACGCCCCAAAGAATTTGTAGAAGGAAGTGAGCCCCTAGAGTAAACACGGGGATAAAATTAATACCAAATCGCAGTGCAACAAGTATCACCAACGACAATCAGTCACAATAATTTCTCCAATCGGTAACCTACAGGACATCAAGTGCAATCGAGAGTTGGCTACTATGCTCACAGAGTAGACGAAATGTATTCCAAGTCTCCCAAGAATCAATAGGATCTCCACCCTGTTGACGAGCAAGATAAGAGTGACTGAGTGAAAAGTTCTATCCTTGTAATTGTAATTGTATCGGTGATAGAGTAAGTTTCCAAAAGAGTAAAAGATATGTAGGCTGAGGTGCTTTAAGTTTTCACAGGGATTTCACAAATTTTATCTGCACAGTTACCATTTCCAGCCACCCCTCAGTTATCACAAATTTAAAATTATGATCTTTACATCTTTATGCATATCAATCTATTATTTGGACCCAACATAATCTTTCTAGTCTTTATCAAACACCCATCCTCCTTCAAATGTACAGCAAAAAAGGATATAAAAAGTGATTTGGAATATCACGAACCAATGGTTGATCATCCATAAGGTCACCATCCTCATGCTTTCTTAAAGGAATCCTGAGCCACAACTGTAGCAAAAAAGTTAATAACTGATGAGAATGTTGAAAATAGAAATAAATTGTACTGTTCAATAGAAAAAGCCTGAAGAGACCACCTGCATGTTGTTTGAGCTTTGTAGAATCTGATTTACACACCTCGCGTAGTTGGCACATGCTAGACCCTTGGGGGCTGGAAGAAGGCATGCCTGTTAAACACGTGAAAATTCAAAATAATATAGATAAAATTCATAAAACAAACATTGACGAGGGGGGATACATGAAAATTTACTAACAGAAATTACTGCTGAGTTGAACTGCCAAATCCGATTTAAGACAATAGAAGAACTTCTATACACAGAGCTTCGTGTACTGGTAAAGACAAGCGACATAAAACTAGAAACAAACAAACAAAGAACAAAGAAAATGAATGTAAAGAGTTTCTAGTCTTATTAAATCACAATCAGCTAAACAAATGTTTGCTTGCAATATTCATGAGCCGAATCGCTGAAATTAAAACGCATTGTTCTCTAAGGTCCAGATCTAGTCCAAAATAAATTGAAATAAAAAAGTTGAGTCCAAATTCAAACCAAGAATTTTCAAAGTGAAGTCCAACCCAAAATAAAATATATAATCCGAATTTATTTGCTTCTATTAGGCTCAATAAGTGAATAAACCCTTTTTTGGCCCAACATTTGTTTAATGATCAAACATAAACACAATATTGCAAGAGAAATTTACCTAAAACTAGAAATTGCAGAAGTAGAAGCCATTTGACATCATTACATTAACGATTTAGTAGCATATGAAAAATCTAATAACTTCAAAAATATGGAAGCAGAATCATTATAGAGATTTTACAACTTTGGGCCTATGTTTGGACTTTAGACTCCAAAAGATCGAGTCCAAATATAGTCTGAAATACGTTGGACTCGAAATTTCGAACTAACAGCTTGTTTGGATAACTAAATAGGAGGGAAAGGAAGGGGAAGGAAATAGGAGGAAGGGAAGGGGAAAGAAAGGGAGGGGGAAGATGGAGCTTCATTTTCCCTCCAAATCTTTCCAATTTTGGAGAGATGGTGTTTCTAAAAGAGGAAGGAACGTAGATCCCTCCCTCTCCCTCCCCTTCCTTCCTCCAACCTATTATCCAAACAAGAGAACTTGTTCCCCTCCCTTTCCTTTCCCTCCCTTTCTCTCCATTTCCTCTTATCCAAACAAGCTGTAAATCTTGTCCGAACTTTATAACTCAATCGGACTGGACTCCACAAATTGGCTTATGTGCTTACACCCTCGATCCCAAGATTTCAAACCACATGAGATTGCAGTGTCCAGACAAATTCATCATACCCTAACAGAATAACAGCTCAAGAGCATATCATTAGAATATCCTCATGCTTTTTACTTGGAGCTACTACATGAACAGAAAATCTATAAATGAAAAATATCAATTCTTGAAAGCAGCAAGACTTCACCCTGCTTATCATTTTTATCTTCCAAAAATTGCTAGTAACATAAACCAAGTATGCTATGTAGTACACAGATCACGATAGCATCATAAACTGTTACTTGCAGGTTTAACACAGTAATATAGAGACATGAAACAAAAAACTCTATGGTCATACTCGGTCACTTCATCCCTTGTACATGTGTATATTTATATTTAAATCAACACGTGTACATGTGTATATTTATATTTAAATCAACACGTGTGCGTGCAAGATAAGAGGGGAAGACATTCACAAACCTGTAGCGAGAGATGAGAAGCCCAAGCTACTTCTTGGTTCAGACAGATCTCAGAATCTCTCCTTAGTGTTTCATCATCAGAATCCAAGTCAATCCATGAGCTAATTTTGCCTATCATAAATGACATAATAAAGTAAATATAATGCTTACTCAATGACACCCACGTGCACAACCACAGAAAACCAAAAAAGCGGTTTTAAAAAATGAAAACTCGGCGCCGTAGTGCTGAGCTCTATGTATCAGGAACTTTACATCAAAGAAAAAGCACTCGTTCTGTGATGCACTGAATTTTAAATATTGGAAGCTCGAAATATCAGTGCTTCAAAGAAAACACATCGCCAAGGATGAGAGAACATGGTAGTAACTCCAATACCAGAATATGAACATATGAAACACAACGAATACGTAGGCAACAAGGAGAAAAGTACTTAATTTCTTGTCTTTAAGCAGCACATCAAGAAAGCTCTGTTATATGGATTCTCTATCTCAACTTAAGCATACGTGTTAAGTATGGATACTTGACAATGGGAGACTGAGCAGCAAAAAGGCAATTTAAACACATACTTTTTCAGAAAAAGGCCAAGTTAGGCACTTGGACAAACATCCAAGCTGTATATGGGAAACTGAGTCCATAAATTAGTAATCAAATCAATAGATTTCCAGTTTAACTAAGTTAGTTTCCAATTATTTACTAGCTCATGCTTAATTGCTTAGTACTAAAATGAGATCAATTAAATACAGGAAATAGTAGTATGAATGACAAATTATACTTTCCGAAAGAAAGAAAAACAAAAGACAAGTAACAGCTGAAAAGAAAAGTAGGGAACATATAAATTGCTTGATGAGTTTAAGAACACATCAAAAAACAATTAACAAGTCGTTTAAAAAGGTCAAAGAACAAATGAATATATCAAACATTAAAGAACTATTTTCACGGAAAAGACCAATACCAACAACATGATTTGATAAACTACTTGACCAGTTTTCAAACATATCAAAAAGCTATTACATTTAAATAAGAACCAATGAAGAGAAAACAATATTTAAATAAAAAACTATTTCACAGAAAAGAGCAATACCTACAACATGGCTACTCCACTGAGCAGGGCTCAAAACCAAGTCTGACCCAGCAACTGGAAGGGCACCAGATCCCTGATCATCGATACTTTCTAGGCTTGGCCGATAGGCAGGATCAACCTACACAACCAAATAACAGAATTACTTCTCAAGTGAAAAAATAAAGAACATAAATAGAAAAGAAGAAAATTAGGTGTCCAACCAACTCCAACCACCCACCCCAAAAGAATCCTTTCAACAAATCACCACAATACATTGACCAAGAGAGGGGTAAGATAAAACCCGTTGAAAACCGATGACCTTTTTTGTTGCATTAGAACCAAAAGAAGGAGACAGTATTTCAGAAACAAAGCTTTTTTGATCCTCAAAGTTCAGATAATGGAAACAAACTGCTTGCAGCTTTACATAAGATTCACCAACAAAAAGAACATCAGCAAAGAATTCAATAATAACAAATGAGATTCAATTAAAGTTACTTAATCTAAGGTTGTAAGAAAAAGACAAAATACCACTCCACTCCCCTCTCATCCATCTCCCTCAAAGAAAGAAAATAGAGGATTTATCACTCTGATCAAAACAAAAGCTAACTATATTTTTGGCTGTGTAACTATCAAAAAGAAAAAGGCATATACATATTCTTATTGAAGAAAGCTAATTCTACCAACAGATCAAGTCTAACCATAGAAAATCGGACAGATAATATATTTTCCTAAAGCTTTAGACAATCGAGCAGATGAAAGTGAATGTTTATTAAGTGACATTTAGACAAGACAGGTAAAAAAAAGAAACATAACATGCATGTAGTTTTATTGTCAAAATTTACAACTCAATGGATTTTGAAAGAAAAAAAAAAGATTTTTATGTTGTAGATAGGTTGAAAGTGTAGCTTCATTGACAACCAACTTCACTATATTCACTATCTACTTGATGCTATTGGTGAGCTTACTGACCAGCCGCATACGGAAACAGCCATTAAGCGGACATGCAACTGGCTAATTGGTCACCAGCAATACTTACAAAATATTTTTTATTAGCTTTAGACAAAAAAGAAGACACAACTAAATGTTATCCAACTTCATTTTTCAAAGTTTACAGCTCAAAGGATTTTTCAAAAGAAAAATTCAGATCATAATGTTGTGGATACGCATAAAGTGAAGCCTAGATGATACAAACTTCACTACATTTGCTACCTTCTTGATGCTATTGGTGAGCTTACTGACCAACCACACATGAAAACAGCCATTCAGCTGACATGCAACTGGCTAATTAGTCACCAGATCAAGTCGTACAGATTTCTTTTACAAGCTTCACACAACCATATAGATGAAATTAAATGGTTTGCAGCTCCATTTTTTAAGGTTTATAGCTCAAAGAATTTTTCAAAAAAAAAAAAAAGATCTTCATGTCGTAGATAGGCAGGAAGTGAACCTTCATTAATACCAACTTCACTATATTTGCTATCTTCTTGATGCTATTGGTGAGCTTACTGACCAACCACACATGAAAACAGCCATTCAGCTGACATGTGACTGGCTAATTGGTCACCAGATCAAGTCGTATAAATTTCTTTGAATAGCATTAAACAATCAAGTAGATGAAAAAGAATGTTCTGCAGCTTAATTTTTCAAGGTTCGCAGCTCAATGGATTTACCAAAAGACAAAAAAAGGTTGTCAATGTTGTGGATAGGCAGAAAGTGATAACAACTTCACTATTTAGCTATCTTCTTGATTTCACGGGTGAGCTTACTGACCAACCACACTTGAAAACAGCCATTCAGCTGGCATATAACTGGCTAATTGGTCACGAGATCCAGTCGTACAGCTATCTTTTACAAGCTTTAGACAATCATGTAGATGATAATTAATATTGAATTTCATGCAAATTCATTTTTCATCGTTTACAAATCAATGATTTTCCACTAAATAACAAGAGTTTTATGTCGAGATAGCAGAAAGTGAAGCTTCTTTAACACCCACTTCACTCTATTAGCTATCTTCTTGATGCTATCGGTGAGCTTACTGACCAAACACACATGAAAACAGCCGTTCAGCTGACACGTGACTGGCTAATTGGTCACCCAACTCAAGTTAAACATAATTCTTTTTATTGGTTTAAACAATCAGGTGAATGGAATTGAATGCACGTGAGAAGTCTCTACGAAATATAGAAATAATTGAACATAAATTCAGCTTCATTGTTCAAGGTTTACGACTCAAATGGATTTTCTATGAGAGAAAGCAAAGAGCAAGAAGTTGAAGATAGGTGGAGTTTGCGAAGCTTTACTTGTACCAACTTCACTATATTACCTATCTTCTTGATTTCATCGGTGAGCTTACTGACCAACCACGCTTGAAAACAGCCAATCGGCTGACACGTGACTGGCTAATTGGTCACCAGATCCAAGGATGACTAAATGCTTCCATAAGAAAGCAGATAGTCAGACTCCATTTTTGTGTATAATAAAAAATTTAAAAGAAACAACAAAAATATAAAGAAGTTAAGAATGCCCATAAGCTAAATGGTAATAAAAATTAAAAAAAAAGAACTTGTCTACCTCAAAAACCTGCAAACAAACAGATTAAAATCCACTTGTAAAATCTTATTCTTTTAGAGGTTTCTAGAACCTATTATTTCATCAAATGAGGCCGCGTTAACATGCACTCTTTAACTTCTCGAGGGACGGACTAAAACAATTTGCAAAATCAACATAGTTATTGACTAAAGAGTAACTTGACTATCCACACATCCAAATAGCTTACAAATTGGTCACCCCATAAATCTTTAACTGCATCTTCACAAACTATTATACCCTCTTGGCTAAAGAGTAACCACTACATATTATATTATTACCGGAAGACTAGAGCTTATATAACACTTCAAAGCCAAAAACAGCTCCAAAAATGTTAACAGAACTTAAACAATGGCCCGTATAAGGCTATGGGACTATATATCATGAACCTAAAAAATGTTTTAGGGTACATGAGCTTTTAGATTTTTCTTTTGTTTTGACTAAAGTACTCCAACAACAACAACAACAACAACAACAAAAACTAAGCCTTATTCCCAAAGTGATTTGGGGTCGGCTAACATGAATCGTCAACTGAACCCGTTGCCAAAGGAGATGGCATCGACAAGAGTGGTAAATGGTTTTTAAAAGGGTTTAAGCTTAAATTTTTCACCAACTGGCCATTGCTAATTAAAGCACGGCTCTGATAAGGAACACACTAACTAGCCAAGAGCTCTACGTAACCGATGATATTCTCCGATGAGATAATGTTTCAATGACCCCCCACCAAAATTCCTCATAATTTAATCAGCGTGATACGGAATCTTTCTAGCGTATGGCACTTCTTTCCTTCCCACATAAAGGAACTGAACTAAATCACTTTTTGCTAACACCCTATCACTTCAACGAACCAACTATATTCAAGTAGCCCAAATGGTGGTTCATAAACAATTTGCTTTATGCTAGATAAAATGGGTAACAATCAAAGTACCAACAACAACAACAATGTCAAAGCCTTAATCTCGCGATACGGGGTCGGCTACAAGATAAACTACTTCACTTCCCACCAGCATTGCAATCAACAACATTTTTTACAAACTGAAACTAAACAAAAACTCAAAAAAACCCAGTATTAAATTAGAAAATGTAGGTGAATGGAAGCCCATCAAAGCAAGATACAAGCTCAAATTGATGGGTTCAAGAATATAAACTTGAGCTTCCATAGAACAATACGAATATAGGTGACAGACTGACTATAACACATATGAAGTGAAATGTGAATAGCTAATTAGTCCCCATAAACAGAGCAATCTGATGAATGAATGAATGAATGAAATAAAGAAAGAAAAAGACGAACCAGAGTAGCAAGAACGAAGTCGAATCCAGCTTGAATGTTGAAATCGAGGAGGTGAGGCATGTCATTGGTGAAATCTGTTTCAACACCGCAATAGCGGGATTCTTTGTCGCCATTCCTATCACCTAGCGGCATCTCTTTCTCTTTCAAAATGGATTGGATTGTCTGAATGAGGAAGTAAAGACTGGAAAATGTAGGGTTTTGGGAGGTGTTTAGGGTTAGGGATTTTAATGAAAACAGCTGAGTTTGAGTTTTAGGGTTTTGGGTTTTGAAGTTTAGCACTTCATAACCAGGAAATGTTTGGTTTTTTGGGTGCTCTTATAATGTGGACTGCGAGAGCTGCTCAGTTCCTATCAGATATATAGGAGCTGGGCACATATTAAACTTTTTATATATTTATGTAGTACATTTTTCACATATCGTAGTATATATATACAGTTTAAAGTAATATAGTTTCTGAAAATTGTAGTACAATAAAAAATCGTAGTATATTTTTTTAGAAATTTAGTACATTCCTATCTGATAGATGTTACTGTTCACATCTATCAGATAGGAATTGGGACTTTCCCTTATGAAGGCTGCCTAGTTCCTATTAATGGGCATATATCAAACTCTTCTTTTAAAAAAAATTGTGGACTTTAGAAACGTAGTACTTTTTATAGATTTATGTAGTATATTGTTTACGTAATATAGTATATTTATATACAGATTAAAGTAGTATAGTTTCTGAAAAATGTAGTATACTAATAATCGTAGTATATGTTTTCTAAAAATGTAGTACATTCATATCTGATAAATATACTGTTCACATCTATCAGATAGGAATTAGGACTTTTCCTGTGGATTATGGTTGATAGAAAAGGAGCGGTGCCCCTCCACAATTGTTATGGGCACTAACCCAAGTAACTAGTATGTATATAAAAGTAAATAAAAATAATATATTTGGGGTGCGGTATATTTAGCTATAAAGTAGTATATGTTTAAAATAAGGTAGTATAAATTCACTAAAACAGATTGATTATTATATACTCTGAAATAATATTCACTCCATTTACTACAAATTAGGTAGTACTTTAGGATATTAGATAGTATATGTCTTATAAAAGGAGATTGAGCGAATTGGATATTGCTTCCCTGTTCTTTTTTGTGCAAAATCATTTAATTTGATACATGAGCGCACTAATTTGGTTGAAGTTTATTGGAAATACAAATTCCAAGAAAATAGCAAAATAGATTTGTATTTGGTTGGAGGAAATTGAAAAATGTATGGGAATAAAAAATTTCAAGGAAATGAGAAATAATTCACCAAGGCCTCCCTTGGTGAATTGAATTTCCTAGGAAATTGAATCAAGCAAGCAATTTAGCCTGATTATGGGAAATTGCGAGAAAATACTTTCCATGAAATATAAATTCCCATGGGAAGTTATTCCCCATGTGAACCAAACAAGAGATTAATTGTCGCTTCGTCCGTGAACCTCTTCTTGTTGGTGTAATATTTACTTGTTTTGTTCGGTCTAAGTGTCAATTGGCGGATTTATTTACTAAGGCTTTAAAGTTTCATACATTGTTGTGCAAGCCGGGTGTTTGGGATCCTTACTCTCCATCTCGAGTAGAGATGGTAATCGAGTCGTGATTTCACTAGTTGGCGAGTTGTCATCCCCTAATCCGACGCGTTTAGTTAAACTTGTCAAGAAGCTTGTCCCTAACTCGACCCGTTAACTAAACGTGTCAGTTCGAGTTGACTTGTTTATCTTTTCATCATATATATTGGAAGTTTTCAATTCTTATATTTTGGTTTGGAACTTATTAAATTTTATGTGGTAGTTAAATTAACATCTAATAGTATATAAAAGTAATAACAAATAAACTAAATTAAAAAATATACAAATGAAGGACGAAGGGAATAAGTGAAAGACTTTAAAATACTTCGATTTGTGTGGATAAACGGGTAATGGTGTCATATTTGTATTAAAGAGTTCGACGTCAACCCAACCTGTTTAATAAACATGTGATGTCAAGTCAGCCCATTCACTCAAACATGTCAAAATGTTTGACCCAAATCCGCTGATTTGGTGTCGAATTGTCTAATTGATGATTTTGTTCCATCGGGAAAGTAGCAGGTTTGGCTCCAAGCAAGCCCACCTCAGAAATGATATCAAGAGTATATTTGCGCTGACATAGGAAAAGACCCTCGAAACTCTGAGCCACCTCAATACCAATAAAGTATTTAAGAACCCCAAGGTCTTTCATATGAAAACAAGAGCACAAATATTTCTTAAAAGCAACCAGAGCAGCGGAATCGTTCCCAGATACAATCAAATCATCCACATAAACTAGTACATTAATCTGAACCTTACCCTGAACAAGAGTAAACAATGAGTAATCGGAGTATGATTGTTGAAAACCATATGACTTCAAAGAATGGGCAAGCTTGGCGAACCAGCAACGCGGAGCTTGCTTCAACCCATACAAGGACTTCCGTAAACGACACACCTGGTTGGATTTAGTACCTCGAAAACCTGGAGGCAACTTCATGTATACTTCCTCGGAAAGGTCTCCGTGCAAGAAAGCATTATGCTCTTGGGATTATGGAACCCGATGTTGATGCAACCAAGCAGGGAAAAGAAAGTGACATAGACATTGATGATGATTAACAAAAGATTATTACTGCCATTTACTGGGATTATGATAGCTGCGAAACTCCATATAGTTGCATGTACTTCTGGGTGTAGGCTTTAAGCCAGTGATATAAGTATCTTTCTTTGTGTTTTTGTAGGATGTGAATTGTGATCCCTGTTATCTGGGTTTTAACTTCTAATGTCACGTTTGGTTTTCAACTGAGCTTTAGACGTAGGAGTTCAACTTTACCTCATACGTAGGTCAAAACGTACGAGGTGTAGTTAGGAAGGAGAATTTTGATCTTACGAAGGACCACATATTCACCATACATACACAACCTAATTGGCAAACCGAAACCCACAAAAGATGCAATTTCTGCAAGTTGGGGTATAAATTAGAATTATAAACGTTTAACTCTTTTCTTTTCCCCACAATTTCTACTACTAACAAGCTCATTTCATCTCATTTTATCCCAACACTAATTTTAAACATCTGGCACCAACCTAATCATCTTTTATATTCGTTTTTTGTCTTCTTTTCAATCTCGAACTACAACATACTACCTCTGTTTCTAAATAAGTGACACATTTGCATAGTATTTACTATTCACAATTTAGACTTTAGTTAGCTTTGGTGATTTACAATTTAGAAAAAATGTAGTCATGTTGGATCTTGTTAGATTCGTCTCAAAGTCATTTTTTTTAATATCAACTTTTTATAATTTTTACTTATTGATAATTGTACGTATTAATGTTTAAAATAATGCATTGGCAAACGTGAAAACATGAAGTGTGTCACTTATTTTGAAACAGAGGAAGTATAATATAAAAAAAGACATAGTTGACTTACTGAATTGATTATATTAGTCATTAAATGGATTTAACTAGTTACTGAATGAATTATAAATTATGATTACATATAGTTAAACCGGTTTGGTCACATAATGGATTAAGCTAGTTACCATATTCACGAAGACAGTTTATCCTTTTTTAAATATTGAGCTTGAGCCGTTACCAAGTTCTAATTTAAAAGTTGGCGGTTTCTTACAAGACTAACTCTTTAATTAGATTATAAACTAAACCGAAATCGATGCGTGCAACGGTTAAAAATTTAATTAGTAAAATCTAATTAATAAAATATCTAAGATTTTTTTTTTCCTTTATTTAATTTTTGGAGCCCACCCCCACCTCTTCCCTTATATAATAGAGATAAGTATATAGTTATCTTTAATGGAAAATTTATCCCCTCCAATACTCAACCCATGTGATCTAAAGCCATGTACTCCATTTCTATTTAACGATTACACTTTATCTTTCACGCTTGTCAATGTAATATTTGAGTGTTGACTAGTATTTGGCCTAGCGACGCCCGAGAGTTCTTGTCAGTTATAGTTCTTGTGCGTACAATTTAATAGAGGTTGCAATAGCTAATGATATTTGGTGTGAAAAATGTCATTAAAAATAGTCGTTTATAATATGGATTTAAAAAATTATAATTTATTTCGTACCTCTTGGTTTCCACTCATATATCATTAATAATTTTGATCAAAGAAACAATAATATTATGGTTGAGGTAATGAAGGCAAAATGGTGGGAGTGTGCAGGAATTCCCATACCCCACTTAAATTCTCGTACCCACCACGACACGACCTACCCACCACCCATGGAGGGTACAAGTCTCGTACCCACGGTTGTCCACGTGGGTATATCCCAGAAACCATCCTCATCCCACTCCCCAACTGGGTATACCCCCGCCTATACCTCCACCTCATACCCGCCTATACCCGTCTGTCTAATATCTTGAGTTCTATTAATCAAACTATGAAAAATTACTTCCTACGCATAGTTGGAGTGACAATTTTACCATTAACGTCCTTTGATGAGCCTCTTGTCCCAATAAACTATAAAGTTATAGGCTTGGATTAATTATATTTTTGGACTAAGAATAAAATAAGATTATTTGAAGGTTGTCAAGTTGCTGAGTATTGGGTGGAAGGAAGATGGGCAGGTGGATATGAGACGACTACGAGTATCCCTCATACCCATCACCTAACCACTACCCATGGTGGGTATAACTTTTTCTCTAAACATGTCCTCTTCGAAATTGAAAATTTTTGTCTTCCATGCGCGCATTCTCTTCATCTTAAACAGAAAAGTTTCATGTCTAATTAGCTCCAACTATACCTGAACATAAGGAAAAATTAGGTCCCATATCAAATCTACAAAATTTACTTTAAAATAAGGTGTTGTTTGGTTTAACCTCTAAAATCATGAAAAATGGAAATTCTCATGAAATAGAAATATGCATGTGGGGAGTGATTCAGTGACCCTAAGGGTTGTCAACCCTCCTATCATTGAAATTTAATTGGTTAGCTATGCATTCTCCAATTTATTGCAAACTTATGAATATTTTATTTTGTGTCTAGAGGGTTGACAACCCTTTGTGTCGCAGAAACGATTTTCTATGCGTTATTGTTTGATTGAGTAAAAGATGGGTATTAGAAATTTCAAGGAAGTTCCAATTCCTACACAATAGACGAGATTAATCACCTAAGAAGATCTAGGTGGAACTTCCTATGAACTTCTACTTCCTTTATACATAAGATTTTACATTTTTTAAAGCATTAAATAAATTAGGGAAAATCTCCATGGTAGCTCCCAATTTTTGGCAATTCTCAATGGTAGCACTTTTTAATTTTTTCTCTCTCTAGTAGCCCTCAAGTTTGGTAAAATCTTTGTGGTAGCATTAAAAAATGTTAATTAATACCTAATTAAGGTAATTAACATCTAATTAAGATAATTAACATTTAATTAAGATAATTAATACATAATTAAGGTAATTAAGAACTAATCAAATCAAAAAGCATCATTAACACCTAATTAAACAAAAGAAAAGAAAAACAAAAAAAGGGAATTCCCATTAAAATTGTTAAAAAAAAGAAAATAAGGGGGTGGGCAACTAGGGCAGTTTGGGGTGGGGGGTGGGGCGGCTGGGACGAAGAGGGGGTGGGGATTGGGCTTGGGGGTCGGAAAGGGGTGGGGGGTGCTCTTGAGGGGGTGGTTGAGGTGGGAGGGGGTGGCTGAGGTGGGGGTTATCGAGGGTGGGGGTTTCGGGGGTTGGGGGAATCGGGGGTGGGGGTTTCGGGGGTGGGGGTTTTCGAGGGTGGGGGAGGTCGGGTGGGGTTTCGGGGGTTGGGGTTTTTGGGAGTGGGGGTGGTTGGGACGGTGGTTTGGGTAGGGGGCAGGTTTTGGGGTGGGGTGGGGGGGGGGGTGGCTGGGTAGGTTTAGGGGATTTTTTTTTAAAGTTTAAGGTTTAATTAGGTGTTAATGATAGTTTTTGATAGTTAGGTGTTAATTAGGTGCTAATTAACATTTTTAATGCTACCACATAGATTTTCCAAAACTTAAGGGCTACTAGGGAGAAAAAATTTGAGAAATTTCTGAGTTTGTTGGAGAAGAACCCTATTTTTGATTTCGGGAAGAAAGATTGTGGGGAGGCTCTGTTTTATAATGGTAGCTGAGAGGGAAAAGGGAAAAAAAAGTAGGGAATGATAAACTGAAACCAAGTTACACAAGTAAACTAACAGTCAATGGTGCAAACTTAACAGTCAATGACGGATTTTGGTAAAAGGTTTCATTTTACAAAAAAAATTTGGTTTTAGGTTGTTAGTTGCAAACAAAATTTTAAAAGGTTGTTTTTCGCAAAAAAATGATTATAAAAGGTTGTTTCCGACAAAAAACTCTTTTTTAAATCTAGCATGAACGAATAAATCATAGAGCAATTGAAATAAAAGGCAATCAAACTAATTTATCAATCTCTCATTGCATATATAGATCCTCACAATCGTAGAAAGTAAAGGTAACTACCATGATTGCGAAGACAATAAGAAATTCTATATAAAAATCCATAATTTAGAACAAAGTCGATAAAATATTGAATTAGATATGAACAAGAACAAAGAAATCAAAAACCAGAATTGAGTCTAAAATTATGAACTTTATTGTAAGAAATGAAAGGAATCCAAGTGCAAAGTCTCAATCACATGCGACAACAATAAACTAGTTTTAAGGGTATGGGAAATAACAATGAATAAAAGGCAGTCTAAAAATAAACTAATTAAGCTATATCAAAAGACTTAAACTTGATAGAAGAAAAATTATATATACAATGAACCGAAAAATGACAAATATAACCCTTTGCTACAACATGCACATAAGACGGTTAGAGGAGCTCAAATAAAGTATTGCAGACAAGTCTTAAACTATACAAGATGGATCACCTACATGACTCAACTTTACAAAACAATTCCCACTATTTTTTTATTTTGCAAAACATTGTAGATGTAACTAGTAGTCAACTTTAGGTTTTATTTTGAAGT
The DNA here is from genome assembly GCA_947645195.1 of Patellifolia procumbens. Classification (NCBI taxonomy): domain Eukaryota; kingdom Viridiplantae; phylum Streptophyta; class Magnoliopsida; order Caryophyllales; family Amaranthaceae; genus Patellifolia; species Patellifolia procumbens. The sequence goes on from CANSGD010000905.1 coordinate 805,903, forward strand.
AAAGTTGAGTAGTAACTTTGTTGTTGATAAGTAACTATTAAATGTCAATTAGTGACCATTATATGCCAAATATCAATAAGTGACTGTTTTTTTCCCCGGAATAAGTGACTTTTAAAGCATAAGTTTGTCAGTAAATTACTACTCCATTGAAACATAAGAGACTAAATTAATTTTTCATTTACTAATTTATTTGGTATCTAATTCTATCTATTTAGTACTTTAACTTTTTCTCCATTGAAAAATAAAAGACTAATTTAACATACGTCAATAAGGGGATACTTTAATCTATTAAGTCACTAAGTTAATCTATTTCGAGCCCGATTTAAATTCACATCAGATAGAAGTCAACTTAATAGTAAAAACATATTGCTGAACAACTAATAATTTTTAAATAGTTCCTAATTTAATCCATTTCAGCACCACTATTAACAAATCAATAATTATATAGAACATATTAATATTATACTCCCTCCTTTCTCTTTTATTCTTCCTATTTGGAATCTCTTTGAGAGAGAAAAAAGTCCAAGTAGGAAGAACAAAAGGGAACGGATGGAGTAGTAAACATAATCCATCTCAATCCCACATTCTCCACTTCCTCGATCCACGTTGCTTCGCCCTGAATCATCTTCTGGGGTTTCAATTCAATCTCACCGTTTCCCACACCAAACACCACTACAGACCATAATCTAAAGCTTCCATTCTCATATTGAATAAGCTTCTATTAAAATTCAACAACATTCACATTCATCGAATTGGTTCCTGTAATCTTCCAACATTGCGGTCTTCATGCATCGATTGAGTCAAGAAATTGGTGTGTTTTTCCAGATGAATGACGAGAGAGAAATGGAGGTTATATCAGACGGTTTGCAGCAGGTGAGGTATGAAAATATACCGATGGTTCTGGTGACGACGACGACGCAATCGCAGTCTATTTCCGCCGATCATGGAAGTTCTCTGATTTTTTCTGTTGTTGGGAAGTGACAGAGGGGAAAAGGAAAGTTTTAGGCTGGTCTGCTTTGTTGTTTAATGGGTTTGGGTTGTCTAATTATAATGTAATAATTAGGCAGTCTTTCTGGATAATTTGTTCTTATTTATTTTGAAAATTTTACTAACGTAAAAGGTTTTATTTTTTGATCTTGACAACTAATAAGACGGTAGCTTAGTGATATACTATGACATTGTAAATAGTTGATCACGGGATCACTTACTTTTACACGCATTTTTAAATTTTAGACATGTAATTGACATATATGATATACAATGGTGCCACATCAGCGTGTGATATCGAGCGACATGTGGCAGGTTACAGTGTGTGATCAACCTTTTTAGTATTTACAATAGATAGAATGTGGCAGGTTACATGTAATCTATTCATTGTATTGGCTTAGTAAATTATCTCCGTGACGTTTTGTTCTTTCATCTTTCTAATTTAGAAATTTCAAAAAGTTCTTAATTTGAAGCTGTCTAGATATAATTTTCTTTTATTAATAACATCAATCCCATACACTAAAAGGAGTTAAATCTAAAGACTTACCTTCTTTAATTGTAGCACCTTTAAGTTTTTTTGTTAATTTAATTTTATTTTCTTTTTTTGTTATTTTTGGTGTCTATCTCCCTCTTCCCTTATAGTATAGAAATTTTGAGGTCCAATAGCCTAATGGCCTAACTCGTAGAATTGGACTTAATTTGCCTGTGAAAGGTTTTAGTCTAAAAGGCTTTTGTTCTTAGCAAAGCCAGATGAACTTGATTCCGTGAACAACCACATTAAAAAGAAAAAACACAATGTGCCGAAGTGTTTTTGATATAACAACATATACATCATGTAAGATGTAACATTGAGGCATAACATCTAAATATATATTAAAAAGCGTAAGCAAGAGTTGCTATCCGCTATGTGTCATCATCCCTTTTTGAATAGCATCTTATCCAACAACATTCTCATATATTAATTAAAAATGTCAATGTGAAGATTCGAATCCCCAACCTTATGTATGGAATGAATAGCTCTAACCACTATGTCACCATACTATTATTGATGCTTCTATCAACAATAATGATGATATATATAAATGAAAATCAAGAGTTAGATTGCATTAGTTATCGCTAACTAATAACCCGAGCATCGTCGGGGACTAATACTAGTGTTACCTTGAACAAGGTCGCTGAAGACCATATTAGTCGCCAAGAACATGAGAAAGAGAGTTTTTCCAGTGTCAATTAGCTTGGATCTACTGTAGTAAAGTTTTCGGGTATTTTGGAGGTTAAAAAAGTAAAATTATACATTAAGTCTTGTGTGTAGCTTGCCGCATGATTAATATTTTACTATTTAAATAATATTGATTAATAATATAACTTGAAATTTGGGATTAATGACATTAAAGTGAAATGTTTAACTTAGGATTAATATTATTATTAAAAATAATAATAATAATAATAACTTGCAATTTTTTTTTGTAGTTTTTATTTCATCTCGCAAAACATTTTTAAAAGGTGGTTTTTTCGCAAATAAAAGGTTTTTTTTTGGAAAATTTCCTTTTATAAATTTTTTTGTAATATGTTTATTTTTTTTTGAATAGTTATATTGATGAGTAACAAAATTTGAACAATTATCAAAATTTAAAAAAATAGAAATCGGAACATAATTAAGTGGTAAAGTACTAAAATATCATTGTAAAAAGATTTTTGTCTTAAAGAAAAGGTGGCTTGCATATAATGCTGCTAGCTAAATGAGTAATTAAGTTGTAAAGTACTGTTACTGCTGTATAGAATGAAGTACTTTTAGTCAGGTAGCTAGTATGAAATCTGATCATATTGTTCTGACAATGATACCCACAGAAAATAGAGTATTGATTAAGAAAATATCATCATTAACACATCATAGGAGATTATTATACAATATGTCCATAAGTACTAAGGAGTACATGGTAAATTGGTAATTATAATTTCATAAATCATAACAAATTAACAATCTGTATTATATTGAAAGAACTTGATTGATTGAGATAAACTACAAAACATTATTGCCATACATACAAGAGGCAGCAGTGATCATAATCTATAAGATTGCTGAAACAATGAACCATAAGAAGTTGCACAAAGTAACACTACTGACTGTCCTATGCTTAAAGCCTTAAACACAGAAAACACTAATACTTCACTGTCTACCCCAAAATCAGTCCGAGAGATTTTATCCTTATCTTTCATGCAAATAAATAATAATCATCATAGTACATCAGATCAATGCTTTGGTTCTGCAGCACCATTTAATTCAGATTCAGTAGTAAAGTTCACACTTCATTTGATCAGTAGACTTATAAGTTCTTGTTCTTAGGCTTCTTGACGATCATTACTGAGCAATGAGCATGATGAGCGCAGTAGTCACTTACGCTACCCAAGACAGCCCTGTAACAAAATAGAAGCAAGTTACTGTGAGCAACACAATTTGGTTACAGAACTGACAGTTAGTAGTTTACCTCTTAATAGCTCCATATCCATGATTACCCAGCACCAACACAGATGCATGGTTCTTCTCGACTGCCTCACAGAGAACATTTCTAGCATCACCTTCTACGACTTTAACAGCAACATCCTGGACCTGAGATCAAATTAATCATAAAATATAAGATTGAATCACAGACTTCACAGTAATATCTCAGTATCTCATTGATTTAAAGGCTCATGGAATTACAACAATCTAATACAGCACTGAACTATAGAAAACAAAGCAAGTTGATGTGAGTTCTTACAGATCTAGATTGACACAATTCTTTAGCCTTGTCCAAAATTTTGGCAGCCGTTTTCCTCATATCAGCCTCCATTAAAGACAACACATCCACAGCTCCTGCACTTGCTCAGATTTTAGCAAGCCAATACTACGCATATAACACATGTTGGATGATATTGAATTCAAGCAATAAAGCACTAATGATACTGGCATACAAATAAACAAATAAACAAATAAACAAATAAAGTAAAAGATGAAAATACAAAATAATAATAATAAAAAAAGAAAACAGAGAAAATACCAGGACCAGTGAGACCAATGGAAGCAGTAGGAGGAGGTTTAGCATAGAGAAGAAGGATTTTAAACGGGAAATTAGGAGCACAGGGAGTGAAGAAATGATCAAGCGTCCATTCTAATGCGTAGAAGCTTTGCTCACTCTCGTCCATTCCCACTATCATCAATGCCTTCTCATTTTCGGCTCTCGTTGTCGTCGCCATCTGTCTTTCTTTCTTTCTCTCTGTCTCTTCAAGTCAAGTTCTGTTTGTTTGCGTTGCTGATTTATTAAAGAATTCAAACAAGAGGTAATAAAACAGAGGAAACTTCACCATTCTGGATGTTTCGGGGCTTTTTTTTTTTGTTTTTCAATTTTATAAGTATGTATCATGTATTGCTGACGATACAATTTAGATTATTAGTAGTCAAGTTTAATCTTGAAGGTGCAACTAACAAAAAAGGAGCATCTATCTATTAGTACATATTAATAAAACAAAAAACAATGAGAACACATGTCACCTTATCATTAAAAGTTTTCACTGCAAATTTTGTTAAAATAAAATTACTACATATAAAACTCAAAATCTAAATTATAGAATATTTTTAGATTCTATTTAAATAATTTATGTATCAATAGTTAACAAAAAATATATTATTAATAAATTCTAGAAGATTCTACATATCAATATATAATTATTTATAAAATTGCAATATCAATCAATATATATCACTACAAAAAAAAGTCGATTTAGGGACGGACAGAATCCGTCGCTAAATCGGTAAAATCCGTCGCTATATGAATTTAGCGACGGATTTAACCTTCGTCGCTAAGTTCAGTTAGCGACGGAAATTCTGAAATCCGTCCCTAAATTTTAGCGACGGAATTCTGAAATCTGTCCCTAAATTTAGGGACTGAAATTACAAATCCGTCCCTAAAATGAAATTAAAAAAAAACATGTGGTGATTTTACTCTTAATCACCAATTTCTAGCGACGAATTTCACTGTTATCCGTCCCTACTCGTAATCGAACTGGATGCGCTCTTTCCCGGAATCGAACTCGTAACCTCAAAGTCATAAGCTAAAGGTCCAACCAATTACTCTGCATACAAACTTGTTAATATGTATCGGTAAAATCTGTTTATATGTACTGGAAGAATTAGCGACGGATTCTAAAACCCGGCGCTAAATTTAGGGACGTATTCTAAAATCACTCCATTAATTTTAAGCAAAATCTTGACAAAGGCGTATATTTTATCATATTATAATATTATTACTCTGTACTATACAATACATTATTATCATAAAATGAATTTTATAAAACACATACAACAATAGTAAGTTAATTTTATACATATACTTCGTAGTAAGATTGTATATAAAAAGAACATTTGTACACAATCTACTTATAATTTTTTCTCTAAGACTTTACAATTCAATCAATCAGAGCCTTATTTCCATAAGTGGGGTCGGCTAACATGAACCAAAAATGATTATTCCGGGCAGTCGTCCACATAAATTTTCCTCCTCTACTCCCTACGATCGAGAGCCTCATCCGCTTGTAAATCCATCTGTTTCAAATCCTTTTTAACTCCTTCCCACCAAGTCATCCTCGGTCTCCCTCTACCTCGTTTAAAATCACTGTGATCCCAGTTTTCCACTCTTCGCACCGGTGCCTCTTGAGGTCTCCGTCTTACATGTCCAAACCAACGCAAACGGTTTTCCCTCATCTTGCTGGCAATATCTGCAACACCAACTTTCCCTCGGATAACTTCATTTCTGATTCTATCTCTCAGAGTATTCCCACACATCCATCTCAACATTCGCATCTCAGTGACCCCTACTTTTTGAATATGCTCTTTCTTGGAGGCCCAACATTCTGTGCCATAGAACAGTACTGGTCTAATAGCAGTCCTATAAAATTTTCCCTTCAACCTTAGAGGGATGCTTCGATCGCACAACACTCCCGTAGCCGCTCTCCATTTAAGCCACCCTGACTTAATCCTATGAGCCACATCTTGGTCAATATCACCATTCTTTTGGATGATTGACCCAAGATACTTAAAGCATTCACTCATAGCGAGGTCTTTTCCGTCTAACCTCACCACTCCATCATTTGTCCCCCGTTGTGATCCAAAACGACATTCCAAATACTCAGTTTTGCTCCGACTCAGCTTAAATCCTCGAGATTCCAACCTATGCCTCCATTGCTCCAACTTGACATTAACCCCAGTTTTAGTTTCATCCACTAATACAATATCATCCGCAAATAGCATACACCATGGTACCTCATCTTGGATTGACCTTGTCACTTCATCTATAACCAATGCAAAAAGGAAAGGGCTCAACGCCGATCCTTGATGCAAACCAATTGTTATAGGGAAGTCTTTCGTCAATCCATCACAAGTCCTCACATTTGTTGACACATCCCGATACATGTCCTTAACCAGGTCAATATACCTTTGGGGAATACCTTTTTTCATCATTGCCCACCAAAGTACATCTCTAGGCACTTTGTCATAAGCCTTTTCTAGATCGATGAAAACCATATGGAGGTCCTTTTTCCTCGCCCTATAATACTCCATCATTTGCCTTAACAGATGAATTGCCTCCATTGTGGATCTCCCAGGCATAAAACCAAACTGGCTAATTGGTCACCAGATCCAAGGATGACTAAATGCTTCCATAAGAAAGCAGATAGTCAGACTCCATTTTTGTGTATAATAAATTTTTTAAAAGAAACAACGAAAATATAAAGAAGTTAAGAATGCCCATAAGCTAAATGGTAAAAAAAAAATATCTACCTCAAAAACCTGCAAACAAACAGATTAAAATCCACTTGTAAAATCTTATTCTTTTAGAGGTTTCTAGAACCTATTATTTCATCAAATGAGGCCCGCGTTAACATGCACTCTTTAACTTCTCGAGGGACGGACTAAAACAATTTGCAAAATAAACATAGTTATTGACTAAAGAGTAACTTGACTATACACACATCCAAATAGCTTAAAAATTAGTCACCTCATAAATCTTCAACTGCATCTTCACAAACTATTATACCCTCTTGGCTAAAGAGTAACCACTACATATTATATTATTACCGGAAGACTAGAGCTTATATAACACTTCAAAGCCAAAAACAGCTCCAAAAATGTTAACAGAATTTAAACAATGGCCCGTATAAGGCTATGGGACTATATATCATGAACCTAAAAAATGTTTTAGGGTACATGAGCTTTTAGATTTTTCTTTTGTTTTGACTAAAGTACTCCAATACAACAACAACAACAACAAAAACTTAGCCTTATTCCCAAAGTGATTTGGGGTCGGCTAACATGAATCGTCACCTAAAACCGTTGCCAAAGGAGATGACATGGACAAGAGTGGTAAAAAGTTTTTAAAAGGGTTTAAGCTTAAATTTTTCACCAACTGGCCATTGCTAATTAAAGCACGGCTCTGATAAGGAACACACCAACTAGCCAAGAGCTCTACGTAACCAATGATATTCTCCGATGAGATAATGTTTCAATGACCCCCCACCAAAATTCTCATAATTTAATCAGCGTGATACGAATCTTTCTAGCGTATGGCACTTCTTTCCTTCCCACATAAAGGAACTGAACTAAATCACTTTTTGCTAACACCCTATCACTTCAATGAACCAACTATATTCAAGTAGCCCAAATGGTGGTTCATAAACAATTTGCTTTATGCTAGATAAATGGGTAACAATCAAAGTACCAACAACAATAACAATGTCAAAGCCTTAATCTCGCGATACGAATCGGCTACAAGATAAACTACTTCACTTCCCACCAACATTGCAATCAATAACATTCTTTACACACTAAATACTAACAAAAACCCACAAAAACCCAGTATTAAATAACAAAATGTAGGTGAATGGAAGCCCAACAAAGCAAGATACAAGTTCAAATTGATGGGTTCAAGAATATAAACTTTAGCTTCCATAGAACAATATGAATATAGGTGACAGACTGACTATAACACATATGAAGTGAAATGTGAATAGGTAATTAGTCACCAATAAGGCCCCGTTTGGTTCACAAGGTGGTATGAGTTTGGAATCAGGAATCAAACCAGGGTGGTATAGGGTTGGAGCTTGATTCCTAATACCATATGTTTGGTTCAGTTTTGGAATGAAAATGATACCCTTACTAGTTATTTGGTTTAAAAAATTTTAAAATCAAGAATCAAATAAAATAACATTTCACATATATCACGAATATTTTCCCCCTCTAATTTTTATACTACCTCAGTTTTTTTTTAGTTGCAATGGTTTCCTTAAACGGAATTTTCCCAAAGGTTGCAATGTTTCTATTTTTTTTCTATTTTTAGTAAATAAAAACCTTATGAAATTACTATTTTACCCTTACTAACTACAATTAAGAAACATAACATCATCATTACAATCTAATTAAATAACAACACTTAACTTAATTACTCCCACCAAAAATCATTCAATTTCCCACCCAACCCAATTAAATGTATCTACCCAACCCCAATTAAACCCCCCACCCCTTCATTTCTCGTCAGTTTCCCAGATTTCTTCACCTTCTTCTTCCCTGTTCTTCCCTCTTCCACCAAACCCTAGATCTGAAACTCTCTCATTCTTCACTTTCCTCTCAATTCTCTTCACATCCCTCTCCTTCTTTCTTCCCAGATCTGATAATCCTCCACTCCTCTTCATTCCGTTCCTCTTCTTCCATCTGTTCCTCTTCTTCCTTTCTCGTTCTTGAACCAAAAATTCGCCATGAGTCCCAAAAAATTTTACTGCCCAGATTTGAGTCCTTTGGAAGACGCTTTCTTTGAAACCGAAGATGATTTCGAATCTAAAACCATTTTCGAAATTATGGAAAGCTTCAAAAATGATTCTCCATGGCCAAAACGGATTTACAAAAATGGTGTTGCAAAAAAATTACTGAAACCCTACGCCCTAAACGCTTTGGGGAGGGTAGTTCAAGATTGTAATGATTTTGAAGATATGCAGAAGATGAGGGTTGCTAGGGCTTTGGCATTTCCTGTTCCGCGAAATCCAAAATCAAAGGGGAAGGAGAAGGTCGAGATTGTTGTGAAGGAAGAGAAAGTTGAAGAGGAAAAGGAGGTTGTTCTCTCTGAGCCCAAGAGGAACAGATCTGGGAAAAAAAGGGTTAGTTTTGCTCCTCCCCTTCCTCCTACTACCCCTGAGCGCATAATTGTATGTGCACTTGCAGCACACGAACCACCTTCTGGTTCCAAGAACAAAGGGAAGCGAAATTAGAGGCCCTTTGCATTTCTGGGGTGAAGGACAGGGGAAAAAAGGGGAAAGGAAAAGAGAAGGAGGAAGGAAGTAAGGGGAAAGAAAAGGTGAAGGTGGAGAAGGATGTGCATGTTGATGGTTACTTCATGGTATCCGGTCCAAATCCTGGTAGGGAGCATGATATGTTTGTTGAGGATGATGAGTACGATAATCTGAGATTGTTTAAACTTGTGGAGGATTATGATGATGGGATGATGGCTGGACCAGACATCCCATTGAGTCCCTGTACTAGTTCAGAGCTTGATCCTGATACTCATTGCTTCCTTAAACATTCACCTAATACCCACTTAAAAATTTTGCATTGTTTTCTGCAATTTTGAGAAACATTGCAACTAAAAAAAACGGAGGTAGTATTATCTTATAATATTTACATATGTAAGGGTGAATTTTTGGCTATATTTTTCCAAGACCAACAAATTTCGAACCATGCTACAAAATAATATTATAAATTCGTACAAGTTTAGAAAATAAAAGAAAATACAATTAAAAAACTTTTGCAAGGTATATCATATGCATTCAATGGTTGGTGATCAACAAAATGAGAAAAAATTATATAAATATGGTTCTTGGTGATTAGAAAATTGAGAAAAAATAAATTATATATATATGGTTCTTGGTGATTAGCAAACTGAGAAAAATAATATTTATATATGAATACACTAGTGTGTGTGGCTAATTGAAAAGAAAAAAGATCATCATATGAATGTAGTTTGTGAAGAAAAATTCAAAAAATAAACTAGATAGGATATGGAAAATAATCATAGCCTACACACCTTTGTTAGTCATTGTGTTTCTTAAAAAATGATGACTAACACGTAAACGGAAAAAAAAAATCACACAAACACAAATTTAATGAAATGAATTTTTTTGTTGCAAAATATATGACTACAAGAAAAAAAAACTCTACTATCAAAGCTATTTTAATTAACTCATATTAGAGAAAAGAAATTTTTTTTACTAGTTGAGTCTTTATGGTACATCACGAAAGAACGTTAAATGAGCTTATTAACTACAATATTTGTTAGTCTTTCTTGTTAATTGATACCTAGGGGGTTGGAATGAGCCATACCCACCTCCCCCCAAGGGTTTCTAAACCTCATACCTCATGGGTTTGAGGTATGGGTTTTAAAATCATAAAATCTCCAACCAAACCCATGGTATGGGTTTAGCTCATTCCAAACCCATACCTAATACCTGAATTATGTGAACCAAACGCCCCCTAATAGAGCAATCTGATGAATGAATGAATGAAATAAAGAAAGAAAAAGACGAACCAGAGTAGCAAGAACGAAGTCGAATCCAACTTGAATGTTGAAATCGAGGAGGTGAGGCATGTCATTGGTGAAATCTGTTTCAACACCGCAATAGCGAGATTCTTTGTCACCATTCCTATCACCCAGCGGCATATCTTTCTCTTTCAAAATGGATTGGATTGTCTGAATATGATGAATGAACGAGTGAAGGAAAGACTGGAAAATGTAGGGTTTTGGGAGGGTTTAGGGATTTAGAGTGAAAATAGTTGAGCCTGAGTTTTAGGGTTTAGGGTTTTGGAGCTCAGCACTTCATAACCAGGAAATGTTTTTTTAGGTGCTCTTATACTATAGAGTATAGAGTCTATAGACTATGGTTGATAGAAAAAGAGCGATTGCATACACACATGGTACTCTTGCTAACTCTTGCTAAACAATGTGGTCTTTTTACATTAGAAGCATTTAAATGTACATTTGAAGCATTTAAATGTAAATCACTTTAAATTTAAAAAACATTCAAATGAATATTGAACTGATGTACATTTAAATGATTCTAATGTACATTCCGTACACAACACTCATTTAAATAACGCGTTTTGCTTTAAAAGATTGCTTTTTTGAGCGAGAGTATTATGCGTATGGTATTCTCGAGTGTAAGATCGATTCTTTGCGATGTCGATGCTCCATGCCAAGTTGCCACGTTGTTATTGGATGACGCATAGCGGCATAGGGCACTAAACCGTGTAATTAGTAGGTAGTATAAAGATGAATAGAGATTGTATATTTGGAGGCGATGTATTTGGTTATAAAGTAATACTTCATCCGTTCCAAATTAAATGCAACAATTCACCTTTTACGCTTGCCGAGACATAACTTTAACGGTTAATATCCACTATAATATATAAGTAAAAATTATAAAAAGTTGATATTACGAAAGTATTTAACGAGACGAATCTAATAAGATCTCACTTGACTATGTTTTTCATTATGTGTAAAGCTCAAATTTTAGTCAAAGTACATACTGTGAATAGTGCAAAATATTGACTATTGCATTTAATTTGGAACAGAGGGAGTACTATAGATTATAAACAAGATAGTATAAGGGTTTGTTCTCTTCGCAAAAATCTACCTGAACTGAACTAATTGGAGTTCGTTGAACTAAACTGAAAATAAGATGGGGAGAACATGCTAAATTCACTAAAATAGATTGATTATTATATGCTCTGAAATAATATTCATTCATCTACTACAAATAAGGTAGTATTTTAGGATATTATGTAGTAATACATCTTATAAAAAGTACTTATTTGGTTAAAAAGGTAGTATTACATAATGTTTCCGTTTATCAACTATTATTAAAAGTGTTGCGTGGTTATTTACCATAAAGGAAATGCTCTTGGTTTTATTTACAAGAAATGTCTCTGATATATGTATTTCAGTTATATACTTGGCATTTTTCAAATGTTAGTCCCTTTTTTGTGTACCCAGTTACACAAGCAGGGAGCACAAAAAAGGGATTCAAAAAAAAGAAGTGTCAAAACATGGGAGAGCAGAAAGTATAAAGACCATACAGTGAAAAATGGAAGAACATAATATAAAGACCATACAGTGAAAAATTGGAGAACATAACATTAAAAAAAGCAATTACTTGAACGAAATAAAACAAAGTACTCCTAAAATGACATAATGCTTCTATATTTTTTATATACATGTTCTTTTCAACTTATCTAAATCAATCTGAACTTATCTGAACTCATATGAATTTATTAGACCTTAATAGATCTTATTCGACCTTAGACTTTTTTTGACGTAGACCTTATTAAAATTTATTAGACATTATTCAACTTTATCTAAATTTATAAGAACTGGAATAAGTTGAAAAGAACTTACTCATAACGCGATAAGATAGCAACAAATATAATTAGGAGTTTTATTTGTGGTTTATGCTATGTCATTTAGGGATGTCAATGGGGCGGGGCGGGGCGGGGCGGATGTTGGCATTCCTATCCCCATTCCCGCCTAAAAAACTCATCCCCATCCCCGCCCCATCACCCATGGCGGGGGAAAATCTTGTCCCCATCTCTGCCCCAACGGGGACAAGATAATATCTATCTCCGTCCCATCCCCGCGCGAATCCCCACACCCGCCTCATCCTCGCCCCAATCTATTATGGTTAAGGGAGAGTGGAAACAAAAGTTTAAAATTAATTTTGAATTTTAGCCTTTGCACCTTTAGAAAATAAAAGTATCAAATGAAAGCAGTAAAGATCTAACAACATTTAGGATTTTAGGCCTTTAAAGAATACCTATGGTGAGGCTCAAACGGGGCGGGCGGGGATGGAGCGGGGCGGGTGGGGAAGGGGCGGGGCGGGTATGGACTAACATCCACCCATTTCCATCCCTCGCGAAACCTTCCCCCATCCCCACCTAACTGGGGCGGGTGCGGGACGGGTCTCCACAAAACCCGCCCCACTGACATCCCTTATTGTCATTTATTGTTTCCTATTTTAGTCTCCTACTTGGGTTAGGATTCAGGAGGCCGTGTTGTGAACTATGTATATAATCCACAACAAATATTTTCTCCCAAATTCCGTTCTTGCGTTCGCCTAAATTTTGTTGGGTTTTTTTCGTTAGTGTAGTGGTTTGAGTCAAGATGTACAATGGAATAGGATTGCAAACCCCAAGTGGTTCAGGAACGAACGGTTGTGTCCAAACAAACAAGTTCTTGATTCGGGGAAAGACGTCGAAAGTCGTAGTGGATGGAAACAAGGGGTTTGGTCCTGATCAAGGTATGGGTGGTATTACCGAAAAGGCTAATAAGGATATATTGGAGCATGATCGTAAGCGTCAAATTGAACTCAAGCTTGTAATCTTGGAAGACAGACTTAGTGAACAGGGTTATACTGATGCTGAGATTGCTGATAAGTGTGAAGAGCTGAGGCGTAAGCTTGAAGCCGAGGCGGCCGCTGCTGCTGATGATGATCCTGGTGCTGTACTGGCTTCTGATAACAAGTAATTTCTTTTGGATTTTGCTATGCTTGAATGGGAAAATAGTGTTGATTATATTAAGGGTTTATGAATTGTGTGTTGCTTGTTGGAAGTTGGGGTTTAACATCGGCTTTTCTTGATTTTGATTTGTAATGTGTATTTGTTTGATGAAATGACTTAGATGGAGAGTTTAGATTCTGAATTCTTTTTATGTGTGTCAATTAAAAGCAATGGTGATGATGGCAATGAATTGCTTAAACTCAGTCCCCTCATGATAAAAAGAACGATAGGTAACCTTAAGAAAACGAAATACTAGCAAGGTTAGATGTAGAGGAATGCTCAATCAATATCGGATATATGAATATATCCATCAGCTCACTTTTTTGGCAGTACATTTCATGAAAATGGTTGTACATTTCATGAAAATGGCAGTACATTTATTGAGAAACGTAATATATAAAAATCGATATTTTCACAGCTATATAACTATATAGTTTGTATTTGACATATAATATTTCATTAAAAAATGTACTACCATATATATTAGAATATACTACCATACATATGAAATGTACTGCCATTTTCATGGAATATACTGCCAAAAAAGTGAGGCAATGGATATATGCATATATCTGATATTGATTAGGCAACCCTCGTTGGATGTAGTCCTTCCTTAAAATGTGAATACCTCTGGTAGGAGGTGGACAAAATATTGACCGGGAGGAGTATTGAATAGCTCGTCTTGGTAAAACCGTGGATATTTAATAAGTACGATGAAATTGCTTTCTGCCTATTATTTACTCCCATCTTTTCTTTAAAATCGTTACATTTTTTTTAAAATAATTTTAACATAAATTGTTACACTGTTTTGACCATTTTAAATTTTATTAGTGGGATCTACTTATTTCTTTGAAGAGAGGAAATGTTTTTTTTCTCTCCTAAACTTGCTTTTAGAGGAGTATCATATTGATCCCAATTTTTTCTTGGTTAATGTATTTTATTCGAGTGTAACAATCTTAGCGAAATGGAGGGATTTTAGATTATACTCTTTTCTTCTCTTGGTGAATGGTCTCTTTAATATGCATTGTACTTATAATGTTGTGTTGTACTCAGGTTATCAGATACTGAAACACATCAAATTGCAGCTAGGAAAGAAAAGCAAATGGAAAAATTAAGAGATGCTCTTGGGATTATGGAACCCGATGTTGATGCAACCAAGCAGGGAAAAGAAAGTGACATAGACATTGATGATGATTAACAAAAGATTATTACTGCCATTTACTGGGATTATGATAGCTGCGAAACTCCATATAGTTGTATGTACTTCTGGGTGTAGGCTTTAAGCCAGTGATATAAGTATCTTTCTTTGTGTTTTTGTAGGATGTGAATTGTGATCCCTGTTATCTGGGTTTTAACTTCTAATGTCACATTTGGTAATTGGGGGCTGCAGTTGTGGTAGAGTCATCGGGGACAGTGGCAGATCTAGAATTCTAATATAGGGTATGCACAATTAAGAACTAAAAATAAATTAATCAAAATTTAGATTATTTGCCCGGTATAATGAGGTCTATCGAGGATTATTTATTAGTTTAGCAAGTAAAAAACTCAAGTTAGTAGATCAATTTTTTTCTAAAAGAACAGGGTAGACATGTGTCTACCCTTTGTTCACAGTACATCCGCCATTGGCTTTAGACGGAGGAGTTCAACTTTATCTTAGACGTAGTTCAAAACGTACGAGGTGCTAGTTAGGAAGGAGAATTTTGATCTAACAAAGGACCACATATTCAATTATTCACCATACACAACCTAATTGACAAACTTAAACCCACAAAAGATGCAATTCCTGCAAGTTGAGGTATAAATTAGAATTATAAACGTTCAACGCTTTTCTTTTCCCACGTTCTACTACTAACAAGTTCATTTCATCTCATTTTATTCCAACACTAATTCTCAACATCTCGCACCAACCTAATCATCTTTTATCTTCTCTGTTTTTTGTCTTCCTTTCAATCTCGAACTACAACATATAATTTAAAAAAAAGACGTAATTGACTTGCCGAATTGATTGAATTAGTTAGTAAATGGATAAAACTATTACTGAATGAATTATGAATTATGATTACTAAATAGTTAAACTGGTCTGGTCACATAATGGATAAAGCTAGCTACCATATTCAAGAAGACAATTTATCCTTCTTTAAAATTAAGCTTGAGCCGTTGCCAAGTATAATTTAAAAATAGGCGGTCTCTTAAAAGACCAACTCTTTAGTTAGATTATAAATAAGTATATAGTTATCTTTAATGGAAATTTCATCCCCTCCAATACTCAACCCATGTGATCTAAAGCCATGTACTCCTTTTCTATTTAACGATTACACTTTATCTTTTCACGCTTGTCAGTGTAATATTTGAGTGTTGACTAGTATTTGGCCTAGTGACGCCCCGGAGTTTTTGTGAGTTATAGTTCTTGTGCGTACAATTTAATAGTAGGTTGTGATAGCTAATGATATTTAGCGTGAAAAATGTCATTAAAAATAGTCGTTTATAATATGGTTTAAAAAAAAACTTACAACTTATTTCTTGCCTCTTGATTACTACTCATATATCAGTAATAATTTCGATCAAAGAAACAATAATATTATGATTGAGATAAGGAAGGCAAAATGGTGCGAGTGTGCATGAATTCCCATACCCCACTTAAATTCTTGTACCCACCACGACACCACTTACCCACCACCTATGGAGGGTACAAGTCTCGTACCCACGGTTGCCCACGTAGGTATGTCCCAAAAACCATCCTCATCCCCACTTACCAATTGGGTATACCCACCCGCCTACACCTCCACCTCCACCTCATACCCATTAACCACCTATATCCGCCTGTTCAATATCTTGAGTTCTATCAATCAAAACACGAAAAATTACTTCCTACACTTAGTTAGAGTGACAGTTTTACCATTAATGTCCTTTGGTGAGCCTCTTGGCCCAATAAACTAATAAAGTTATAGGCTTGGATTAATTATATTTTTGGACTAAGAATAAAAGAAGATTATTTGAAGGTTGTCAAGTGGCTGAGTACTGGGTGGGAGGAAGCGGGGCAGGTGGATATGAGACGACTATGAGTATGCCCTCATACCCACCACCTAACCACTTCCCATGGTAGGTATGACTGATAGGTTTTAGTCGTGTCACCTAATCAAAAATAAACCTACGGACCTCTAACTAGGTAGTCAGTGGAAGCAGGGTCGAATCCACAGGGAGACAGAGTTTCTAAATCAATATTCAACCAATTCAGCTACTCCAGATGAAATCAGGGAAGAAATTAATTAAACTAATGAATAGACTACAGAAGACGGAATAAATTGAGGATTTAACTATGGAATAAAAACCTAGGGTATTAGGTCGGTCCACCATGCTTATACCAATCAATTAGGGTCAACTACTACCAAAACCTAAGTCAAGAGTCGGGAGATTAGAGCCTATGTTGAGCTATGTTTAAGACTCAACGCTCATAGTTCAACATACGCCGCATATTCACTAACGTAATCAGAACTACTGACGTGTCCTAGGCCTCTAGTCGTAAGACGGATCTGTGCAAACAACTATTAACCACAAGCAACCAACGAAACTGCGCAATAACGTTAACTACTCAATAAAGAACAAACCACATCACAATCACCCTAATCAAGCCCTAGAAATTGATAGAATTCTAAATCGCAATCATGGTATAAACATGGCTTTCCTATCTAACACCCTAGAAAGAGAACTACTCACTCATAATCGAATTGACAACAACAAAACTAATTGGAAATCCTAAGAATTGCATCATGAACAATTAAATAAATAAACTAAGCAATCAAAGTAATTAAAGAGATAAAGAGTAGAGAAGAGTACCAATTGACGGAAAGCAGGAACTTTTATTGAAATCGAAATAGGTTTGATCACCTCTAAATTAATCTAAAGTGTTTGAATTAAACTAAGAACAATGAAGAATAAAACTAGTCTAAAACCTAATGAAAGATGAATAAAAGATGAATGAAAGATGAATAAAGATGAATGAAAGATGAATAAAGATGTCCAATAAAAATGAGGAAAAAGGTATTTATAATACCCCTCAAGTTAACTAAAAAACGGAAACAAAAGGCGAAATCCGCGTAAAAGGGTGCCAGACCCGATCGGGCCCGAGCACAGTACCCGATCGGGCTGCGGTACAAAAGTCATTGGTTTGCGTCTTGGGACTTCGCGTAGCAGCAGCGCAGCATTAACTTAATATTACGGCCCACCCGATCGGGCCTTGGGCAGCCACCCGATCGGGCCAGGCGGCGAAATGTGTCAGCAAGTTCCTCTCGAAAGCAGCAGCAGAATGAGACCAAGCAGCACTCCACCCGATTGGGTCGGGCGGTGGTCACCCGATCGGGTCTGGGCACATGTGTGCTCGCCCGATCTGATCGGGCATACATTGCCCGATCGGGTCCGCAACTTTCATACCCGATCATAAATACTTCGCCCGATCGGGCCATTTCTGCCCGATCAGTGCACGGAAAACTCCTTTGACTCCTTGGCTCTCTAATCTTCACGTTTAGGGGTCTTGGGACCTCCTAAACTATCCATAAAGCTCGTGAGCCATCCTACGTGCCTCGTAACATCTCGTAAAGCCGTGGTTGCTTTCAAAAGGCTCGAAAATAAGGAGAAAACTCCATAAAACCTGCAATTCAACATTAAAATACAAAACTACAACTATATACGATAGTTAGCACAAAATAGCTCCCAAGAGCTCCAATGACGCACAAATTAGCTTGTAAATAAGGGAGAAAACTCTATATAAATACGTGATATCAATGACTTTTTCTCTAAACATATCCTCTTCGAAGTTGAAAAATGTTGCGTTATGTGCTCGCATTCTCTTCATCTTAAAAAGAAAAGTTTCACGTCTAATTAGCTCTGATTATATATGAACATAAGGAAAAATTGGGTCCCATCAAGCCCTATCAAATCTACAAAATCTACTTTAAATAAGGTGTTGTTTAAAATAGAAATATGCATGCGGGGAGTGTATTAGTGACCCTAGGGATTGTCAACCCTCATATTATTGAAATTTTATTGGTTAGCTATGCATTCTCCAATTTATTGCAACCTTATGAGTATTTTATTTTTATGTGTCTAGAGGGTTGACAACCATTTGGGTCGCCGAAACGATTTTCTATGCGTTATTATTTGGTTGATTAAAAGATGGGTATTAGAAATTTCAAGGAAGTTCCAATTCCTATACAATAGACAAAATTAATTACCTAAGAAGATCTAAGTGGAACTTCCTATGAATTTCTACTTCCTTTAGACATAAGAGTTTACACTTTTTTAAAAAGCAAATAAATTATATAAGAAGTTAAAGGCATTTATAAAATGTGTTATTACTTACTTTTGTTTTGGTTAGAAGGTGTCTGGTACCCTACTCGAGTGCTCGGCTCATACTGTTCAGACCCTTTGAGACATGGAGGAATGATAAGGGAAATCCTACTCTAAAAGTGTCATTTTCACTAGACCAAATCTTGTTTGATTCGAAGAATAATGTTACTTTAGACGAAAAAGACACACCTAAATATAAACCGTATTCAACAGTGTCAATTAAAATGCTCAAAAGTTGCTGCTATGTCACTATCTTATTAGTCACTCCAAAGTGCTTACTAAGATTGCCAAGATATAGCAAAACCAAGGTACATCCTAATTCCTAATTTGAAACTTAGAGACTCTAGAAAAACCCAAACTTTAATAGTGGGGGCATAACTTGCTACACTTAACATTCTTCCTCTGTTTACTCACTTCATTCCTCTGTCTTCCTCTGCTTTCCCTTCACTTTATTGTATGTAGTATGAGCTTTCCTTTCCTTTCGCTTTACTTTCTTTTTTTTGTTGCTTCTCTCTTTATATGAAGCACTACCACTTCCTACTCTTTATCTCTCTGTACCAATAATTTCATCATAATCCAATTTCTCTTCATAATCTTTTAAATATTCATTCTTTATTCTTTTTCTCTTTTCTTACCTACAATAATTGACCTTTCTCTGTTCAGATACTCCTACTTAGCTTAGCCAGCAATCAATTTGAACACTAATAATTCCTCTGTTCTTCTTCATCTTTTTCCTTTTCTCTTTTCTAAATAAATTGTGCTTCGTTCAAGATTTTATGAAAAAAACTTTTGTGGGTCTTGATCACAACAAAATAAGGAAGAAAACCCATGTGTTAGTTTTTTAAAATTGAGCAGGTGAATTCAAAGTTAAAAAACTCATGCACTTTGCTAATAAATTCAGTATTTTTGTTCTTTTCTTCTTCTCTTTTTGTGTATAAATTGGGCTTTTTTAAAGATTTTGTGAAAATTCATTTTGTGGGTATTGATCACAATAAAACAAGAAAAAATACCCATGTTTTAATTTTTTTTTAGACAGGTGAATTTAAAAAAAGCAAAAGAAAATATGGGGAAGAAGATGAGTGGGGTGTGTTTATATGGTGAGGTGAGGTGCATGGTTGGTATGATGGGGTTGATTTTAATGGTGATGATGGGTGTTGATGGAAATAGCATAGGTGCAAATTGGGGAACACAAGCAACACACCCATTAGATGGAGATATAGTGGTTCAATTGTTAAAAGATAATGGAATTCAAAAGGTGAAGTTATTTGAACCAGATGTTAATGCTTTAAAGGCTTTGGGTAAGTCTGGAATTGAGGTTATGATTGGTATCCCAAATGATTTGTTGGCTGCTTTATCAAGTGATGTTAGTGCTGCTGAAAAATGGGTTTCCAAAAATCTGTCCTCTCATGTGTCCCATGGTGTGAATGTCAGGTAACAATTTGTTCTAGTGTTGATACTATAGAATATAGATCATGTTTAAGCAGTGGATGTTGGTACGGAATCGAATTATGTCTACATCATTACTGTCTTATGTGATCGTATAACCCCCTAACAAAAAAAATTTGTTAGGCATATTACTTTGAAACCACTCAGTGACTTGTTTGTTATCATCGTTCGGTTTTTTATTATTAGTTGTCAAATTATACATAGTACTGTATGAGTATGACTTTGTAACATTGATTACATATGTGCAAATGTGTTTGATTAGAATCGAGGTTGTATTGATAGTGACTTTATTCTTCTTGTATGTGTAAATCTGCTTTCCAGGGCAATGTGTTGTATGCCTACGACAATGATGATTCGTGCTAGGTTTTAATCTGTCAAAGTTAATAATTAATAAATTAATGTGTTTAAAGGGGAGAACCTCTTGTTTGAGATTATCTCAATTATTGAGTGTTTTTTGTGACTCTTTTCACAAATTGGAGTTAAAAGTTGGTTCTATGATATCATTTTCTAGCACCACCAGAATACGAATAAAGTATTTTCTCGTACCAATTAAGCACTTCTTAGGACTTGTTCTCTTTCCCTGAATACAAATGAGGTGGTTGGGAAAAAATAACAGGCCCTTCTTATCAATCAATACAATTTCTTTTCTAAAAAATGGTAACACTAGAATTCAAACTACTTTTTAGTACTACCTGAATGGTTTAGTGGACCATTTTGTAATACTAGTCGAACAACTTCTCGTACCAAATAACCACTTCTTAGCTTTAACACCGGAGTAGATAATCCTATTGCATGTTCATGTCCAAAATGGTCACTTTTCGGTTTCAAATGTATTAGTGATCAGTATCTTCTTATGTCTTTGGGACTTAAAGAGTGTATTAAGTGGCATGAAGGAAAATGATGTAGAGGGAATTCGAAGTCGAGTTTGAGTACCAGTCCAGGACGGCAGGACCTTACCAATTAGCTGTTTTTCACGAATTCCTTCGTTCTTAAGGTGTTAGAGGTGGTTTTAGTGAAAAAAATATATTATTAGTTTATCATGTATCTTGAACTTTGCTCCTTATTGTGTAGTTTCTCAAGTAGTGTCTTTCAACATTTTGGGTTTTGCCCTATATAGTACTGCATCTATAAAGAAAGTTAAAGTGATCTTTTGATTAAATCAAGCTAAAAAAAATCAAGAGCAAATTTCTTTTGATATGATAAATGAAGAGGTATATGCCTTCCCTGTTAATGAAAAAGAAAATTACTGCCATGCCTGTTGGTATAAATTTCCTTCATATGGAAAAAAAAAAAGATCATACCATTATCATATTTCGCGAGCTCAAATGAATCTCTACTACTTCCTGAAAAGGCAGGATCAAAATTTCAGTTTATGTAGCTGTAGTCATTCACACCATCACACACGTGACACGCATAGCCAAACAAGTAAGTGTCTTTTGCGGCTAGATTGCTGCATCATCAGCTCTAATGCTATGACCTTGTTGCTCCTTGTGTTTTTTCATTTGCCATCAGATATGTCGCGGTTGGAAATGAACCATTCTTGAAGACATTAAATGGGACATATGATGCAATGACACTTCCTGCACTTCAAAACATCCAATCAGCACTTATAAAAGCCGGCCTAGCCAATCAAGTGAAGGTCACTATACCTTTGAATGCTGATGTATATGAAACATCATCCAATGTACCTTCCGGTGGGGATTTCCGCTCAGACATCAGTGCACTCATGTTGAAAATTGTCAAATTCTTGAATGACAATGCATGTCCAGTAACCATCAACATCTACCCCTTTATAAGTCTTTACAATGACCCCAACTTCCCTGAAGACTACGCCTTCTTTGATGGATTCACCTCTCCTTTGGATGACAACGGAAAGACTTATACCAACGTTTTCGATGCTAATTACGACACACTTGTTTGGTCCCTTCAGAAGAATGGGTTTTCAAACATGTCAATCATTGTAGGAGAGATCGGGTGGCCCACTGATGGAGACAAGAATGCTAACCCTACGAATGCTCGGAGATTCAATCAAGGGTTAGTTAGTCACCTCTCGGGAGGCAAAGGTAAACTTATCAGTACGTTTACATTTTCTTATAGATTTGTATTACCTTGCATCACCACATTACATTAGGAATTGAGTGAATTTAACACCTGTCTAAAGGTGAATCACATGTTTGGGGGATGAGATAGTACGAGATTTTTCTAGCAAATTGGGACTAATTTCATTCTCATCACTGTCATTTAGTACCAAATGAGCCGTAAATGAATAAAATAATATCATTGTCCCAAAGATAACCATTATTATACACTTATCAGGTACTCCTATGAGGCCCAATGGTCCTATTGATGTTTACCTATTTAGCCTCATCGACGAGGATGACAAAAGTATCCTACCGGGAAACTTTGAGAGGCATTGGGGGATCTTCAACTATGACGGAACCCCAAAGTACCAGCTTAACCTCGGACTCAGCAAAGCTGGGCTTCTCCTTCCAGCCAAAGGAGTTGAATATCTGGCCAAAAAGTGGTGTGTTATGTCTTCCTCAGCTAATCTAACTGATCCCCAAATAGCCTCGAGTGTGAGCTATGCTTGTGGAAATGCTGATTGTACTAGCCTAGGGGACGGAACATCATGCAGTAATCTGGATGTACAGGGGAATATATCTTACGCGTTTAACAGTTATTATCAGGAACAAAACCAGCAGGATAAGGCATGTCAGTTCCCGAACGGCCTCTCTGCTGTAACAACAAAAGACCCGTCTTCAGGGACCTGCCGCTTTATTGTTCAGATTAAGAGTCAGGCAAGGTCACAGGCAAGCAGTAGTGCAGCTCCTGCTTCGGGCTTACAATCTGGTTCTGTAAAAGCTCCTGCTAATTTTCTATCCTTGGTGTTCATGATTGTGATTATTATTTTGTAGATTTTGGGCTGAAGTACTTCAGTTTTCGACTTTTCAGCCCTCTTTGTTCTGTATTTTCTGTTTGGTTATGATCGTCAGTTTTGTTTTTTAAATCATAGGCTGTACCATTCTGAAGACTGAAATGGTTAAGATTAAATAGTTTTGAAAAGAAAACTAATGTATGTGTTAAGATGAAACATGTGACTTTTCTGGAATCTGAGAAAAACAATTGAGCCTTTCTTCTATGTTCTATCTTTTATTTTTGAACATTTTGGTTTCTACATTCTTTCACATTCTTGGGATTCTGAGCTTCTTTAACCTTAGTAAAGACCTCACTGTTGAAATGGTGGCCTGTGGTGGCCTTACACGGAGTCCGGATCATCTATTTCACATAGTGTCATCATGATCCGGACTCCCTTACACGAACCTTAGCAAGACCTTATCTGGTTCAAACCTTTCTCTCTCTTTTTTTGGCTCCCAGATGCCACAACTATTGTTGTTCTTGCAGATAACACCTACCCTCACAAGTACCAAAATTTTATAAGAATTCTTCTCAATTTATTATTATTATTATTAATTTTTTTAATTATTATTATTATTATAGAAAATGGACAAAAATCATACAACCTACAAAAAATTAGTGGGCAACCGAGATACAATCTGGGCACCCACTCCTCTAGCTATATCAAACCCTATCTTAGTGAAAATATGGGCAGCAGCACGTGCCCCTATATCCTGTGTCTTCGAGAAAGTCTGAACCCGCTTCAGCAACGCAATAGCCACCTTATCCAATTCCCCAAGAGAAGAAAAGGAAAAGGGAAGGAAGCCATACCCAATAGCTCGACAACGAGCTTCATACTTGACCCGCTTCCGATGAGCTGCATCAGCAACAACACATCCAGGAACAAAGTCAGACAACCTAGACTGGGTCAAGGGAGAAGACCCTGTCAAGTCGATACACACATCACGACCACCATCCCAAGAATAGAGAAGCACATCTGCCGGCCTGAGGGCCCCGTCGTTCCCCCTAGACAATCCAATGTCAACCTCATTTCTTGCTGAAATCCCAGAACGATAGCAGATATCAACAAGAGTATCTCGAACGACATTATGCCGATGTTTAATGCCCACAATACCAGCACACGACACCGCATGATCACCAAAAACATCCCCAGCAAAAACCCTGGAGCAAGCAGAGCACGACATCGAAGTAGAGAACAAAGGAACACCCAACCAGTAACACAACACACTCCGATATTATTATACATCAACATGTGAATACGAATTGTGATTCGTCATTTTTTGCTTCATGTCAAAAGCAGATATGACGCCATTGTACCTGATTATCAAGAATGTTATAGCTCTACCACTATATCTATACCACATCAATTTATATTGTTATATTCCAATTAGTCGATCCTTTTATCTTTATGATGTTTTGTGGAAAAAGAATTTAAATAATTCCCCAATTACATCATTTAATCGGTATTCTAAATTGTGTAATTTGTTCTTGTATTAAATTTCAAATCCATTAATTTCTTGTTAGAATTCAATGTAGGATATTATTCTAACTTGGTGAAAATATAAACAGTTATAGGAATAGGATCATCATCTAGACCCAAAAATTAATTAGATATACAAAAATCACTCGGAGTTTTCTTATCACTTAACACTTAACACTTAAATCTACTATTGTATCACATTTATACTTTATTTTCGAAGAATATTGTCATAATTATATATAACAATTCTCTTTTTGATTTTGGTTACATCACTTACATGGCAGCTTAGGTTGCATTAATTTGCTTCTATAAAATCTTAGGTGGCATGCTACAAACGGTTTGGTTGTAAGGTTTCAAAATGAAACTAGAATTTAGACCCAGACGATGCTCTAGGATTTATATGTATTACACTTTATTACTTTTTTTTTTGAGAGCCTCAGACCCATTTTCCTACTTTAAAACAACTATTTTGTTGTAGAAAAAGATTAATAAAAAGTTATAAATTAGTATTACTCATGAATGCAATTAATGTAACTTAATTATTGTTTTCATTGAAAACATAATGTGATTATTAAAAATGATAAAAGAAGTAACAATAATGTAGTAGCGCAATGGTTGGAGCATTTATATTCCATACTCAAGGTCACGGGTTCGCACCTTCTCATGGACAATTTTCACTTTTTTATGAGAATGACATTGATAAACATATCCCTGAAAAGAAGGGAAAGTGCCACGTGGTGGATTGCAATCCGTGCTTACGCTTTTTAATATATATAGATGGAATGGGTGTGAGACCACTAATATGAAGAAAAGTTGTTTAGTTGACGTAACTTGGTGTAGAATCTCATATTTTAAGGTTTCTCAGCCTTCTAATTAGAGATGACAAAAGTTGACACGATACAATAATTCGACACGAAGTTAGTGGATTTTGTTCAAGACTTTCGACACGTTTAAGTAAATGGGCTGACTCGACACGACACGTTTATCAAACGGGTTGAGTCGAACTCTTTGATACAAAAAAGACACGACAAGCCGTTTATCTACACGAATTGAACTACTTTAAAGTCTTCACTTATTGCATTTGATCTTCATTCGTGTATATACTTTTCAATTTAGTTTATCTGACATTACTTTTGTACAATATTAGATGTTAATTTAACTACCACGTGAAGTTTAATAAGTTTTAAACCAAAAATATATGAACTGAGAATATCTAATATATGTGATGAAAAGATAAATAGTTTAACCCGAGCGCGACACGTTCAATTAACGGGTCGGGTTATGGTCAAAGTTCTTGACACCTTTGAGTAAACGAGTTGGGGAAAGACAACTCGTGAACCCGATACGACTCGTTTACCACCTCTAACCCTAACCACTTCAATCACATGATCCCCTATCATGATAATTTTTAAATCCATAAGTCGAGTTGGACCAAAAAACTAAAAGAAAGTAATGGGCTATGAATCTATACCCATGGAGTTCTCATTCTCATTCTCATTCTCATTCTCATTCTCATACCATTTCATTCCAATTAATTGAGCCAAATATCTCTAAATAAAGACGTTGAATTAGTTATGCTAATGTCATTTGAGATTTATCTAAAAAAAGATATTAGAATTTCTCTTGAAATTCTCTCCTTTTTTTAAATTACAAGCAATTACACTTTCCTTTGCCTATCTAAACTAGTTTTCTTTGACGGGATCAATACAGAGATTTAGAATTTGTACTTGCAAGTTGTAGCTTGCAAATGCTGAGCACGAAGCAAAACGTAGATGACATGCCTCCCATTATCTTGCAATTTGCACCTTATAATATCCAAATAAAATCATACAAATGCATACTTCAATATTGACAAGGATATTGCAATCAATCTGAGCAAAAGGTTTGGAAACATTCATAACCCTTATTACATTGAAATGGTCGAAAATTAATTAAGAAAACGTTTACAGCTAGCTATAGATGAATTCATTACATGCTAGCATGAATGATTTACCATAACCTTCCGATATTCCCGCAGTCGTGCATCCAAAGTTTGCAACTATTTCAACTATGAGACAAAGTTGTGCAAACCACTATAAATAGCTCTAGACACAAAGCTTCAACCATCATCTACTCATCCTCCTCTTACATTGAATAGCAGTGAAAGAGAGCCATCTAACAAAATGGCTCTTCACCATTCCTTCATTGCCTCCTTGCTTCTCATGTCATTGATGGTTGTCGCTTCCGCAAGCGATTATTACAGTTATAGCCCATCACCATCATACAAGTCTCCAGTTTACTCACCATCTTCTGATTATAAGTCCCCTAATTACTCCCCTTCTCCTTCTTACAAGTCTCCCCACTACTCTCCATCCCCAGTCTACAAGGCAACATTGTACTCTCCAGCTGAAGAGTACAAGTCCCCGGAATATTCACCATCTCCGGTGTACGAGTCTCCTTACTACTCTCCATCTCCAGTCTACAAGGCTCCATCGTACTCTCCAGCTAAAGAGTACAAGTCCCCGGTATATTCACCATCTCCGGTGTACAAATCACCTTCTTACTCCCCATCACCTATCTACAAGTCTCCAGACTACTCACCATCTCCCGTTTATAAAACGCCATACTACTCCCCATCGCCTGTGTACAAGTCTCCTTCCTATTCCCCATCTCCAGTGTACAAGTCTCCGTCCTACTCTCCATCGCCAGTTTATGAGACTCCATATTACTCTCCATCTCCCGTATACAAGACACCATACTATTCCCCAACACCAGCCTATAAGGCTCCATCCTACTCTCCATCTCCTATATACAAGGCCCCATACTCTCCAGTTGACGAGTACAAGTCTCCGGAATATTCACCATCACCAGTGTACAAATCGCCTACTTACTCCCCATCACCTATCTACAAGTCTCCAAGATACTCTCCATATCCAGCCTATGAAACTCCATACTACTCTCCATCACCCATGTACAAGTCTCCTTCATACTCTCCATCGCCTGTTTACAAGTCTCCATACTACTCTCCATCTCCCGTATACAAGACACCAGACTACTCCCCAACTCCGGTTTATAAGACACCATCTTGCTCCTCATCTCCTGTAGAAAAATCTCCATCCTACTCCCCATCTCCATACTACTCTCCATCTCCCATCTACAAGGCACCATACTACTCCCCATCTCCGGCCTACAAGACACCATCCTACTCCCCTTCTCCCATGTACAAGTCTCCATCCTACTCTCCATCTCCATACTATTCCCCATCTCCAGTCTATGAGACACCATCCTACTCCCCATCTCCCGTGTACAAGTCTCCATCCTACTCTCCATCTCCATACTACTCTCCATCCCCTGTCTACAAGACACCATACTACTCTCCATCTCCTGTCTACAAGTCCCCATACTATTCACCATCACCTGTTTATAAGTCTCCATATTATTCTCCATCACCTGTTTACAAGTCCCCATACTACTCTCCATCCCCTGTATACAAGTCTCCATACTATTCTCCATCTCCCGTTTACAAGACACCTTACTATTCCCCATCTCCCGTCTACAAGTCCCCATACTATTCCCCATCTCCAGTCTACAAATCACCATACTACTCTCCATCCCCCATCTATAAGACTCCTTACTACTCTCCATCACCCGTCTACAAGACTCCTTACTACTCTCCATCACCCGTCTATAAGACTCCTTATTACTCACCATCACCCGTCTACACAACTCCTTACTACTCTCCATCACCAGTGTACAAGTCCCCATACTACTCTCCATCCCCAGTCTATAAAACTCCCGAGTACTCTCCATCTCCCGTTTACAAGACTCCATACTACTCCCCATCCCCAGTGTACAAATCTCCGTACTACTCTCCATCTCCCGTATACAAGTCCCCATACTACTCACCATCTCCCGTATACAAATCTCCATACTACTCTCCATCACCAGTGTACAAGTCACCTTATTACTCCCCATCACCAGCTTACGAAACTCCATACTATTCCCCTTCACCTGTTTATAAGTCGCCATACTATTCTCCATCACCTGTATACAACTCCCCTTACTACTCTCCATCTCCGGCATACAAAACACCAGACTATTCACCATCTCCTATCTATAAGTCACCATCATACTCTCCATCACCAGTATACAAGTCTCCATACTACTCTCCATCTCCCGTCTATAAGTCCCCCTATTATTCTCCATCACCAGTTTACAAGTCTCCAGAATATTCTCCATCACCAGCCTACAAGACTCCAGAATATTCTCCAGCACCTATATACAAGTCTCCATCCTACTCCCCTTCACCAGTATACAAGTCTCCAGAATATTCTCCATCGCCAAGTTATAAGACTCCAGAATACTCTCCATCTCCAGCATATAAGACTCCAGAATATTCTCCATCTCCTGTGTACAAGTCTCCATACTACTCCCCGTCTCCTATCTACAAGTCACCAGACTACTCTCCATCCCCAATCTACAAGACTCCAAACTCCTCACCATCTCCTGTCTACAATTCTCCTTATTACTCTCCATCTCCCGTGTACAAGAAGCCAGTGTACACCCCTTCACCTGTCTACTATGACGAGGCAGAGTACACTCCATCACCAATGTACAACAAGCCTTACTCACCATCACCAGTTTACAAGGCACCTGTTTACTCTCCATCACCAGTTTACGAGGCACCAGTTTACTCTCCATCACCAGTCTACGAGGCACCAGTTTACTCCCCATCTCCCGTATACAAGCCATCTGCTGAGTACAAGGCTTCATACGGCTACTAATTATATATATACGATGAAACAAAGTAATTACATTCCTATTTTATTAGTTTATTTTTTATCTCTGAGTGTGAGGATGCACTGATCTTAATTTTTATTGTTGTACTTCTATCTTTAAATTATGAATGAAAAATGGTTATATTTCTATGTGTTGGGACATTCTTTGTTTAGTTATTTTTGACTGATCGGTTATAATGGTTTGCAATGACTAATAGGTTCAGGTTTTGTGGAATGGGTTCAATGAAATAAAATTTATCTATATGCACATATATCATTTTGACATTCCCAAATATAGTACTTCCTCCGTATTGTAAAGATTGCAACGATTTGATATAAAGTGTGAGTAGAAAGTGTCAAATCGTTGCAATCTTTACGATACGGAGGTAGTATATCTATTTATAGGCCCGGGTTTTGTGGAATAGATTCGAACAATGAAATAAAATTTATCTACATGCAAATGTATTATTTTGACTAGGGGTGGCAATATCTAGTGGGTGATCCATCATCCAGTTCACCCGAAATATAAAGTTGGGTGAAAAACGAAGTTAAATGGGTGATAGTCTGGTGACGAGTGAACGGGTGATGGATGAAATTCGGGTGAAAATTTTCACCCATCAACTGACCCATCAACCGTTTACCACCCGCTCTATCACCCAATTTCTTATATTTTTCTTAAATATCTACCTTGGTTTAACATTAATATAATATTTTTTCCCCTTTTCATCATCTTACATGTTTTCATGAACTTATCTTATCTTAATTTGACATGAGATTAATATATAAATTGTCATTCTTACAAAGTTTTATTTAATTTTTTGGTCATATATTTTAAACGGATGATCACCCGGTTCACCCGCGGATAGTGGGTAAATGGAATACATGTGATAGTTTTACCGTACGACGGATAAATGTGTTGGAGTTGGTTTAAATGGGTCACGGATGCGGGTGATGGTGCACCCGACCCAAATTCCACTCCTTGCCATCCCTAATTTTGACATAAATATAGTATCTATTTCTATATTAGTTTTAAAATAAATATATGTTATCGCACAGTGCAACACAAGGTTTAAAATATTACCTATATTGGTAAGTACGTAAGCAATAAAAGTAAAATCACGTTTTTACTAAATTTTTGAGCGGAGGAACTACAAACACTTTAAAAAATGAACAAATCATACAAATTTATAAACCATTAAATCTCCTTGAGAGAAAAAAAAATCTCATTTTGTATATAGGAATTAAATTCAAATGGATAAATTACATAAAAAACAAAAGTATTCATTCAATTCCAATAATTCTTTACGAAATAATAATGATAATAACAATATAATAATAATGTCAGTTGTTAACTAAATGTGTCAATATGACTAATATTGTGCATATTTCGAAAGTTCAGTCTCCTTTTGCTATGACCAAATTTTGGCCTATTAGCCTTTGCAATGTGTTGTATACACAGGCCTTCAAGGCAATTGTGATTAGAATGAAAGATGTGCTATATGGTATTGTGTCTGAAAATCAGAGTGCTTTCATTCATGGAAGATTGATTACTGATAGCACCCTCATTGCCTTGGAAAACTTTCATTCTATGAAGAAGCGGCCAAACTCTAGAAAAAGGTCCATTGCTATGAAACTGATCAACATAGGTAAAATATATGGAAAAGTTGAATGGAGATGTTGCTGTTGACTATGGGTTTTGATGGGAAATGGGTTCATTTGATAACGGATTATTTCTATAATCTCTTACTCTTTCTTTGCTAATGGAAGAGTGAAGTCTTCACCAAGGTGATCCCCTTTCTCTGAACTTATTTCACTAAGTTCCTCAACGTCATGAAGAGCCTTCAAATCAACATCCCATTCCTTGAGGCCAAGTCTCAAATGCCGGCCTATGCCAAGTTCTTGAAGGAGATCCTCTCCAACAAGCGAAAGCTAGAAGATGAGCTCATTACATTGCCATACCAAGTGAGTGCTCTTGTGCAACGTGCTATTGCCAAGAAGCAAAGAGATCCTGGAAGTTTTACATTGCCTGTAAAGATAGGGGACTTTGAGCCTAAGGGTGCGTTGGCCGATTTGGGGGCAAGTGTGAGTTTGATGCCTCTCTCCATAGCCAATCACCTTCATTTTCCTCTTCTTCCTTCAAGGAAGACGATCCAATTGGCGGACTGAACTGTTAGGGTCCCGCATGGGGAGTTGGAAGATGTTCCAATTCAAGTTGGGCATGTGTTTGTGCCTTGTGATTTTGTGGTCATGGACATGGAGGAAGATCCCGAAACTTCTCTCATTCTTGGAAGGGAGGCTCTTAAGACATTGGGCGCCGTGATAAATTGTAGAAATGACACCATCACTGTTGAGGTCGCCAATGAAAAGGTTGTCTTTGAGTTCTCCAAGACATTGAGAAAGCCTATGATTGAGAGGGTTTGCCGAGTTAGTCATGTGGAGAGTGAGATGGAGGTATTTGAGAGGGAAGTACACAATGAGGATGAGCTCTATGCATCTATCACTGAGGAGCCGAGCTTAGATATGGAAGAGGTGAACGAGTTCTCTATGCTTCTCGATGGTGCTACCGTTGAGGAAACACTTGGATCGGGATTTGCGGTCCTAGCCACTTCCGTTGCTAAGGAGGAGAGTACTAAGCCTCCTCCCAAGGTAGAGTTCAAACCCATTCCCCCTCACTTAAATATGTTTTCCTTGATGATGAATGTGCTTATCCCGTTATTGTCAATTCGGCTCTTGATGACATCTCCGTATCTAAGTTGATTGAGATATTGAGAAAATATAAGGATGTCATTGGGTACTCGATTGATGACCTTAAGGGGATAAGTCATTCTCTTGCTATGCATCGTATCCATCTCACCGATAGTAATGCCTCCTCTATTGAGCCTCAAAGAAGACTTAATCCCAACCTCAAAGAGATGGTGAAAAAGGAGATTATGAAATTGCGTGACGCGGGAATCATCTATGCTATTTCCGATAGCAAATGGGTGAGCCCGATTCACGTGGTTCCTAAGAAAGGAGGCATGACTATTGTTGAGAATGTGAAAGGGGAAACTATTTCTACTAGAACTGTGACTGGGTGGAGAGTTTGTATTGATTACAGAAAATTGAATAAGTCTACTTGAAAAGATCATTTCCCCTCCTTTTTATTGACCAAATGTTGGAAAGGCTTGCCCGTCATTCACACTTTTGTTTTCTTGATGGTTATTCCGGATTCTTTCAAATTCCGATTCATCCGGATGACCAAGAGAAAACCACCTTTACTTGTCCATATAGGACATTCGCTTATCGAAAGATGGCTTTCGGTTTGTGTAATGCCCCATCTACTTTTCAAAGGTTTATGACGACGATCTTTTCTGACATGTTAGAGGACTCTATTGAGGTTTTCATGGATGACTTTAGTGTGTGTGGTTCCTCTTTTGACACATGTATTGCTAATCTTGAACTTGTGTTGAAAAGGTGTCAAGAGACGAACCTAGTATTGAATTGGGAAAAGTGTCATTTCATGGTTGAAGAGGGTATTGTGCTTGGTCATAAAGTGTCTAGTAAGGGCATTGAGGTAAATCCGGCGAAGTTTTCGGTAATAGAGAAACTCCCGCCACCAAATTCGGTGATGGGAGTTCGTGCTTTCCTTGGACATGCGGGTTTTTACCGGCGTTTCATCAAGGATTTTTCTAAAATTGCCAAACCATTGACGAATCTACTTCAAAAGGAAGTCGAATTTAGATTTGATGAGTCTTGTATCGAGGCTTTTCAAACTTTAAAAAGAGCCCTTACTTCTGATCCTATTGTGCGAGCTCCTAATTGGAGCTTGCCTTTTGAACTAATGTGTGATGCTAGTGACTTTGCAGTGGGAGTTGTACTTGGGCAACGACAAGAAGGAAAGCTTCACGTGATAGCCTATGCAAGTAGGACTTTGGATGACGCACAACGGAACTATGCAACTACGGAAAAGGAGATGTTAGCCGTAGTGTTTGCATTTGATAAGTTCTGTTCATACTTGACTTGCAATAAGGCTATTGTCTACACGGACCATTCTGCGGTCTGATACTTGATGAGCAAAAAGGATGCAAAGCCAAGGCTCATTAGGTTGGTCCTTGATAGGTTTTAGTCGTATCACCTAATCAAAAATAAACCTACGGACCTCTAACTAGGTAGTCAGTGGAAGCAGGGTCGAATCCACAGGGAGACAGAGTTTCTAAATTAATATTCAACCAATTCAGCTACTCCAGATGAAATCAGGAAGGAATTAATTAAACTAAAGAATAGACTACGGAAGACTGAATAAATCGAGGATTAAACTATGGAATAAAAGTCTAGGGTATTAGGTCGGTCCACCATGCTTATACCAATCAAATAGGGTCAACTACTATTAAAACCTAAGTCAAGAGTCGGGGGATTAGAGCCTATGTTGAGCTATGGTTAAGACTCAACGCTCATAGTTCAACATGCGCCGCATGTTCACTAACGTAATTAGAACTACTGATGTGTCCTAGGCCTCTAGTCGTAAGACGGATCTGTGCAAACAACTATTAACCACAAGCAATCAATGAAATTGTACACTGACATTAATTACTCAATAAGAACAAACCACATCACAATCACCATAATCAGGCCCTAGAAATTGATAGAAATCTAAATCACAATCATGGTATAAACATGGCTTTCCTATCTAACACCCTAGATAGAGAACTACTCACTCATAATTGAATTGACAACAATAAGACTAATATGAAACCCTAACAATTGCATCATGAATAATTGAATAAATAAACTAAGCAATCAAAGTGATTAAAGAGATAAAGAGTAGAGTAGAGTACCAATTGACGGAAAGCAGGAACTTTTATTGAAATCGAAATAGGTTTGATCACCTCTAATTTAATCTAAAGTGTTTGAATTAAACTAATGACAATGAAGAATAAAACTAGTCTAAAGCTAATGAAAGGTGAATAAAAGATGAATGAAAGATAATGAGGAAAAGGTATTTATAATACCCCTCAAGTTCACTAAAAATGGGAACAAAAAAGTGAAAAAGCGCGACAAAGAGCGCCAGACCCGATCGGGCCCGAGCACAGTACCCGATCGGGTCCACATACAAATTTCCCCAACTTCACTTCTGGGCTCTGGCAGCAGCAGTGCAGCAATAAGGCGAGAAAAGCGGCCCACCCGATCGGGTCGGGCGGTAGTCACCCGATCGGGTCTGGCGACAAAAAGTGCCAGCAAGCTCGCCTCCTCCGCAGCGTCCCAATAAGACCTAGCAGCACTAGACCCGATGGGATCGGGCGGTAGATGCCCGATCGGGTCTGGGCACATGTGTTATCGCCCGATCTGATCGGGCACGCCTTGCCCGATCGGGTCCGCAACTTTCGTACCCGATCATAATATTTCGCCCGATCGGGCCATTTCTGCCCGATCAGTGCACGGAAACCTCATTTGACTCTTTGGCTCTCTAATCTTCACGTTTAGGGGTCTTGGGACCTCCTAAACTATCCATAAAGTTCGTGAGTCATCCTACGTGCCTCGTAACATCTCGTAAAGCCGTGGTTGCTTCCAAAAGGCTGGGGAATAAGGAGAAAACTCCATAAAACCTGCAATTCAATACTAAAACACAAAACCACAACTATATACGATAGTTAGCATAAAATAGCTCCCAAGAGCTCCAATGACGCACAAATTAGCTTGTAAATAAGGGAGAAAAGACTATATAAATACGTGATATCAGTCCTACTTCTTCAGGAATTTGATTTTGAGATGAAGGAGAAGAAGGGGACGGAAAATTTGGTTGCTGACCATCTCTCTCGCCTCTCCCTTGATGAGAGAGATGTTGATCTAAAGGATGCCCCCATCAATGATGATTTGAAGGAAGAACACCTCTTTGCTATCATAAATAATGAGGTCCCATGGATCGCGGATTTTGCGAACTACGTGGCTTGTGGGATTGAACCTCATGGTCTTACTTCTCAGCAAAGGAAGAGGTTTTTCAAGGAGGTGTGTAGATACTATTGGGACGACCCTCTACTGTTCAAACGGTGTTCTGACTCGGTTTTTAGGAGGTGTGTGTCCAATCATGAGATTCATTCTGTGTTGAATCATTGCCATACTTTGGCATGTGGAGGTTATGGTGGAGCGGGCAAAACTGTTGCTAAGGCTCTCCAAAGTGGTT
Source organism: Patellifolia procumbens (assembly GCA_947645195.1). Lineage (NCBI taxonomy): Eukaryota > Viridiplantae > Streptophyta > Magnoliopsida > Caryophyllales > Amaranthaceae > Patellifolia > Patellifolia procumbens. Next base: position 841,614 of record CANSGD010000905.1, read on the forward strand.
TGTTTTGGCCTCACATGCAAAAGGATGCTAGGGGATTTGTCTTGAGTTGTGATAGGTGTCAACGAAGCGGTGGGATCACCAAGAGGAACGAGATGCCGCAACAAAATATTCTTGAGGTTGAGCCCTTTTATATGTGGGGAGTTGACTTCATGGGACCCTTCATGCCATCTATGGGGAATATGTACATTCTTGTAGCGGTGGACTACGTGACCAAGTGGGTCGAAGCGATCGCTTCCCCCACCAACAATCACAAGGTTGTCATGAAGCTCTTGAAGAAGATCATTTTTCCTAGATTTGGGGTGCCTCGTGTGTTGATAAGTGATGGAGGTTCGCACTTTGCTAAGAAGCAATTGGAAGCTCTTTTGAAGAAATATGGGGTCAATCATAAGGTGGGATTTCCATACCATCCCCAAACTCAAGGCCAAGTTGAGGTCTCGAATCGAGAGGTGAAGAATGTGCTTGAGAGAGTGGTGAACAAGACTAGGAAGGATTATTCTTTGAAGCTAGATGATATACTTTGGGCTCTTCGCACCGCTTTCAAAACTCCTATAGGCACCACCCCCTATCGTCTTATGTATGGGAAAGGTTGTCACTTGCCCGTTGAACTTGAACATCGGGCTTGGTGGGCAATCAAAGAGCTAAATATGGATCTTAGTTTGTTGGGGAAGCTCGAAAGGAGAAGTTGGTAGAACTAGAGGAGCTCCGCTTTGATGCTTATGAGAGTTCGCGCTTGTACAAGGAGCGAACAAAAAAGTGGCATGACCAAAGGATACAACAACGAGAATTTCGGGTTGGGGACAAAGTCTTTGTTTAACTCAAGGCTTAAGCTCTTTCCCGAAAAGCTTAAATCAAAGTGGTCGGGGCCATTTGAAGTAGTGAAGACTACCCCCTATGGAGCATATGAGATTGTGGGGGATGAGTGGCCCTTTTTGGTTAATGGCAACCGCTTGAAGCTCTACCACGACAACCATGTCATTAGTTTCGTGGGATGTTTGATACATGGCTCACCCGAGCACAATCATTGAGAGGTGAGTCCTCTTAGTCAAGCTAATGACTTTAAAGAAGCGCTTTTTGGGAGGCAACCCAAGCATTTCTTTTAGGACTAGGTAGTTTGATTTGATTTTCTTTCATTTTTTTAATTTTAGTTTATTGCTTTAAAAAAAAAAGAAAAAAAGAAAAGAAAAACGAAAAAAAAGAGGGGAGGCAAAGCAAAAAAAAAAAAATGAAAAAAATGAACGAGAGAAAGGAGAACTGCAGGTCTACACGACCGTGTAGCTCTGCAGTTCAATACTTACTGCCTAGTGAAAAATTGGGCAACACGGTCGTGTCAAAATCGACACGTGTACCGCTGATGCTGCGGGTACTAAACACGGGGAAGGGGGTTTGTTCTTCATAATCACCCTCATATTTTTCGAACACCCCTCCCTCTCTCACTCAAAAACTCTCCCTTCTCTACTCCAATCTCCGTCATTACTCACTCACTCACCTCCAATCCACCATTACAATCACTCATTCCCTATCAAACCTTCATCACTTACCTCTATTCATCCTTTACTCCTCAACAAACCAAATTTCCCACAAACCCTAACTTCTCCAATTTGGGGAAATTGCTTGGTTAAGGGTTTTTTTACAATTGGAGGACAATCTTCACTCAACATCATCATTAACCACTGCCGAAGGTTCATTTGCGGGATTTACTCCCACCATTAGATCGGTATACACTTTCCTCTCTTGATTTCTTACTTTTTGTTTGAAGTTTATTGAAGATTGGTTGTAATTTGTGGTTTGTTGCTAGTTGACAATAGATTTGGTTTGAATTGGGTTGTGTTGCTTTTTCTTTGGTGAGGCACATCTTATTGTGGATTGTTGTTGTGGTTTGTTGTGATTGTTTGACCATTTGCTTGACCTTTCATTGTTATCATGGCCTCTAACAGCCGTAGGAACCCGACAAGGCAAACTAGTACATCAAAACTCCGCAACCAATCACCACCACCACCTATCCATCCTCCAAAAATTGACACCCTCGGGATTAATTTCACAAATCCTGACCACCTAAGAGCTTTTATGAGACTTTCTAGGAGAAACATTCGCCCGACCAAGTTCTATGATGCGAACGCCGCCGCGGCCCTATGGGTCCAAGGTGACGTTCAACAACTTTTTTATGGGGTTGGGTGGACGAATTGGCTCAACTTGCACGCTTACACTTATGAAAATCTCACCTTGGAGTTCCTTTCCACTCTTTCCATTCGTAGAGCGGAAGGAAGTCGGAACCCTAGGACCATGACCTTCAACCTCCTTGGCTGGACCTACACCATGAACATAGGGGCCGTGAATGACGCATTTGGGTGGCCAAAGGGTGGGGTCATAGGGCCTAAGAGTGCGTGGGTGTCCTCCTACAGTGAGCAGTTCTTTTGGCAGCAATTGACTGTCCGTTCCCCATACATCCCTAGCTCGGCCAAGGCCTCCCACGTTGTGAGTCCGGGGTTTAGGGTGTCTCATAGGGTGATCAGCACCACCATTTTCGCTAGGGGGGATAGCGTGGGAGTAGTTACCGACCGTGAGTTGTACTTCCTCCACCACATGACTGTAGGAGACACCAGACTGAACCTCGGGGCTTGGTTGATGGAGCACCTTGAGGATGTAGCCGGAAGGGGTCCGGCGATATCTTAGTGGGGGGGATGATTACTTTGATTGCTATTTCCTGTGGTATTGATTGTGCAGGTTTTCAGCCTGTCCCAGGATCCACTCTGATTGACCTTAGCTCATATCAGACTATGGGGTGGATCTCGTCATTAGGCCCGAATGGAGGGTATATTTGGAAGGTCAACCATCAGAATTATGCTATCCTTCCAGATCCTTATTCCAAAACCCCCATCTATGATCAGGCTAACTGGATTTTTGAGCCTGACTATGAGTGGCCTCCACGGGGCATAGAGGGTGGCGAGGCTGACATGGAGGTTGATGGAGGAAGAGGAGAAGAAGAAGAAGAAGAAGGAGAGCGAACACAGGGTGCGCAGGCCCCACAAGGGGCGTTTAGTTCTATGGAGCAGCAGCTGGCTGACTTTCAACCGGGGATGGGCGGATTACGCATGAACTTTCAGTCCCTGAGGTCAGAGGTCCATTCTTTACAGGAGTCCTAAACCACTACTCAGCAGTACTGCCGGTCCTTGCAGGACAGTGTCTCTGCGATGACCTCGGAGTTCCGAGGGCTTCGCTCTGATCTGCAGGATTGGGGTAGGCATAGTGGTTGGTACCCTGGTAGCTCTAGCTCCCACCCCCCTCCCGACCAGTGAGTCGGGATTCTTTCCCCCCCTTGCTTATGATTTCATTAGACTTTTCACAGTGAGGACACTGTGTAGTTTAGCTTGGGGGAGGATGTATATATAGTTTACATTAGTTGCATATTTAGTATCATGTTTAGGGTGCATGTAGATTATTTCTCTAGCATTGCATGAGCATATAGATTGCATTTAGGGCTAGACCCTGCCCTTGGTACGCATGTGTTCTTTTTGATGACCTGAAAACAAAAATTAAAAAAAGGAAATGCTTTGATAGTCTCTAGTAGGCCAAGAAATTGTCGGGTTGTGGTAAGATTGGTCTTCCTCTGGGCGGCTCGACTGATGTTGGTAGCTATATCCTTTGTGAGAGCATGTTTTTATAGCATTATAGACTGACATCTTTTCAGTCTTATCTGCTTGTTGTGTGTTGCTCTTCCTTGATGAATACTCTCTAGAACTTGCATTGATTCTCCTTGAATACGCTTGACTTGTGTGCATCTTGAATGTGATTGAGGCTTTCATGTTACTTGAGCTACATTGCCAAAGACCACTCACACCTACTTATCCTTCTTTGAAGCCTCTGTGAGCCTAAGCTTGTTTTCTTTGTTAACCACATCTCTAGCTTATTACCTATCTCCTTACCTAGGGGATTGTGAAACTACTTAGGTGGGGTGAAACATAATGATGGGTGTTACGAGAATGACTTGGTGTAGGTGTTCGACTTTGCGTTTGGATATTGTTTGAGTTCGCCTCCTTATTATTCATTGAAGTTCTCATTTTCTCCCTTCCTCTAAAATCACCACAATCCACAAAAACAAAAACAAAAAATAGAAAAAATGAATGAAAAGGAAAAAAATATAAAATAAAGGATTTGTGGTATGTTCAAAAATCGCAATAAGGGAGATTGAGATGCTAAAATAAGAGGATAACTTGTGAAAGGTTGTTTAGAGCGTTCAATTTTGTGTAGTGTTGGTTTTGAGCTTTTAGAAAGGTGCTAAGTTGGAAGTTTCACTTTCCTCTCTTTAACACCACGATCCCAAATGCTACCACACCCTCACCCTAAGCCTACGTTACAACCTTGACTAAGTCCTCTTGATTCTTGATGCAAACTTTGGTCTTTATGCGACCGAGAGTGAGATGATATGCAAGCTTATGGTAGGATATAGTCGATGGAATTGAGCTTTGAGCGTTCGTTTGACCTACTTAAACACACGAGAGAAGTGCGCACGACTAAAGTGAGAGCTACTATCTATATGACTGAGCCAAGCTTGGGGGAGAACTTGTGGTAAGATTGGTTGCTTTTCCTTGTGCTATAAACTTTGAGGATTGATAGTGTATTGCATTTGATGTTGGAAAGGTTTGAAGGTCTACATTATTCATCTTGGCATGCGTATCATTGTTAGGGGTCATAGAACTCTTTCCCTATGTCTATCGTTTGTTCGCTTGAGAACAAGCAATTGGACTAGCTTGGGGGAGTTTGATAAGTACTTTATTGTGCTTATCCATGCTGCATTTTTACTGTCGATGCATATAGATTTAGAGCATTTTAGTCTTGCATTGCATGGTTTTGATTACTTTGAGCTAAATGGTTGCTTCACTACTCGTTTAGTTGTTTTGGATGATTTTCAGACTAACTAACATGTATTTGGAGCACTTTGGGTATTTAGAGACCCTTGGATGGAGGCTAGAGCTTGGAAGGTCCTGAAGCAGCTCTACACGGTCTTGTGGAATTGGCCACGACCGTGTAGCCTTTCACTTGGAGGATCAGTTTGCAACTGACTAGCAAGGAATATTGGACGTCAGGTCTACACGGTTGTGTCACTTTGGACACGACTGTGTAGTGTTTTGAGCACACAAGCAGAAACTTTGAGGATGCTGTTGGCATTTTGGACACCAGGTCTACACGGTCGTGTCAATCTGGACACGACCATGTAGTGTTTTTTACACTGAGGCAGTAACTGTTAAGGAGCGCTGAAAAATTTATGTAACAGTGTCGTGTCGTTTTTGACACACCGTGTGGACCTGCTTTCGGGCTTTGACCCGTTTTGTCTGTCAAACTTTAATGACTCTTTTCATTAGTTTTCTTAGCTTAGACTCGTCATTATCTCATACACTTAGTTTCTAATTCCATTCTCTTAGCCCTAAACTCTCTCTAAACAATAGTTATCTCTTTTGTTCATCTTTGAAGATCGAATTCGTTAATCAATTCAAGTAATTTTTCTTCAATCTCTTTCCTTTAATTCTATTGCTTTGTTTATGATTAATTTATTGAATCTCAATTGCTTAGAATCCATGGTTAGTGAGTAGTTCCTAATCTAGGGTTTGGGTGAAAACATGAATTAGGGGATAATTGAGATGTTCTTGTAATTGCTTTATTCATGTCTAATATGCATTGTTCTTGATGTTTTGACACCTTAGGGTAGACCTTGATCAAGTTTATGCTAGGGCTTATATTTCAATTACTCTTAATTTATTGTTGTTGTCTAGTCATTCCCATGAATCAACTTAATTTCTAGACTAAGAGATTGGGTAGAAATTAAGAGGATCCTATTTAGGGGTTTTCCAATCAAATTGAATCCATTAATCAATTGGCTAAAGACCATTCGAGAGAGGATTTAATCGATTGATTAATTGATTACTCTTGAGGACCATTCGAGAGAGGACTCAAGGACTTTAGAGGGAAACTTAACCTTGCATGTTATTCTCTATAGCTTCGTAGTTGCATTTGTGTCGTGTCTTGCCCGAGTTCATGCGAGTAGCCTAAGCTCTAGTGTTTTCTCTATCATATTAATTCTCCTATTTAATTATTAGTCAGTATTCATTAGCTAGTTAATTAGTTGGTAATCTATTCAATCTCAAACCCAAAAACCCTTCACTTAGGTAGTTTTGGACTTAGTGGACTAAACTCAATCCCAATTTCCTTGTGGTTCGACCCTTGACTTGCCATTACTACGTACTTAGTAGTTGCTCGTTAGGTTTATAAATTGTGTTTGCTAAGCGGTTCTTAGTGCCTTAACGACACACTAAAAACCTCTTATCAAGTGTATACATATTTTTCACACTTTTAAAAATAATCGTTAAATTTAAGTAATTTGGTTTTTTTACAGGGTGTGTTTGTAATCTCAAAAGAGTAATTATCAGTAGTGAAACAACAAAAACATAAAAAAAAGAGTAATTAGAGAGTAGATTAGCAGTAGTGATAGAACAAAAGGCCAAAAAGACAAAAATCTTATAAAATATTAATGGAAGATGTCATTTAGAGCATGATCACTCATGAGTCAAACAATACATCATCCCTATCGCTCTACCACTTTCTCACTCATCCTAAAATATTTTATCATGGTTCATGATCAATTTGATCAAATGCTCCCCAAGTCATGAGCAATCAATCACTCAAGAAAGATTCAAAAGCATATAAAAATTAGGAAAAATTGTTTTTAATAAGTCAACCTTTATGCCATCTTCTAAAATTAAGTTCACCCTTGGATTATTCTGGAATAAGTTAAGCTTGTATGAGTATTAACTTTCTATGAGTTTAAGTGATCGTTTACATTAACAACAAGTAATAATTTTTCCTTCTTTTCTTTCCCTTTACCAACCCTCTACACCTATAATCACAATCACCACCACCACTCGATCCCAAACACCACCCCAAGACCTGATCTAACTCATTGAAAGTTAATACTCATACAAGGTTAACTTATTCCAGAATAATCCAAAGGTGAACTTAATTTTAGAAGATCGCATAAAGGTTGACTTATTAAAAACAATTTTTTCTAAAAATTATAGCAAAGTGGGTGTCTATTTATAGATCTCAAGAAAATATAACTATTGATTTTTTTAATTGTTATTACTTCGTAGATTTTTAGATATTTTAGTTTGTTGATTTATTTTAAATGTTTTTCTTATTTTAATCTTATTGTCCAACCCCCCCCCCAACCCCCGCCCCACCCCCCCGGATTTAACTTGTGAATGTTTTCAATTTTGTTTAGATAGTTTAGATAATTTATATTCTTGATTTATAACAAGTAGCTTTTGTAGGCATCATACCTATTATGAATAAATGTGATCTGGAATTCTGGAATAAGCTTAACCAATGAAAATGTTACCTAGTAAGAAAGGAATTTGATTTTCTCTTTATTCTACGTGAATGAGCCGTTATTTTGAGAGAATATAAGTAACAACTTTTCACGGATTTTTATGATTCAAGCACCTTGAAAAGACATACTTCATAGAGATTAAAGGTCCTCATTAAGTCATTGGTCCCCTAGGAAAAAGCAAGCCACCAATCAGATTTAAAAGTTAATTTGTAGAGTAAAAACGTAGTTTATTATGATTTTTTAGATATTGATTTGTTTTCACTTTTCTTTTGTAGTTTAAAGCTTAGGTTATTAGAAAGTTTCTTAATGTAAACATACAAATAAACCTAGCTTGAACTTGTATTAGTAGTGTTGAAGTTAAATAAAATTGAGAGCTTTTGACCTTAAAAAGAATTATGTATTCTAAACTTATTTTTTTTACAGAAGTTGAGCAACAAACATATAAATTGTTTGACAAACCAAAGATAAGCGGGTTCCATACCGTGTATCCTAGCCTCTACCTCTAGTTTGTGGGCAGGAATCACCTCTTGTCAAATTACTCTACTACGGTTCAAGAACAAGAACGGTAAAGTAACACAAGTAGTTAAAGTATCACAACAAACATAATTGAGTATCTGCTTGCTCGGAGGATTAAAGTTGCTGACTTCAGTTTGGTGTCCCACTTCCATTCCTTAGAAGTCCTGCATACTAAGCTGCCTTCACCTGGTAATGCTGAGTATCGGGATCATATGGCGAAATCAAGGGGGAGAACATGTCGAGGAGAGCAGCGGCACAACGGAGGACTTCTTGCATAAGGAGAGGGCCAGAACGATGATGGAAGGATAGGGAAGACAGAGCATCCATGGTTACCGTCTAGTGAAGATGTGGGCGAGGCACAATACTCGCCAAAGGAGCAATCCCAATGACCTAAAGTCACAAACAAAAGATGGGATTCTTGGCTCACAACCGAGAAGAGAGTTGCATGTCCTTGCAACTCGGACAATGTACCCTTTTGCGTGGGTACTCTCAGTCTCTTGTTCATCGAGACACTAGACTTCATTGGAGTGCTATGAACCCCCAATTTTTGCAATTGAGGAGCCTCCTTCAGATAGAAAGTTTAAAGGCCATGAGTTCCATTATCATTGCTTAACTTAGTAAATACTTGGTTCTTGACAACTGAACATCGGTTCTCCAAATTTTTCGAAGTGGAAAATTGAACTCTTGTCCATGAGCTCATAAAAGTCGTCCGACCTCCAATTGACCCTAACATTAGACCTTTTTGAGGGGGGCTTGTACATCAAGATCCCCACCTCCATCATCCATCATATAAGACCCTGAAGTTACTTCAAGGCAGAAACTTCCGTACTTCGAAACAAGCGTGTGGGGAAACCAACCATCCTCCACTAACAAACTTATCCTAGCATCTAGCGTAGAGCTAATGTATTCTAAACTTATAAAGTGGAAAAAAGTTATGATTTGTGTAAAAACATTAAATTGCCAATCGAGTAATGAAGCAAATTTGATAAGACAATAATTAATACCGTAATAAAGCATCCATAAATTCATAAGTTTTGAGTCTTTTGACCATTCTAAACGATCATTTGTTAATCTTAAATCAAAATGAAAATCTTCAAACCGAGATTTGAGAGTCTAACCATCATTTTCTTTAACTTATTTGTGTATCATAAAAAAGATTCCAATTTTATTTAATTTCTAAAATGATAAGGGGCTTACCCCTTATTTAACATATAAAATGACCAATATATCCCTATTAGATGTTCAAAACATCATCTTCTAAGTTATTTTTGTACCATAATCATAAAAACCCAAAAAAGTTGAGTTTGGTTAGCATATACCAACACGGTCCGTGTCACTCAGCTGTGTCGCGCAGGAAACGACGCTTCTGAGTTTATCTTCGCCGCCGGTTAACTCACACATTCCTATCTCTTCCATTTGTGTATGTTGTTTTCCTCTAATTTTATTCGCTTTTTTTCCACAACAGAATAATTGGAACTAGGATTAGTGATTTGCTGAAGTTAATGAAGATGATGTGGTTAGGGTTCTTCAATTTAATTTCATTGTAATCATCATTAATTAGCATCTTATTTCAGCTCCAATTTAGCAATTTTATAATTTGTTGCTTGTTTAATTTCATTGAATATTGAGAATCATATCATATTGGCTGTTCATGAAAGCAGCAAGATAAGATTCATATAGTTGAGTTTTGAGTGGGAAAAATGGTGGCATTGGCGAGTTTGCCTTATCCCTTTGCCACCTTTATCACATACAAGGCTCCTAAATCATCTAGAATTACAACGATTCGATCCTCGGGTCGAGTACCCACTTCGTCGCTGAGGCGTACGAAGAGGAAGAACTATTTGCGCCCTAAGATACTTAAAACACTTACTAAACCCTACCATATCCCTCAAGAAGATCCAATTGCACCCGCCATTCAGCCAATTGAACCGAATGTTGAGGTTCCTTTGGAGCCCACAGAAGAGGAATTGGTATCTAGGGTTGTCGAGGAATCAGAATCGACAATTAGTTTGGATGATTCTGGGTTGAGTCAGCTAGAAGTTGTTAAGGGTTCGGAAGCTCGAAATTTGGTGGGTGTTGATCGACTTTCAGGTCGTATGATTGTTAGGATTGTTGGTTCATTTGTGGGACTTTTCGTTCTACAGACAGTTGTTGCTGTTTGGGTACTGGGTTCTGATAAGTTCAAGGAAAAGGATGAAAAATTGGCTATTGTGGATCAGATGCGCGAAGGGGAAGTGAGGATTAACGGGAGTGGTTTTGTGAGGAATTTGGTTGGTGGGAATGTGGATGAGTCGGAAATGGAAGCTAAGATTACTGAAATTAGAATGATGGCATGGAAGGTCAGAGAGGCCGAGAGGAGGAAGAAGGTAGAGAATGGTGAAAAGGCAGATTTTGATGATGTGAATGATGATGATGACGATGAAAGTGAGGATACTGAGAGTGGTAATTCTAATAGTGGTATTCTGAAGGAAGTTGATGGACGGTTGAGTAAGTTGAGGAAAAGTTATCCAGCACCTGCATTGAATGTTAGTTTAATGAATAAATCAGGGGGGCTTGGAAAGGAGGGAAATTATGAGGCTTTGGATGGTAAAAAGGAAGATAGTATGTTATTTGTTAAGATGAAGGATAGATTTAGAAGTCATGTGACTGCACCCAAAGACAAACCTAAAGGATTTCAAGGTATAGATGATGCAAGAGAAAAGAAGAGTAATATGGATGATGATAAGGTGGTTGAGGGAGCTGGAGTTAATAATGACGTAAATCACAAAATGAGTGTTCTTGATAACACGATTCCTGAAAAGAGCAATAATAGTATGGATAAACAAGATAAGGTGTCAGTATCTCAAAGTTCTACGCCATTGAAAGGTTCTAGGAAGAGGTCTGTGAGCAGCAGTGCAGAAAAAAAGTTGGAGAAGGGAGTAAACGGGACAACAGCCTCAGGAAGTAATGGGACAGTAAAAGAGTTGAGCAAGGGAGTGAATAGGGGTGCTAAACCAGAAAGAGGTTCAACTACTCCGGGAAGCAATGGAACAGCAAAAAAGTTGAGCAAGGGAATGAATGAGTCTGCCAAACAAAAAAGAGGTAATCCTATTGTTTGATATGGTGTCAACAATTATTCTAGGTTTCTTATGCCTGTCAATTATGATTGTTAAATTCTTTTTCTTTTTGTTGGTAATATACTAATAAGTATAATTTAGTTATGCCCCAAGCCGCTGCATGTAATTTGATATTTAATTTATTGTGTAGTTTGAGATTTAACTTAGTTGCTTGTAGTTTAAAACAACAATTTATTTAAAGTTTGAAAATAGATATTATTATTTTTGATTGAAATTCAGCACAAAATTGGTTAACCAACAACTAAGTAAACTAATTTATAATGTAATACTTGATTAATCTTGAAATTGATTTTTTATTCATCAATTTTACGATAGAGGTATTGGGAGTTAGAATGTATACTTTCAATTTATTAAGCTCTCACCTTGAGGCATGTTATGATTTGTTTTAACTAAATGGATAGCTGCCCAAGTTTCTACAAATCACCCAAAAAGGCCAATCATACTAGAGACAGTTTGTATTCTTAGTGATTGAGTGTTTTATTTTTACAAAGCTGGGCTATGATATCATGCGGACAAGAACTGGTAGTGGATAGTTATCCACCAGAGACTTGTGGAGATATTTGAGAAAGATTCAAATCTAAATTATGAGGATAATATTAGTTGTCTTAATATCAAGATTGGTTACATCTGCCTTATTGCATAAAATGAAAAAGTTTCTTATGATGTACAGAATATTTATTTGTTCTTTTTGTTCATTTTTAGTCTTGATAAAAATCTAGCGGACAAATCGCAGAGGTCAATTTATAGAAGTTTTGAGAAACCATGGCATAAAAAGGAAAGAAAGAGGACTACTATTCTTTGATGCTTTCTTGAGCATTATATCTAGTGCTATCATTTGTCGAGGTTCTCGATTTGGAGTAGATTTCTGGCGATATAGTCGACTTAAAATCGATTGCACTCGAATATAGTAGGTCTTATCTTTGTTGGTGTAATCGACTGTATGTTCTGAAACTTTTTTTATTTATGCATCTTTCAGTTATTTGTTAAATCTTTAGGTCCTGTCCAGGACTCTAGCAATGGAAAAAATTTGGATGAGGGAGCTGGAGTTGAAAAGTCCAGCACTATTGCATCTCAAGACAAAAGGAAGATTTATGAGCATTTTGCCTCAACAACATCTGAGTCGCTGGCGATGCCACAACAGAAAGGCCAATCTAACTCTAACAGACCAGGAAGAAAAGTACCCCGAAGCACAGACAAGGACAAGCTAGAAAATGTTGATCCTTGGTGGTCAAGGCTTCCATATGTTCTTGTGAGTAGATAAATCCTGCCAATCTTTGTTGCTCATTCCTTTGTACTGGTCATTTTCGCAAACTTAAGTATGTTCTATCATCACTGAAATTAAGTAATATCAAATCTATTATTTCCTGTGTTGAAGAGTCTAGTCAATCAAATGTACAATTTTGTAAGCTTGCGTATGTTATTATATTTTAGTTATTTTGCATGTAATGGTGATGAGGCAATTGAATGTTACAAGCTGATGTTCTGACTTCTGAGGTTTAGCCTCAATGCTTTCTCCTTTGTGGTTGTACACACATAATTTTTGATGAAAAGAGATGTAGAAGGAAGCTGCGGCGGAAGGGAGGGAGGCTTTAAATCCTCCAAATGTTTCTACAAGAATTTCTAAGTTGTTAATTGGGCTAGGTTGGCTCTTTGGTTTTCCTTTGCTTCAACCAAAGCCCCCCAAATCCCCTTCTAGTCAACTTGTTAACGCAGAAGATATATCTGTCTGAAATAGTCTAGTTCAAATGGCAACATAACAAATAAATTTGGACTGAGATTGAAAGATTGACACTTGGTGAAACTTTTCTGTTGAACTTCGTGGTTTTTGTTGTTGAATGTGATAGATTTCCATGCCTTCGGGCACATCTTTTGTTCTAACAATCTCCGTTTCAAGTTAGTGTATTTGCATCTTATTTCACTGTAATATCTGTACTTCTAGGTCTTTTGTTGCGCTTGGTACTAAAATGGGCCTTTTCTCGTGGTCCTTCCTTGCTTAAGACTATGCAATAGCAATTTTGGTGGTTTTCTGATATGATGGTATATAGACATTTTATCATATACTTGTACATGACTTTTTTTCATACATATTGTCAAAAAAAAAGCTTCTCAATTCCTGTCGTCTTGAAGGCATTATTATGTGCCCATCTGAAACGTGAATCTTAAACTTGATAATGTGTAGCCTTTAACTTCTGCTGCTTGATTCGGTTCACGTGTTTGTTGTGGACTTGTGAGTGCATTTATATGTGGTTATCTGGTTGCGTTGAATATCTATTTGATTAACTGAGGATCTTGTTTTTATCATCTTGCAACTCTGGTGTTGCACTTTCCACTTTGTCCTGATGAACAACTTTCTTCAGGTCATCTTGATGCAACAAGGCATTGGTAGTGAAGCACAGCGGGGATTCTATAACATAGGGCTTTACACTGATTCAGATAATCAGTCATACTCATCCTACACTGTTGCTTTTGAAGACCAGAACGATGCCAAGAACTTGAGTTATCTTCTGGAATCAGCTTTTGAGGATCTGCCAGATGCTGCTGTAGATGTCGCTCCACTATCAATCAAGGTGAAGCTCATAACATCTTGCATTTCTTTCTTTTGTTTCAGAAATAATAATTACTTGAAGGGCTATTAATTTTGCAGGATTTCAAAGAAGTTGCAGAATCACTGGATAACAAAGTAATTATTGTAAGGAAGGGAGAGTTAAAGCTTTATGCTGGTCAGCCACTTGCTGAGGTTGAGGCTGCTCTGAGGTCATTGGTAAAATGAACGTCGATCAGCTCGTGCAACAGCAAACATTTTTCTTTCTGAGGAATAAGAAAATGTGATTGCGTCCATCAGCGTCTTATTCATTATTAATAGTGTTTTTGTATTGACCAGTTTGCTGGGGCTTTAGCTCTTCTGAATTCTTGGGGCAGTTTAGAGGGCACCTTAGGGCTTAGAAGGCACATAGCATGAGAGTTTTGTAGTTGATACTTTTGACTGTTTGTTTTGATGAAATCACTCGATTATTGTTAATATGACTTTAAGAAACGAAAGTTTCTGTAGGTGAAGGTATTTAGCTGCAATTTTGCGTCGTTTTCGTTTTTGAAAATACTTCTCTAAAGGTAATCCTGTGAATTGCTCTTTGGATAATCCTAGTATTCAACATCACCAAAATTGTAGTAAGGTCATAGTCATAGCGGTTAACATTTGACCTCAAATGAGGGTGTGAATTAGCTCTTCACATTTTTAGTCCAATATTTGTAATCAAAGTATTGAGCTGAGTTATACAAACATTGTACTTGTAACAATAAACCACACAACTAGTGATGTTGTGATTGTAGACGTAGTGATATAGTGATAGGCGGATTCAACGTCTGTAATATAGTACCTGTAGATTTTTGCGTCACTGTCTTTTTGCTTTCTTCCTTTTCCTTGTTAAATTTTGTTTACACAAGTCTATAAGTAGTCGCATATCGACCATATAGAAAAGAGAAAGAAATAGAATGTATAAAGCCATATGGAAGTAACAAAGAAGACCCTTAGGAGTACATGCCAACGCTATATCTACCCTGCTACCTAAAGGCTAATATAAGAAACTATATTAGCAGAATCCAAACCAAGCGCATACATCAAAATTCAAATGCAATATGTAATGTTGAACAACCTAAGACATTTGACATATAAGCTTCCCATTTCTGAAATCATTACTTGACGCAGTGATAAACTCCCCTGAAACCATAAGCTCACAATTAGATGAACTCTTTGGAAGCGTGAACAAGTCCAAACAGAACTTACGTTCCTTCCATAGTAGAGTTTGTTCACAAGATCCCTTGATACAAACACATGAGTGAAGCTTCATGAGATTAGTTGTGTAACCAAGAATGTAGGCTAGAAACTTAAGCTCATTGTCACTCCCATTGAGTCTACTCAATGTTATTGTCTCGACCTTACTCATCAAACAATCCGGTACATAATCAGGTTCAAACCAATTTACCTCCTCCAATGGGTAAGGTTGATAACAATACATCCACATTCTTGCCTCAAGATGTTTTAAATTGGGAAAACATCGTAAACATCGCAGCAAATCACTGTAGCCATTAAAATGTACACAACAAACGGATGTTGTAAGACGGGTTATAGAAGGGAAGATTGGCAAAACCCCACGATGATTCTCAAACTTAATATCATTACATATATTGGAACAAAAATCTACACCTATGTCAAGTTCCCTAAGATGTGAGATTCCTCCCAAAAACATGAACATCTGATGAAGATATTCTTTTTCCAATCCACACAGACTGGATCGTGTTCATCTAAACTATTCCTTTCCCTTACCAAGTCAATACATGCTTTGGTAAGCCAAGTTGGATTCTGGAGAAAGCGATAAAATGAGGTGCCATCACATAATTTAAGAAATTCCAATTTGGGTGCATCAATGGAAATTTTGGTCCTCCGCGTCAGCTTCATAAATATATGCATCTCTATGTGCAACAACTTCAAATTAGGGGAAATAATATCTAGTACAAAACAATTTTCATCATTGGGTTTGCGTTGATGGACAACAAAATATAAATCTTCTAAAAGTGGGGATGATCTAATTAGTTTCCCCAACCAAGAAGGGACATAAAGAAGATAGTATAAATAGAGTCTCTTAAGATTAGGAAGTCGGATATCTCCATGTTCTCGCATCTCAACCTTAATAATACCAACTAATTCCAAAATCACCAGAGATTTGGAATTAAACAAGCAAGCAGGTAAGCGAAAGAATCTTTTATGAATACCTGCATAGATTTTGATATGCTCCACATTTCGACGTAAAACTTCACGTAAGCATGAGTCTGTTACATGAGGTCTTTGTAACCGGTATCGTCGCTTTAGCTCAACATCGAAGACATGGAGTTTTGAAGATGACAGCTTGGGTAGGATGTCAACAAAGTTGGGTTGTTTACGGATGTTGAGATGGGTGACACCGGTCCAGAGATGGCGCCAACGGTGGGATAAGACGGAGGTGGCTGCGGCGGAGTTGATTGGGAGGAAAGAGAGTATATGTGTGATCATGGCGTCTGGAAGTGAACTTAGCCGGTCTGCTTCTTCTTCACTCAACCTCCTCCTTTGTTGTCTGCCATTGTTGTTGTTCTCGTTGCTTACTACTACCATTCTCTCTCTCTCACCTGTGTTCAATTTTTTTTGGTAAGAGCATCTACAGTATGATCTTTGAGACTTTGAGGTTGAAACGTGTTATAGAGAAATTTAGATATGATAAATATCTTTAGATATATTAGGAGTTAGATATAATATTATCTTCGTCAAATATTATCTTATAATTTATTTCTATTAAGTTTTAGATAAGTATTAACTACTAATATATCTCAAAAATATTTATCTTATCTTTCGTATCCTACTTTATCTCTAACAAAATGGTTGAACTTAAACCCTAACTCATTTATTAAATAGTTTGAAAAGCTTAATCTTAGGGCCTGTTTAGATTTACTGAAAACAACTGAACTGAACTGATTGGAGCTGAACTGAATCGAACTGAACTGAACTGATTGGCGCTGAACTGAACTGAACTAAATTGAATTGAATTGAATTAAATTGAATTAAATAAATATATAAATAATATTTAAACAATAATAATATGAATATTAAATAATAATTATGATGATGATAGGTAATAATAAGGAATAATTATTAATGAATAATAATAATTGTATTTTGGATATTTTTAAATGATAATTATAAATAAATAATATTAATAATCATAAATTAATAATAATAATGATTAATGATTATAATGATAATTAATATAAATTATTTTATAGTCTTTGTATTAATATATTAATACCTGATGATGATTATATAATAACAACAATATCTAAGAATTAAATTAATATTACTACTATTTTAATAATTAAATTTAATTATATATTGTTATTTAGTAATAAAATAATGATTGGGTCGGACCGTGCAAAATTACATCATAAATCGTTTTGACGTGATTTGATTGGATTATGGGCTGAAAACGCGGGTTTATTTGTGCGATTAACCTAAACCATGTTCCTCCCTAATGATGATAGTAATAATAATCAATAAAACTATAATAATCAAAATAATATACAGATAATAATAATAATACTTAATTATAATGATATAATAATAATAATAAATAATAATAATAATAATAATAATAATAATAATAATAATAATATGAGCAATTAGTAAAATAAATTAGACCAATATAATAATATTTAACAAAATGGTTATAAAAGAATGGAGCTGAACTGAACTGAACTGAACTGATTGGAGCTGAACTGAACTGAACTGAACTAAACTGATTAGAGCTGAACTGATCTGAACTAAACTGAACTGAACTGAACTGAAATTAAGTTGAAATGAACAGGCCCTTAGCCCAATTAATTATAAACATGTCAAACACTTAATCTTTTAACACATTCTGTTTCGATTATTTAAATATTTTATCTTAATAAATTATAATCTAACTTAATCAATAATACTACCAATTTAATTAATTAATAGTTTAAAAAGTACATTTCACCATAAAATGAATATATATTTTGTTTTATTTTTCTCAAACTATGATAGTCATGACCATATTTTTATGTTTATTGACCAACTTAATATTTATCAAAATTATATTGTAAGATTTTTATACATAAATGGATGAAATCATGTTATGCACATGTTGTAAATTTCAACCGTAACCTAACCCATTTAAATAATATATAAGTTGAAGTCAATCCGTTTAGCTGATTGGGCGAAAAACCTTACCCAAAATCCACTAATTTCAGTTGGGTTCGAGGCAGATTAGCAGGCCGAGTCAGCTTTTGTTAGCCCTACTCAATACCTATGGCAGGTGCCTTAAGGGATAAGGCATGGAAGCGGATGTGTGCCACTTATTTAATTAAACAAAGTGCAATGTGTTGGGAAATGAGCAACAGATACACACTTTAACAGGAAGAAAAATATAGTACAAAACTAGCAAAAAATAACACACAAGAAAACAAAACACGGTTTGACACTTCATTATACTACTACAACAATATTAGATACAATATTTTTAGGAAAGCTCACTCTTAGTACCCTAAACAAAGACACTTAACTCTAATCCTAAAAATACTCTCACCACTAATATTGTGTTTACTTTCACCAATGTTCTCACCAGCTTATTTTCAGTTCAGTTCAGTTCAGTTCAGTTCGGCTCTCGACAATACTTTTACTCTAACATATCACTGTGCATTTTAGTTCAGTTCAGTTCAATTCAGTTCAGTTCAATTATGTTCAATTCAGTTCAGTTCAATTGTTTTATGCCGAACAGAACATATTGTGATTTGTGTATTCTTCAAACCTTAATAGACTCACAACTCTTCTTTTCTTCTACTGCACTACTACTTCTCACTACATGCCCATGTTAAAAGGCACACAAACTCCTTGGTCTTCAAGGGTCCCAACCAAACACACAAATGCACATTACAAAGACCAAGGACCCTTGGGTCCAATGGTATAACTTTCTTTCTCCCACATGGGGACCAAGGTTCAAATCTTGGTGGAAGCAAATTTCATTATTGTTGGGGGTTGGGGGTATATGGCTTGTAATGGCCTCTGGGTGGGGCCCTATATGAGGGCAGCCCTGAGGATTTTTCTTCTTACCATAATATAATCTCATACTTATAAATGAGATTATATATATATATTTTTAAAAAAATGCCCATTACAAAGTCAAAAGCCTACTACCTATCTTACCCCTAGGATATTGATGCGTTGCCATTTTGCCAACTAGTTCACCTTGAAGGCCAAGGCTCCAACAACTCACGTCACTTTTTTTTCTTTTTTTTAACAACAAAAAATAATAATAATAATAATAATAATAATAATATTATTATTATTATTATGTGATTTGGGGAGATTAACCCAACACAATGATCAACCTGTGATCCTTGGATGTTGAAGACGTCCTTAAGGTGATCGTGTAGATTCTACATGATGGAGACAATGCATATTTTGCTTTAAGGGGATTGAAACGAGATAGTGTATTAAATTGGTTGCTAGAGCCAACTTGGTTCTTTTCCCAAGAATCCAAGATTATGGAACCTATAGGAGAGCTATGGAAAAGTTGGCCAAGTATGAGATATGTCGATCCATTCTAGATAGCAAAAGGCTACACATACATTCAGTGTATGTGGGCAGACATACATTGATGATGTATAGCCTAGTTATTAGTTTAGGGCCCATTTTTAGGGTTTTTGATATTTCATTTGAATTTCAAATGAAATTTCAATTCAAATCAGATTTGTATTTTCAATGCACCACAATTAATGCACCAAAATTTACAACTTTCACTTTCTCTCTCCTCTCATTTTTTTTGACAGATTTTTTTCCGGTTTCGTTTACTCTTTCTCTCTCTTTTTATTTCATGTTCTTCATATGTTCTTCATTTTTAAAAAAAAATTATAAATTTTTTTCACAAATTTTTTTACTGTATTATTGTTACTTCGAAGTTGAAGAATAACGGACCTTTTATTTTGTAAATTTTTGACAAAAAATTTTCTGGGTTTTTTTTCTATTCTCTCTCCTAATGTTCTTGAGATGTTCTTCATTTGAAAAAAAATTATATAATTTTCTGGGTTTGTTTTTCGAACCGATTTTTTGTTTTAACATATGAGACAATTTTATTGTGTTTGTTTTTCTCTTATTCATCTGCACCATTTTTGAAACAAATTTCTGGGTTCTTCATAAAAATCTTAACTATGAGGAACTGTGTTCTTAATCTTCCATAATCTTCATCATTTTCTAAAATTAAAATCTATGATTGATTAGTAACTGAATATGGACATTGGACTAGTTATTATGACAACACATTCACTATTTGATTTATCACAGTAACAGAACAAAAAAAACGAAATGAAAACATACTTTCTGGGTTGGGGTTTTGTTTACTAATTTAATGTAAAGTGCTACTAAAAAAAGGAAAAAAACAAAAGGGTTGTGGGGGAGGCATGTTTAAAGTAATAAGCAAACACAACAGGCAAGCGTGAAATTCGAACTCGAGACTTCAGAGCAAGAGAGTCGCTTTCAGGGCATGCAGGTGTAACCAAGTGGACAGGATATTCAACCGTGGTATAAAGGGCGTTCCTTTCGTACATATGCTAATTAGAAGCGAAATCTGAAAACTATATTATAGGATTAGGATACAATTAAAATCGCTCCTGTTACCAAAAAACTAACAATCCTAAAATGATTCCAAATTCATATGTTAAAAACTTATAATGATAATTGATTACTAATATATGTACATATTTTGTTTTTATTTAACATATTAATGATTATTATTGAATTCTTTGTTGATCGATCTAGTAAATTCCATTTCGATATAATATAGTGCGCTTAATTATCTTATTTATATTGTATAAGTATCGAAACAGGTTGAAAGGGTTTTAAAAGTTGATAAATTATTTAGTAACCATAATAATTTAATTTGTTATCTGAACCTGTATTACAGTTTGAATGTCTTATGTACAAATGAACCAGGGGGACTGAAAATGGAGTACAGACGAACTATGGAGCTGAATAAAAATTCGAGTATGTACTGTGTTAGCAAATAAGCTGCTAGATCTACATAGCCAAAAATTCAAAGAGACAATTAAAAAAATTTAAGTTTATCCCTTTTACAGAGATGCAAATTACAACAAAAATTTACAACATTAAAAAAAATTCAAGCCTGCAAATTAAAATAGTACTGAAGTAAAATTCGAGTATGTAAATTAATTACTCATAAGGCTTTTCATGTTTAGCGTATTTTATTAACAAAACAAAAAATTTAAAAAATCCAAAACTTCGCCGGAAAACATGACGGTAATAATGGATTCCAGTTTCTGGTTGTCTTCTCCGGCCGATTATATGTAGGCAATGAACAAGCTTCATGAGCTCCAATAGATAATAGAAACTGAGGAGGAAATGAGGAGTGAGAAGCAATTAATGTAGGTTGGGCGCCAAGATTTTTGTCCCGCCAAGAGTATACCTTGGGCGCCAACCCTCCAAAACTTTTCTCCCCCATTTTCCCTCTTCTTTTTTTTGATAGCAGTGATGTGGCAGCTTCACATTGATAAGTGTATGTCTACCCCACATACACTCAATGTATGTGTATCACCTCTCTTCTAGATATGACCAATAGATTTCCTATAATTCAACAAAATTACCACTTTGACAATTAACATACAATATTACTATCAACCCTTTACCTTATCTTTATATTTTACAAGGCAATTTCAGCTTAATCCTAGCTTTATATCTATACATAGTTATTAATATACAATGCACATCAATATATACATATATATATAGGAGAAGTCTTATAAAAGACGGTCTTACATTAAGCTTAATGTAAGCCCAGCCCAATAAGCCAATTAAAAGCCCAATTACGCGTGCCATGGCTAAGGAGCCCAGAAAAATTGATTTTTTAACTTTTCAACCTAAAACCTTAACTTTTGCGTTTTTTTAACTTTTCAACCTAAAACTTTAACTTTTGCAGAAAAATCCATAACTAATAGGGCTAATGGAGTGAAGTGTATCGATTCCACATATGATATTAGTTATGGATTTTTATGCAAAAGTTAAGGTTTTAGGGGCGAAAAGTTAAAAAACGCAAAAAGTTAAGGTTTTGGGTCGAAAAGTTAAAAAAAATCAACTGGGCTGGGCTACTTAGCATGTGGCGCGCGTCATGGGCTTCTCTAAGCCTTATTGGGCTGGTATGAGGTTAAGCTTAACCTAAGACCGTCTTATAGTAAACCAACTCATATATATGTATAAAAGAAGCTTTTTTAGGGATCATTCGGTGTGCCATGTCACAAAATATAAATTAATATTATATTTTAAAAAGATAATTAAATTTTTGGATAGATAAAAGATAGGAAAAATTGTTTAGAATAATGCAACCTTTGCCCGTTTGGAAAATAATAATGCAACCTAAAAGTTGTTTGGGAGAATTCCCCCCTCTCCGTCTATTTTATTTTTGATAGGGCCGGTCCGGTTTTGTTGGGAGGGGGGGGTGGAGGGGTAGTCGTGGCATGATGGTGGCTCCAAAAAAAATTTTTTAAAAAAAGAAAAAAAAAAAAAAAAATTTTAAAACACCCCCCCCACCCCCCCCGCACCCCCCCCCCCCTCCCCCCCCCCCCCCCCCAGCCACCCCCCCCCCCCCCTCCCCGCCGTACCCCCTCCCCCCCCCCCCCCCCCCCCCCCCCCCCCACCCCCCCCCCCCCCCCCCCCCCCGGCCCCCCCCCCCCCCCCCCCCGCCCCCCTCCCCCCCCCCCCCGCCCGCCCCCGCCCCCCTCCCCCCCTCCCTTTTTCTGTCCTGCTCGCCTTTTTTTGGTGTGCGGGTGTGGTTGTGGTGTGTGGGGGGGGGTTGGTGGGGGATGGTGGGGTTATGGGGGGGGTAGGGGGGGGGTGGGGGGGGTGGTGTGGGGGAGGTGGGGGGGGGTGGAGGGGGTGGGGGGGTGGGTGGAAGGGGGGGTGGTGGGGGGGGTGGGGGGGTTGATGGGGGGGGGGGGTGGTGGTTGGGGGGGGTGGGGGGGCGGGGGGGGTGTGGGGGGGGGGGGGGGGGGGGGGTTGGGGTGGGTTGGGGGGGTTGGGTGGGTTTTTAAAAGTTTAGATTTAATTTTGATTATTTGGTTTGGAAATTGGTAATTTAAAATAAATAAAATGAATGGGTGGGGTGACGTTTATTATATCAAAATTAAATGGGGGGGGGGATTGGGTTGGTGAATGGGAATAATTTTGTGGTATTATTATTAGTTGAGGGGGGAAAGATATAGTTTGAGTTTTAAAAAGATAATCAAACTTTTGGATAAATAGTAAAGGATTAAGTTTGAGTCTCAATAAACTAGTAGAACCATTATAATTTATGAATCAATCGTAACTTTAGTTATACAACTCAAACAAATTGTAATTTTTATACCTTTGGACTCGGATCGAAATATACTTCAAAATAACATCCATTTTGACATACTGATCTTATTATTACCAGTGGTAAGCTTCCAGAAGCATAAAAGCGATCAAAATCAGGAACTCAAACTACTTTTAACAATCACTTATGATTCATTATTACATTGTATCGGAGTATTATACTTCCTCCATTTTAATATAAGTGATACATTGTGTCTTTAACGTATTTTGAGGCAAAAGATTCTAAGTACGTTTAGGGGGTTTTTAATTGTGATGTGAGTATGTGTGGTCCCCACCCCCCACTACCTTTAGATTTATTAAATGAAGTTAAGGTGTGGTTATAAATTTAAGTAGGGGTATTTATGTCATTTTACAAGTAAAAGTTTACCATATATAGAAAATTTATTAAGTGTTTCACTTATTTGAAAACACCCAATTATAGAAACTGTATCACTTATATTAAAACGGAGGAAGTATTTGTTTTGCACATGTTTGTATAACATGCTTTTGTATATGTTAACACAGAGTTTTTGCCTAATGGCTAATACAAAATCATGTTTATCAAGTAGTACTTGGTGTAATAGTAAGGAAAGCACCCTTCTAGGGTTCAACTTCTACTACGGACACTTTGAGTGTAGGGATTTCCCGTACCATTCCTCTTTACTCTCAAGTGTCTGCCCCATTAGGACTCGAGTGGGATCCGGGCCACTTCTTCTTAAAAACAAAATCATGTTTTTATACAAGCCCATTTGTCAAACTACTTAGCCAAGCTCCGTCTCTAGGTATATCAGAAGAGATGAATACAAGGCAAAGCACAACAAAAGATTAATTGCCAAATAAAAAAGGACCACTAATGTCAGATATCTCGAGATACATCTCTTACGAACATATGCCAAAAATAAAAAGATCTCTTACGAACATATGCCAAAAATAAAAAGGAATTATGAAAAAATTGCGAGAAACACCTTTAAAAACCATGATTTTGCAAGAAACCACCTTTATAAAACTGTTTTTGCGAGAAGAAATCTAAAACAAATAAAAATAACTCATAAGCTTTAATAGGTTTGCGGACCGAGTTTGAGTCTGACAGATGTGGACCTAGACCTGACTCATGCTATATGGGACCCGAATCTGACCTGGACCCATTGGGTCTAAATATGTCAGACCAAAAACCAATGGGTCTGGTCCAGGCGGGTCCGGATTAAGTCCAATACTCATTGTTAAGTCGATAGAATCAAATTGAAAGTACAAGGAGTGCTTTTGCTAAGGCGAATTTTATCGCAATAACTAATCATTTTATGCTATGTTCTTTTGCACTAGATTAACTACATTTAATTTTAATTCTGCCTCTTCTGCAAAAGCAGCTGAACTGAATAGAGCTGAACTGAACTAAGCTAAACTGTACTAATTTAATTTGAATTCTAATCAATAATAAATAATAATCCCTCCATTTATTTTTGTTTGTGTCATTCTCTGTAGCTCCAGATATCAAGAAATATGATGTCATGGGCAATTAGACATGTTTATGGGGATAAAATTATAGAAAGATGAAGGAGTGGAGGTGGCGCAAGGCTACACATACACTCAGTGTATGCGGGCCCACATACACTGGGTATATGTGTTACTACTAAAATGTATACTGTTACTAAAAAATTAAAATTTTACAATATTTCGACAAATAATTTTATCTTTAATGATTTTTGCTTTATCTTTGTTTAAAAGATCTATTTTATGAAGATTTCTTTCTTTAGATTTGTAAGAAAACTTTGTTTAAAAATAAAAAAAAAGAATTGTAATTTTTTTCCAGATTTATTCATATATTAGCTTCATATTGTTCATCTTCATCATTTACTACTATTGATTTCTACTAATTTTTCTGTCGTTTTCAATTATTTAATTTGTTTGTAGAAAAATTTATATTTTCATCCATACCATGTAATAAAATCCAATTCAAAATATAGTATCTTAATTGTCAATGTATTATGTAAATTTAAATATCGTTAATTAACAAAATAAGTTCAAACAATTGTAAGTTTGCAATTTTTTAGTAACAATATAGATTTTAGTAGTAACACATACACTCAGCATATGTGGCCCACGTACACTGAGTGTATGTGTATCATCTCTCGTGGAGGTGGAGACCATGAAGATGATAGTTTAGTTAGTAAACTAAGTTTTAATTAGGTTAATTATGAATTATATGGGTTAATTCAGTTTTTGGGCCTAATAATTAATGGAGTTGCCGGTAGGATAGGGGCAACTGCTAGATTTTTCAAAACATTGGGGGATACGGTATACCCAATGCATTTTGAAAATATTGAGGGTATTCTGTCTGTGCATTAAGCCAAAACTTAGGAGTACCTCATGAAACAACTAAATTATATAACTCCATTTTTCCAATTTGTTGGAAAACATTTTTTTTGTTGATTTCAATGACGAACATTCTTTGACACTTAGGAATATTTGGCGACAAATATGACGTTTTACTAACGACAAATGGCATGTTCTATTCAGCATAAAACGGCTGAACGGAACTTAATGAGCTTAAATGAATAGTGATATATGAGGGTAAAAGTATTGTACAGAGCTGAACTGAACTGAAAATAAGCTCGGAAGAACAGGCTCAAAGTTGTCTGCTCTTTTTTTCTAGAACATTGGGCGGCAAGTCATTGAACCGATGAGTTTATTTTATTTGACTAATTTATGAGCTTAAATGCTCATCAAATAAAAAGCTTAAACTCTTATTTAATGTTTGCATTTAAAATTCGAAAATAATTTTAAATTTAAATTCAAATTAATTGAGGATTCTTATTTTTATTTGAATAGAATTATACTTCTCCGTCTTATTAATTGCAATGAAAATTTTTAAAATTAATTGTGATATTTTTTTTGGGCAAAATTTTCATTTATCTTCCATCATACTTAGCCCCCTTCTCGAGGTAGTAAAAACAAGTGACAAGAGAACTCATTCTATGTAGCCTTTTCCTCTTTCTTTACCTTTATAGATTTCACATGAGACTCTTACTCTTGTCAAAGACTAGATATTAAAGTCATTTGAGTGAATGCTCAATTACTCACTTGTTAATTGTGACTTCTTTTGAGAGAAAAAATGGTTGTAATAATGAACCAGAACAACAATGGAAGACAACAAAGGAGGAGGTTGAATGAAGAAGAAGCAGACCGGTTAAGTTTACTTCCAGACGCCATGAACACACATATACTCTCTTCCTCCCTATCAACTCCGCCGCAGCCACCTCCGTCTTATCCCACCGTTGGCGCCACCTCTGGACTGGTGTCACCCGCCTCAAGTTCATCATCTGTAAAGCACCCAAATTCACTGCTATTTCCAACAACATCCTACCCAAGCTCACATCTCCACAACTCCACATCTTTGACGCTCTCATAGAGAACTCATTCCACTTACCCAAGTTTAATGCAATTGAATCATGCTACCGTGAAGTTTGTCGTCGAAATGTGGAGCAAATCAAATTCCATGCAGGTTTTCATCTATCCTTTTGTGTACCTGCTTGCTTGTTTAATTCCAAATTTCTGATAAGTTTGGAATTGTTTGGTAAGCTTAAGGTTGAGATGCGAGAACATGGAGATATCCAACTTCCTAATCTAAAGAAACTCTATTTATACTATCTTCTTTATGTCCCTTCTTGGTTGGGGAAACTATTTGGATCATGCCCTCTTTTGGAACATGTACGAGTATTGAGAATGATTGGCTATCCTGTTTAGGTTGTCTGGTACTATTATATATATAGAGGAATAAAATCGTATTTACAGGACTAAGAGTCTAATTACCAAATTACCCTAATACACCCCCTCAATCTTTACGGGGAGGAATCACGGATAGATTGGAACGATGTTTACAAAACAACTCAGAAGAAGGACCCTTAGTAAAAATATCAGCAACCTGCAACTGTGTCGGAACATGCTTGACCTAAATTCCACCTTTAGCAACCATCTCACGAACAAAATGATAATCAACATCAATGTGCTTACTACGATCGTGATGAACAGGATTGACAGTAAGATACATAGCAGAAACATTGTCACAATAGAGAATTGTAGGTCGTCGATGAAAATACCCTAAATTAGCCAACAATTGACGTATCCAAATTGTTTCGGCCGCAGTGTAGACAATAGCACGATACTCAGCTTCAGTAGAAAACTTCGAAACAGTAGGTTGCTTTTTAGAGCGCCAGGAGATCAAATTCTTCCCTAGGAAGACAGCATAACTAGTAGTAGAACGCCGAGTGTCAGGACACCCGGCCTAATCAGCATCAGAATAGGCAACAGTCACAGTAGGGGAGCCAATACTATGAAGAAACAGCCCATAATCAGAAGTTCCCTGTAGATACTTGAAAATTCTTTTCACAGAATGAAGGTGAGTAGTACGAGGCGCATGCATAAATTGAGAAACCGAATTAACAGCATAGGCAATATCAGGACGAGTCATATTTAAATATTGTAATGCTCCAACCATACTACGATAATCTGTGGGATTAGAAAGAAGTTCACCATCTAAGAGAGAAAGAGTGACACGAGAGACAACAAGAGTATGTACGGGTTTGACAGTATGAAGATGAAATTTTTGAAGAAGATCAACTACATATTTGTTTTGAGACAACATCAAACCCTGAGGAGTACGTGAAACCAGAATGCCTAAGAAATAATGCAAATCACCCAAATCCTTCATAGCAAACTAGGCAGAGAGAACACTGATAAATTTCTGAAGCAAGGATGAACTACTACCTGTAAGCACAGTATCATCAACATATAGCAAGAGAATGATAATATGACCACTATTTTTGAGAGTGAACATGGAGGTGTCACAACTGCTGCACTTGAAACCAATAGAGAGAAGAAAGTTGCTGAAACGAGAGAACCAAGCTCGAGGAGCTTGCTTCAAACCATAAATGGATTTTCGAAACCGACAAACATGGTGAGGTTGAGAAGGATGTTCAAAACCAGGAGGCTGACGCATATAGACTTCCTCATTGAGGAAACCATGAAGGAAAGCATTTTTAACATCGAGTTGACGAATAGGCCATTTAAAAGTAGCAACAAGAGTTAGAACTAAGCGAACAGTAGTAGGCTTAGTTACAAGACTAAAGGTTTCAAAGTAGTCAATACCTGCCTACTGATGATTACCAAAAACAACAAGTCTGGCCTTAAGCTGCTCCACAGAACCGTCAGAATTATATTTAATCTTAAACACCCACTTACAATCAAGAACGTTTCTATTGTTGTTGCGAGGCACAAGTTCCCATGTATCATTCTTAATTAATGCTTCATAATCATCACGCATGGCTTGTTGCCAGCGAGAATCTTTAGACGCTTTCTTAAAATTAGACGGTTCAGACTCAACAACATCGGTTTTTAAATTCATTAAAGTCCTAGTTGAAATAATACCATCTTTTAAACGAGTAGTCATTGTATGGACATTAGTAGGATTGACACACTTAGACGACTTAATACCGAGGATGCCTAGGGGGAGGGACAATGGGAGACGGGGATGACACAAGGGGAACATCAAGTGGAGTAGCAAAAGACGAGGATGGGGAACTAGGAAGAGCCGCGGGTGACCCCGCGGGCCCAAGTGTTGCCTGCGGGCTGGCAGCGTCTGCCAACGGAAGAGGGGGACTGGACGCGGGGCGAGTGGCAAGGGATGCTGCGGGCAGCTGCTGCGAGGAGATCGCATACCCGCGGGCGCGGGTGCTGCCTGCGGGCCAGGAGTGTGGAGGATGGGGCAGCACTCGGGCTGCGGGCGCACGAAGGGAAACGTGTGGGCTGGGAGGACCTTGGGAAGAACCGCTAGATGACTCATGCAGGCGACGCAAAGGATCGTCATGACATGTCTCCAATAGAGACAAACTCGGCGAGGTTAAACCCGGAAGCAAATTCTAAGTAGTCATTAGCAGAAGAGAGGTCAGACATCATACCAGAAACGAGAGTCCTATAAGGAAATATGCGTTCACTAAATTAAATAAGACACGACGACTCGTGTAAATTTTGCCAAACAGAGGATCAAGACATCGATATCCCTTATAGTATGATGCATAGCCAACAAAAACACACTGAATCGACTTAGCCTGTATTTTTTTGATTTTAGGATCTAAAAACAAAGGAAAACAGGCGCAACCAAAGCATTTTAGAAACTCATAGGAAGGAGGACGATGAAAAAGTTTGGCAAACGGGGATGACCCCTGCAATGCCGAACTCGGAAGACGATTAATTGTGTAAACAGTCGTATAACACGCATCGACCCAATAACGAGTTGGCAACTCAGATTGAATAAGCATAGTACGTGCCATCTCGATAATGGTGCGATGTTTCCTTTCCGCAACACCATTATGTGCTTGAGTTCTAGCACAAGATTTTCGAAAATAAATTCCCGAGTCACTGAAGTGTTGCAATAAAGGCGTGTTATCAAACTCACATCCACCATCACTTTGGAAAAATTTAATTTTTGAATTAAACAAATTCTCAACAAGATTCTGAAAAGCTAAGAAGGTCGAATAAACATCAGATTTCAGTTTAAGTGGATATAGACATGAAAAACGCGAATAATCATCAACAAAAACCACATAATACTGAAAAATTAATTTGATTTAACAGGCGATTGCCAAAGATCACTATGTATCAAATATAAGGGATAAGGAGCACGGTGAGTCACAGACTCAAAAGGCAAACGATGTATCTTTCCTACTTTGCAATGAACACAATCGTCATAAAACTTAGAATTACATGAAATCAAGTTTTGTGAACGTAAACTTCCTAAAACTCTAGCAGAAGTATGACCAAGCTGAACATGCCAGACATCTCCAGACTCCTTGGTTGCAATGAGAGCAGGGACAGACGACTCTGGGCAGACTCGGGAAGACTCTGAACAAACTAGGGAAGACGACTCTGACTCTAGAATGTGAGGCTGAAGAGGGTAGACACCATTCCTACTGATTCCCGTAATAAAACTGCCCCCGCGGTCTTGTCCTTAACACAAACAGAAGACTCGTCAAAACAAACTATGCAAGAATTATCCTGACATAACTTTTGAACTGACGACAAATTATGTTTTAGCTGGGGAACATGACACACCTTCGTGAGCCGAAGGGGGCGACTAGGGGACGACAGAGTTAAGTTTCCAAGTTTATTAATGGGAAGTCGTGTGCCATCACCAACAACAATAGAACTCGAACCAGTGTAAGGAAGAGCATTAGATAGCTAACCATCCTGTGAGGTCATGTGGGATGCGGCTCGCTAGGGACGTGTGACACCATCAGGAGAAGAAGGCACAAAGCTATGATTGAAACGCTGAGGACAATAGGCTGCTTGGTGACCTGGATACCAACAAAGACCACAAGTATCGGAGGAAGGAGTAGTGGCTAAAGTGCCGTTAGAAGGATTACTTCCTGCTGAAGACAAATCATTAGCAATATAATTGGCACAAGAATAATCACCATATGAAATTTTAGATAATTTACCCGCACCATATTTTGGCCTGCATTGCCACGACCACCCTGTCCTCTATTGCCAGGACCTCCATTATTGCCTCTACCACCCTTGTTTCTATTGTTGTTGCGATTCTTATTTTTACCACCCCCTTGACCCTTAGCATTCGAACCACCCAAAGTAGAGGAGTGTGAACCTGAAGAGCCAGACTGAACAGCAACTAAGGCTTGATGAGCAGTAGACGTATCATCATATGCACGCATAGCCTTAATGCGTTGCTCATGCTGAAGGAGCTTAGGACGAAGGTCATCAAACGTCAAGTACATTTGAAATTGTGATAAAATAGTCATGATCATAGTCACGATCTTGATCTAACGCAGTCAAGGTATACTGAATAAAATCATATTGAGAGATAGGACATTGAATAGCAGCTAGAGAATCAACAATAATCTTAATTTCACGTGAAAAGACTTCCATAGACTGCTGATCAGATTTCTTGATATGACTAAGTCTATCTTTCAACTCCATCGATCTAGCCATACTAGCATGCAAAAACCGTGACTGCAACCTATTCCAAATCTCAACGGCAGTACGTAACTCATGCACATCCATCATAACATCACGGGAAATCGATGCATATAACCACAACTTAATTTGCTGATCAAGTCTCATATACTCATAAAAATGTGGATTAGGCAAAGATTGACCTAGATTATCAACATAAGTAGGAGAAGGGACCGTAATTGTACCTTCAACGATACCAAGTAATTGATGTGTCGAAAGAAAACATGTCAGCTGAGTTTTCCACATAAGATAATCTTCGGGTGATGCTAGTTTGATGGTCACAAAACGAGTAATATCTTGATGGACAAGAGACGTCGCGGACGGGAGAAGAGGAGGGTTATAGGCCGTGAGAGTGGATTTCGAACGAAAACCACCATTGCTAGAATTAGGGCCAAACCACCATTGCTAGAATTAGGGCCAAACCCCGGAGGGAGCGCGCGTGGGTGTGCGTGCAGCCAAGGGACTGCCGTGAAGACTGATGGTGGGGAGTTGGCGCATAGGACCCTGGCACGGAAGAAAATCCAAGATTGCCACCGGTGAACACCACATCATCCGTTGCGGCGGTGCTGTAGTGGTGGCTGGAGGGGACACCAGCGAAACTACCGAAGGGCAGTGAAGACAATGACGCACTAGCGTGCAGCGCAGCAGCGGCAACGCGGGCGCCGGAGAGGAGCCCGGTGTGAGAGGGTCGCTGACGGCGGCAATATTGCCGGAAGAAGAGGCGGCAGCCATGCTAAGAGGTTGCCGGAAAACCGCTAGGGTTAGGTTTTTTTTTCAATTAAAAAAACGTGAGGTTAAAAAAATGTGCGGAAGAGAAAATTTAACCTAGACTCGTGATACCATGTACGAGTATTGAGAATGATTGGCTAACCTATTTAGGTTGCCTAGCATTATTATATATCTAGAAGAATAAACCGTCTTTACAGGACTAATCTAATTACCAAATTACCCTAATAGAACATTTATATTTAATGTTTGATCTTGTTCATCTAACCCAGCCTAATAATGGAACTTGTTTTGTGAATATTATTTTCCCTAGAGATGCATTCAAGGAGTATGACACCGACTGCCAAATTCTCCATTGATGCACCTATGTTGGAAGTCCTTATAGTACGTGATTGTACTTCACATTATCGCTTTCTACGTAAACCAACTTTGCTTGTTAAAGCATGTATTGACTTGATAAGGGATTCGGTGCTGGAACCGGAAGGATGAAGAAGATGAAGAATATGGGGAGTCGGAAGATGAAAATGATATTGTTAGGAGGAAAAAGATTATCTTCATCAGATGTTCATGTTTTTGGGAGGAATGTCAAGTCTTAGGGAACTTGACATAAGAGTAGAACGTCATTCCAAAATATTTAGCGGTGTTAGTTTTGGGAAATATGGGGTTTTGCCAATATTCCCTAATGTAACCCGTCTTACAACACTCTTGTGTGGTATCCACTTCAATGGCTGCAACGATTTACTGTGTTCTTTACAATGCTTTCCCAACTTAAAGCATCTGGATGCGAAAATGTGGATGGGCAGTCAACAACTCGTCAAGCAGGCAAATTGGTTTGAACCTTATGATGTACCGGATTGTTTATTAAGTAAGGTCAAGACAATAAAATTAATGGGACTTAATGGGATTGACAATGAGCTCAAGTTGCTAACCTACATTCTTGGTTACGCAAATGTTCTCAAGAAGCTTTGCTTGGATGTTTGTGTCAAGGAAAATGTAAACAAGCTCGACTATGGAAGGAACACAGGTTCTGTAAGAACTTGTTCGAGCTTCAAAGGAGTTCCTCTAATTGTGAGATTATGGTTTTAGGGGGGTTTATCACTACATCAAGTAATGGTTTCAAAAATGGAAAGTTTATATGTCAAATGTCTTAGGTTGTTCAACATATTTACATATGAGATTAAAGTAGACCTGTCAAACGGGTCGGTCGGGTCGGTCAAAATAAAATATTTTCGGGTTCGGGTCGAATAAACTTTGTTCAAGACCCATTGTGCCCGGTTTCAGGGCGACCCAACGGGGGGGATTGGTAGTTGCTCTTTTTTTCATTTGGTTTTTTAGTCATACATACTTCATCCGTTTTTTAAGTGCTACATATTGACTTTGCTACTATTCATCCATTATAGTTTGACTGGCTTTTACAATTTATGCATAAGAAAAAAATATAGTCTTGTTAGATCTTGTTTGGATTCGTCTCGATGTATACATTTTTAATATCTTGTTGTCATAATTTTTACAAATGCATAATCAAAGATAAAAACCATACAAAATGTGTCTCGACAAATGTGAAAAAAGAAATGTAGCACTTAAAAAGAAACAGAGGAAGTATGTAACAAAATATAAACACAATATACGGTTGGAAATAGTAAGTTATATAAAATATAGTCATTTATAGTTGAATTCAACCATTAAAATTACATCCACATTTAACAAAATTCATTTTTGGAACCAAATACTCTAGTTGAAACTATTTTTAGAAGTAAAATTCCCATAATTTCATATTATTTCTAAAAGAATAATGATTTTTCGATCGGTCGGGTAAAAAACGATTCTCCCGGTTCGGACACAACCGGGTTCGGGTCCAAAAAGCTGTGTTCAAAACCCCACTATTTCCGGGTCGGTTTTGGGTCGGGTTTCGGGTCGGGTCGAATTTTGACAGGTCTAGATTAAAGGTATGAGTATGACTGACTAATCAATATCCTTTTGCGTTTTGATGAATGCAAATAGCTTATCTTTTGCTTCTAAACGTATCTTGTAAAATGGCTTTATAAATACTAGTTTGGTATGTATACTGTTGTTCAATTTTGTACTTCCATATCCATATGCCAATTTCCTCTGCTTGTTTAATGGCTTTATAAATACTAGTTCTTTCTCTTTTGTATGTTTATGCCAATTTTCGGCCGGAAATAGCAATGCAATTACATTTAGACTGGTGATAAAGGATGAACTAACAGGGAAAAGGAAGGAAGCAAGAAGACAGATTTGGAGTGTGCACAAACAAATTGGTACTCCCTCCGTCCCCCAAAAGGATTTCCCATTTGCTTTTTTGAAGTCAAACTTTGTAAACTTTGACCATAAAGTATAACTAATATATAATATAAATAATTGTCATAGGTGATCTTGTTAGATTTGTATTAATAGGTACATTCAAAATATCAACATTTTATCATTTTTATTAATAAATAATAGGAGATATAAGTGGTCAAAGATGTGCATTGGAGATCGCGCAAAAAGAAATGAGAAATCCTTTGGGGACGGAGGGAGTATAATATAATTCCTTAACAGAAGTTTTCGTGGTTCCTGCTCGGGTCCAAAAACTATTATAACAGTATTGATACATGGGAAAGAATAAGGATACATCATACATGTGCTACTGTTTAGAAGTTGCTCCTTCCGTCTCCCAAAGCATTTCCCATTTTTGTTTGTCCCAAATACATTTCTCATTTGAATATGATCTACCTAATACAATATTATTTTCCTTACAAAAAGCACTTGACCCCATACTTTCTCTTTTAATAAACAATTCTAAAGATATTCACTATCTTACTTTTCAATTATAAGTAACTTTAGGCCCCACACTAACCTCCTTTTTTAAACTTTATGTCCAAAAGAAACGGAAAATCCTTTGGAAAACAGAGGAGTAGAACTCAATGGGTGGATTTTGGTTTTGCAATTGTTGATTTTTTCCTTGAAAACTATCATTAGTTGGATGAGAAAAACAACTCATTTTGTTCAAAAGTATGCACTGATCAAGAAAGTTTCCCATTAAGGACCCATTCTTTTAGACTGATTTACTCAAAATTAAGAAAGTTTAGACAAACTTAGTTCACTTCAGTATAGTTGTTAGTTTACTCACAGGTGTCTCCTAAATAATTTCAGTTCAGTCCAGTCTAAAAAACAAGGTCTAGTAACTACAATATATACAGATGATAACGAACATGTCCTTTACAGATTTTGGTTAAGTAAATTCCGAACTATCACATAAGACTTTTAAGACAACTCGGAAAATTTGGAAAAAGCAATAGTAGCACTAATGGAATCAACATTCTGTTTAGGTCTTAAAAACTTTTGTTTTAAATATGTAGACAGTGTTAAGGAATTGTTTGTTAGATTATTTTTGCTTTGGCATCATCAACGGAAATATCCATTTCTTAGCTTCTCATAAGAAACTCCATTTCCTAGATTGCTGGTTAAATAACCCTCAAACTTTTTACCGGAAGGACAATTCACACAGAAACAAGAGAGTAAGGCTTAGAATTAAAGTAAGGGCTTATGATGTTCCCTTTGTCCTCTTCCCTAAGCACTTTAACATCTATTTTTTTCGGGGATCTAACAATTCACTTGAGCAGAGAAAACAACTAAATTAAGCAATATAAACATTGTGTGAAATTTAACTAGCTTACCTCCAAAGCCGCCTCGAATTTTTTCGAGGCCCCTGAGTAAAAAAGGTATTGTGGGCCTTATAAACAACAACATATGTATTTGAAAAGAGAACAATTGAGGAAAACTAAGAGTTGAAAAGGAATTATTCATATGAATTTGTATAGGGTTAGTAAAAAGTTTAATATTACTTTTTTCTTAAGTAACTTTTTATGTGTGAGGCCCCTTCAAAATTGGGGGCCCGAGCGGACGCCGAAGTTGTCCCCTCACTGAGACTCCTCTGCCTACCCATCATCATCATCAGTAGCATAAGATTATAGGTCTCCAATCTGGTGATAATAAAGTATGATCCATAGAGTGCTATAAGTTCTAAATTCCCTATGAACCTTGACGCATGTAGGAGCAATATGTGAAAGACATTGATGTTCATAATTTAAGCTTAAACTTCGTAGAACACAATGACAACTTCGAGTCTCCCATATGAGTAGAAAATTAGCAAACAATGTTCTTTGATCAATCTTCAATTCTTCTTCATCTTGAGTAACCAGCTTAAGTATGTGCGAATCTTGTCAATCGATCTACATGTTGTTAAATAAAATTTAGAGAGTAATATCTAGAGAAACGATTTAGAATTGCTTAAAAAGGATGTAGCTTTGTAGACTAACATGTTTGTATAACATGCTTTTGAACAAGATATCGCAGGCCTAATGGCTAATACAAAATCATATTCTTATACAAGCCCATTTTTAAGCTACTTTTTTTGGTAGGAGAAGCGGCCCGGACTCCGCCGGGTCCTATTGGGCCAGACACTTGAGTAGGGGGAAGGGTAAGGAAATCCCTACCCTCAAAGTGCCCCTACTGGGATTGAACCCCCAACCTTGAGGGTTGAAGGGTACAATCCTTTCCACTAGACCAAGTATTACTTAGTTCAAGGCTACTTAGTCAAGCTCTCTCTTTTGGTATATCAGACAAGATAAATACAAGGCAAAACTCAATAAAAAGATTGGATTGCCAAATAAAAAAGGACCACTAATGATAGATATCTTGAGATAAAAAAAAGGACCAAACAATAGTATTAGA
This sequence comes from Patellifolia procumbens, assembly GCA_947645195.1. Classification (NCBI taxonomy): domain Eukaryota; kingdom Viridiplantae; phylum Streptophyta; class Magnoliopsida; order Caryophyllales; family Amaranthaceae; genus Patellifolia; species Patellifolia procumbens. The sequence goes on from CANSGD010000905.1 coordinate 878,047, forward strand.
TTGATTGCCAAAACTATTTAGGAATATATGCCAAGAATGAAAAGTAATTATAATGTAAGCGTGAAAGGCTCAGTAAAAAGAACCTACTGCAAATTCCCATCGCATTCATTCTCAGCTCTTTTTCAAAGGTATCAACTATCAAGATTAACCCCAAGCAAATTATTCACATCTACAACAAAAATAGGCAATTTCTTTATCCAAAACTATTATTATATCATACTGTTGTCCTTATGGTGTAATACACATAATGCAAAAAGTACCACAAAAACAAAATTGTATACTAGTTGACTTCAATTGTTTATTCGGTGAATCCTCTAATAAACAGTTGTGATTAATACTATTTGTTCACTTTAATAAAACTTTTTCCCATGTATTGCCTTTATTACCCGAGTATGATTAACATTACCATATATATAAACCAAAAAATACGCAAGAGTTTATATGCTGATACACGTCTTGACATCTAACACTTCGAGGAACAGTTTTAGGCATAAACCAAACAATATTCATACATCAAAAGAGAATTAAGAGGTCAGTCCAATACCTGCCGCCCATAGGGCTCTCGAAACAAGAATTTGCTGAAGTATCTTCAATCATACTGGTGCACTTCACATATAAGCTTATCATTTCTGAAATCATTACTTGACGCAATGATAAACTCCCCTAAAACCATAACCTCACAATTAGAAGAACTCTTTGGAAGCGTGAACAAGTCCAAACAGAACTTACGTTCCTTCAATAGTCGAGTTTGTTCACATCCTCCCTTGATACGAACATACAAGTGAAGCTTCGTGAGATTAGTTGAGTAGCCAAGAATGTAGGCTAGCAACTTAAGCTCATTGTCAATCCCATTAAGTCCCTTTAACGTTATTGTCTCGACCTTATTCATCAAACAATCCGGTACATCATTAGGTTCAAACCAATTTACCTGCTCGAATGGGTGACGGTGATAACAATGCATCCAGATTATTGACTCAAGATGTTTTAAGTTGGGAAAACATCGTAAAGAATGCAGCAAATCGTGACAGCCATTGAAATGTATACAACAAAAGGATGTTGTAAGACGGGTTATATTAGGGAAGATTGGCAAAACCCCATGACGATTCTCAAACTTAACACCACTAAATATATTGGAACGACTATCTACACCTACGTCAAGTTCCCTAAGATGTAACATTCCTCCCAAAAACATGAACATCTGATGAAGATAATCTTTTTTCCAGCCCACGCAAACTATAGCGTCTGCATCTTCTGTCACACTATCACTTTCCTTTACCAATTCAATGCATGCTTTGGTAAGCCAAGTTGGATTCTGGAGAAAGCGATAAAATGAGGTGCCATCATATAATTTAAGAAATTCCAATTTGGGTGCATCAATGGAAATTTTGTTCCTCCGCGTCAGCTTCATAAATATATGCATCTCTATGTGTAACAACTTCAAATTAGGGGAAATAATATCTAGTACAAAACAATTTTCATCATTGGGTTTGCGTTGATGGAAAACTAAATATAAATCTTCTAAAAGTGGGGATGATCTAATTAGTTTCCCCAACCAAAGAGGGAGATTAAAAAGATAAGATAGCTTGAGCTTCTTAAGATTAGGAAGATGGATATCTCCATGTTCTTGCATCTCAGCCTCAATAATACCAACTAATTCCAAAATCACCAGAGATTTGGAATTAAACAAGAAACCAGGGACACGAAAGAATCCTTTATTAATATCTGCATGGAATTTGATATGCTCCACATTTCGACGTAAAACTTCACGTAAGCATGAGTCTGTTACATGTGGTCTTTGTGAGCGGCATCGCCAACGTAGCTCGACAACGAAGAACGTGAATTTTTAAAGATGACAGCTTGGGAAGGATGTCAACAAAGTTGAGTGGTTTATGGATGTTGAGACGGGTGACACCGGTCCAGAGGTGGCGCCAACGGGGGGATAAGACGGAGGTGGGTACAAGGAGTTGATTGGGAGGAAAGAGAGTATATGTGTGATCATGGCGTCTGGAAGTGAACTTAACTGGTCTGCTTTTTCCCTCACTCAACCTCCTCCTTTGTTGTCTGCCATTGTTATTGTTGTTATCGTTAAGCTTATTACTACCATTCTCTCTCTCTCTCTCACCTGTGTTCAAAATTTTGATCTTTGAGGTAGAAGTACTTAGAACTTAACCGTAACTCATTTATTAAATAATTTGAAAAGTTTAATCTTAGCCCAATTACTAAACAGGTCAAATCTTTTAACACAATATCTTTAATATTCTCATATATCTGTAACAGATGATCTAAATATTTTATTTTAATTAATATAATTTAAAATGATTAATAATAAGATTTCACAATAAAATAAATATATTTTGATTTTTTTCTCAAACTATGATAATTATGACTTATCTTTAGTTTTTTGCGTTAATTGACCAACTTAATATCTATCCAAATTAATTTTGTAGGATTTTTATATATAAATGGACCAAATCATGTTATGCGCGGGTTGTAAATTTCAACCGTAAGCTAACCCATTTTATAATATATCAGTTCAAGTCAATCCATTTAGGTAATTGGGTCGAAAAAACCTTACCCAAAAAATCCACTAATTTCAGTCGGGTTCGGCTCAGGCTAGCAGGTCGGCTCGCCCGTTAGCCCTACTCAATAGCCATGGCGGGTGCCTTCTTCCCTTGAAAAATAAGGTCTCATGTCTGATAACTTCGGATCCTCATGTTTAGGCCCTGTTCTTTTGGATTAGATTAATTACAATTACCAGTTCAATTCGTTAACTTCATGTGATTATACACATAATAGTATTCGGCCATGTTTTCTTCGACATAATCGTCTGAACCGAACTGAACTAGAAGAGCTTAACTGGACTGAACTGAATAGAACTGTAACCACACAATAAAAAAAAATTATAAAAATTATAAATTATTGATAAATAATTATTATAATAATAAGTAGTACTCCTTCCATTTGCTACATAATGATTTTGACTACTATTCACATTGCAATTTTAATTGCCTTTAAGTTTAAGAGAAACTTGTTCCAAATAAGCCAACCTTTTATATCGTCTTCTAGTATCAAGTCAATCCATGCGTAACTCCAGAATCAGTCAACATTGTATGTCAATTGAATTTGGAGATCATATGGTACAACAATCTTTTTATTCTATCTATAAGAGGAGGATCATATGAAAAATGTGACTGATTCTTTCAACTCATTGAGAAAATTGTTTATTTATTTTATTTATTTATTATTGTTGTATCTTTTTTCACATTTCACCCAAAATAGTCTTCTCGCATGAATTTATCTTCTTCTCTATTCGCAGGTGTAATACGAGTGATGATGAAATCCGATTTGAACTAAATTTAGGTTTCTTCCCTATTTTACAGACTATATAAAGCTCTATTAACGCCATAAGGGATAAGGGATTGAAGCGGGATAGCTAATGTGTGCTACCATTGACTGAAATAATGATCAGCCAGTGATCCTTGGATGTTGAAGACGTCCCAATGGATCGTGGCGCTAGGACATGGGTTGAGATACTCTAGTTGGAAAGTAACTTTAAACTGTGAGTTTGCCAAAAAAAGGTAAATACTATTAATAACCAATTATTTTTGTACATTTGTAATTACATATTCAGTTAACTTTACCGACTCTACCAACACTACTAGAAAAAGGACATTTAATCTAATGGAAAAGTCATTGTTAAAAGTCCAAAAACTTGTCGTTAAAAACCTTTAACGACGGAAAAACTTCGTCGTCATTTAGTTGTAATAGGTCCCGTCGTTAAAGGTTTTAACGGCCATGTTCGTCGTTAATGAATAATTAACGACGAGGCAAGTCCCATCGTTACATATTAACGACGTGATGAGTCCCGTCGTTACTTATTAACGACAAGAATCTGACTCGTCGTTACTTATTAACGGCAGGGGAATAAGGAGATAAAGTAGTCGTTAATTACTTACGACGAACTAACATATGGCTGTTATTAGTATTTTTAATTGACCAAAACAATAATAACGACCATATGTTTTCGTCGTTAATTATATCCCAACAGTCACTACTCTTTTAAATTTTCTCAATAACGACGACAAGGTTTTGTCATTTTTTCCCGCTCCTATACATTGTCGCTTACCAATATGGTGATAATAAGAAAATTAATTGATGATCTCATGATCGGAAGATTATACTTATAAACAACTCTACCATTATATTTTATTGAATAACAAAACCAAAACTATTGAAACTTTGTTAATCTCTTATATAAATGATGTAAAAACTCATAAATAACTTTCACTCTAATAAAACTAGTACTTATTACATGAGTCCTAGCACTTAAACTCTCAAAAATTAGTCCAAACAAATGATACAGCAAAAAATGCATGAAACGAATTCCAAACTATCTGGTTCCTGCTTGCGAATCCAAATATTATATAGTACAATAAACAAAACAAAAAGAACATAAGTTAGAATCGTAATAACTCAAGTACTATAAGGGAGTCTTAGGAAATTAATCACTTATAATGCATGACTCCATTTCCAAAATTTCGAAAAACTTCGGATGCGCTTCCACATTTATACGATTAAACTAAAATATTTGCGATAGATATTGTTGTTATAAACCTGTAATTCAGCTGAAAATTTATCCCAACACATATCAATATCTTTAGCATATAATCACATCATACCAAATACATACTACCTCCGTTCCAAATGTATTGCAACCTTTGACTTTTTGCACTATTCATACAATTTCTTTTGACCTTCTTTTGTGATTTATACATAAGGATAAATATAATCATGTCGGACCTTGTTAGATTCGTCTCGATATATGCTTAATTAATATCAACTTTTTATAATTTTTAGTTGAATAAAATTAGAGATATTAGCGTTTAAAGTAGTGCGTTAGAGGCGTAAAACTCCCTATGTTGCAATACATATGGAACGGAGGTAGTATATCTCTTCTCTTCCTCCACACATCAAAGAAAACCGACTTTTCTATGCTTTCATGCTGTATTACATCCAAGGCTTAGTGTTAAATTGAACTTTAAAGAATGAACACATTCTAACTAAACATACCTGTTTGGTGCAACTCGGACTTATAAGTAATACCTTAAACTAATCCTTCTTGGAATATATCTCCTTTATAAGCCACTGCCACTCGCATTTTTCAAGACCAGCTGGGAGCTAATTTTTGAATGCAATTGCAAAGTGGTTTCAACAGGTCTTCTCCAAGGCTCTATACTATAAAGAAGCCAGTGATACATTCACAACTTCCTTCACTCGAGAGTCCTGCATGGAAAAGTAAAAACCTGCGAAGATTTACACTATATCGAACAAAGTTAGCTCACACTTGTTATACTATACCTACTCAGTTGCCATGTTAATAGAGTAAATTAAAAAACAGGGCAATTGATTTCAAAGAGAAGTTGTAATTCATTAGAATAAATTGTGCAATTTGAACTTGGTGAACATTCTGGATCAAGGTTTGGTACTCTTGAGTTGTTTTAGGGACCATTATTCATGCATGAAGCTTCATGTTAGGTCTTGAAGCTCGAAGTGATTTTGTCCCACTAGCATAGTCAACTATGGACTTTTGCTTCTTTCTGAAAAATTCTTATGCAGACGAAAATTCATGGGGCTACCTGAAGTCTTATATCCTTCTTTGCTTTTTTTATCTATCTTTATTGTTTTTCACAATTCTTTCAATGTACACTCTTTGTTCTAATTTTCTTGGCTATAAAGGTTAATATACATGCTTAAAAAAATTATCTAAAACAAATGAAATAAGCCCTTTCTTATCCTTAACTTTTGTTGTGCACTAAACTCAACTTTAACAGTTTTGACAACAAAACTAAGTTAAGACACGGGTGATGCACCGAGTAGTTGTGTGTCCAAAATAGATATACCTGCAAAACCTGATCATAAGCCAAGTAAGAAGAACTCACTAAACTCTTTGAGGTTCGCTTGACTAGACAAGTCACCCACAAATGCTGCATGATCATCCCAGTTATAAGTCAATCCCTGCAAAACCTTATCATAAGCCAAGAAAAGCAAATAGACATTGCCCAAAAGGCACGAAGGTGCAAATTGGTTAATGAAGTTGATTAAATACTCCATTACGAAAAGGTTTTTCATTCTGGGTAGTCTTAGAATACTTGTTAAGTTCTTTGTCTTTTTATAAATTGTCAAGCTTCTATCAATATTCAATAGTATGCAAGAGCATTGCTACTCATCGAAATTGTGAATGGTTTTTTATTCAATCTAAGTTACACTCTCAAGAGGCCATGATAATAGACGGACATATTTTTATTCATGAAAGAACACACAATTAATTAGGGGGGGGGGGGCTTTATTGAGCAAGCAGGTATAGAGAATGTAGAAGAGAATTATCATCTCCTGCTGAGAAAACTGCAATTACAAGGAAGATCCTACTGTAGAAAACCTAAAGATGGATGTGAGCAACTGAGCGATTGAGCATGCAATGCAACTGAGCTAAGGAATGAAGATTGGTCAACTACACTAGAAGAACAATTCTATGATTGTTCATCTTTTAGCTCCATTGAAAGCCAATTCTGTGTCAGTTGATAGCCGAGCGAGATTGTAAAGGGAGTTATCAATCTCAATATCGCTGCACCTAACATTTGAATCTCACACCTTATGAAGCTGCACTAAAGCATAGGACATGAGCATAGACCGAAAACCAGAGTTCATGACTCAATGGATGATTAGGATCCTATTTAGGATAACAAGAATAGTAAATATACTATTGGGCATAATTTTTGGAGACATTCATTATATTTTAGGGCTCAATCGGTCAAAAGCCAGCACATATGTCAAACACAAATATGGAAATGTTTAGGATCCATAGCAATTAATAGTCGCCAACAGATGGTGTAAATGATTGGTGGGTCTAAGCAAAGTTACGGTCTTAATGAAAATACATATACGTTACAAGACGTGGCACAAGCACATATTAAGAAGAAAACAACGTACTTATATGATATGCAGCCAGGAGCCATACTCAACCTTAGAGGAGAAGCCATTTCAAGGGTGCGAGGCTTGTTTATAAATCCGCATAAAGAAACGATAAAGCATCAAAAGTCTCAAGTGTGGTACAACCATATCTCTTCACAATTTTTGCAGAGTGAAATTCTCTCAACACATATCTCCTCTTAGAAGGAGCAGAATGTAATGCCTTTTGTGTATCATCGCATCTACAAGCATTAGATTAAGCCAAATTACAAACTACTTATTGTATGTGCTGTTTCAGCACCATAACTAAGTGAGAAAAGAAAAGGAACACGCTTACAAATGGAATATACAAGCTAGAAAGTTATGGGAGCCAACATATATATCAAAGAAGACAAGACAAGAAGGAAACGAGTATGCTGCCACCTTCAGCTTCTATTAAAATGTGGTCCTACCTTTACGCCCCGTGTGCCCTTCTAACCCTAGAGCAAGAAATAGCACACTAGTCCTTCCCCTGATATTGTACATTGAATTTTTGAAGATCATATTGCAAATTAAAGGTAAAGTAGTGAAATTCATATGGAACAAAAAGAAGAAAAGTCCAACAATAAAAAACAACCTCCCGTTTCTGTGGTAATATTATGCTAAACAAACCAACATTAGCAGTTTCCATTAGACATGTAGATATCGAATCTGAACACCAGAGATTTTAACACTTAAAAATTCAATTAAAAGTCAGAGAGAACACCAAGAGAATCAAAATTGATCAAATAATCCAAGATTTTAACACTTGGAAAACATAAATAAAGAATACTACAACACCAAACCTACAATATGATCAAGAGACCAGCAACACTACCACCGGCAATGGAGCCAACAATAGAGAAGCTGAAAACAACCAGGCGGCAATGGAACCGTATAGATTCGACTAGTGATGGTCAAAGAACATCAATTTAGAGACAACTGGACCAATTATGAAGTAAACTTTGATTTTTAAAGGATTAAAATCAAATTAGACCAAAGAAAAAAGAGAAGAACACGGAATTA